>CM022300.1:131201216-131740069 GCA_011799875.1 Thinopyrum elongatum
ACTAATAAACCTGCTAAATGGGTCATGGAACTTTGCAAACGGTTCTAGCAGTAAAAGCGCTTCTGATGGATAGCCCAATTCCACACAGTTTTCTTCATCAAATCGTGTGTGATGTAGTTGAATAAAAGCAGACGGTTAACCGAGGCAGAGCGTGTGTGATAGTTACACCTATCACACACGAGGCTATACATAAAACTGTGTGGGATGTATATACGAACGGAAACATTTTCCTTGGATTGGCTGTGTGGGATGTACATACTAACGGAAACGTTTTCCCTGGATTGACTGTGTGGGATGTACATAAGAACAGAAACGTATTCCTTGGATTGACTGTGTGGAATGTACATAACAAACGGAAACCTTTGTTTGGGACTGACTGTATGGGATGTACTTACCATCGGAACCGATTGGGCCTGTATAACCGTATTTGATCACTCGCCCATCGCACATGACCTCATTTTGCTGAGCGTGTGTGCCAGTAGGGCCTATCCCCGATGGTTTCTGGGTCGTGTGGGAAGGACCCCCCTATCGCAGTCACTCACTTGGCGACGGTTCAAAATGCCGTCGCGGAAAGGGGTTAAAAACCGTTTGTATAGCACCTCACTGTACCAGTGTAGGGAGGATGTCTGCAAGGACCGATCTTCGGTAGTTATCTCAGGGAATAAGGCACAAGGTATCTCTCGAGTTGAAACTCATGGAAATCGTCGAGATCAATATAAGATGGTACAAAAAGTTTCGAACGGGTAAGCAATCATTCGATGCCTAAACTAGAGTGTGAAAAGAATATTGTATCTGATACCAGAATAGATCTCTAGGAAGGTGGCTCGTGAATCTCATACGAAGCCAAGCGGGTGGAATAACTTTGGAAACAGGGATGCACAGAGTCAGGTTTTGATCCTGTGGAACTGTGGGTTATGGGCCCACCATGTGGGTTAAAAGTAGGAGGGGCGCTGACATCTTGCACGGTCATGATAGCAAGGCATGTCAGAGGATAGCCTATCAGTTATGTTGGCAACAACATTGGTACCAAGGGTGAGGGGCGAAGAGAACCATTTTCCTGCTCGTAAGGCGAGGCGAACCAATAGGTAAAGTTCTTGTCCACCGGTGGTTACCGGAATGTCATCAACAATAGTAACATGGTCTTACTGACAGATTTGTACACCGAGGTGTTTACATAAGCAGGGAATTATCACTGCTCAGATAAATCAGATTACAAGAAAGGTTAAACAAAACAATGGAAAGGAAAATGTGATTTTATATTAATCAGACCAATGGAAAGGAAAATGTGTTTATACCCAAGTATCAAGAGTACATCTTCCCCAAGGGAAGGCAGAGCATGATATACATGGTAGGGCTCCATGTATGCAACCAATTAGACAAAGGGGCAATGAATTTATGAGGTTTACCCATACAATGGTGTTTGGATAATTGATTATGAAAAATTTAGCATTGCGCTTCCAATGTTCTTGTTGATGATTGGAGTACCACAGACATGCTTCGGGATAGCATTGACATGGTCATCAGGTAAAGGTCAGAGTTTGGAAACACAAGGATCCATCAGGATCAACTTCTAGAATAAGTCTTACAATTTCCTCATGGAAGAATGGCTAACCTTGCTAAAGAAGATACTATAACAATAGGTCCTCCGGCCAGGTGTGCTAGACATGACATCACCTTACCGGGTTACATAAAGACCAATGTTATAATTCTTGGAAAAATGTTCCAACCATCATATCTACCCGAGATTCAGATCTGATTGGTGTCAGGATACCTCAGACTCAGCATGCCTGAGAAGGAAAAGGGTGCAACACAAATCGACGAGATGGCGTTGCAAGATTCTCGGGAAATGAACTATGGAAGAAAGTTCCGAAACATGAGTTGGACTGCAAGACACACACGAGTACACTGCCCAAGACAATTATGACCTAATGGAAGTCTCACAACAAAAAGGCAACCGGGTTCTGGTTAGGAACCATCATCGAGGATATCAAAGTCAATGTGTAAGTCCGGATTAGCTCTTACGAATAAACTCCTTTTCCTTGAACAAATCAATCAGTGGCTTGGTGTGCTAGGAAATACATATGGAGTGAAGGTAGCAAATCTATCAAACCATAGGATACTTTGCACATGCATGAATGAATTGGGACGATTCTAGAGGAAGCGAAATGACTTTTCTCATACTCACGATGGTAGCTTGCATCAAATGCACATGAACTTAGAGAAGATACTCCTTGCATCATACATATACTCCATGAGATAGGCTCAAAGATAATGCTTTCAAAAGTTTCATCATGAACCATGGAGAAGATGAGGATGTGGCCGATGGGCTTAGCAACAATCCATCAAGATTTCAATAGGAATGGATTTGCAAAATTATAATAAGGAGATAGCATTAGACATACCAAAGTATATAATGAAGTATGTTCGATGAGAACATCCACAATTAAACATTGTTCGAAAGTGCACCTGGAAATCTAGACTAGGTAGCATGATCAATGTTAGAATGTTGATTCAATAGCCAACACACAAAGCATGAAATTATAGTCCATTACCTCCAAAGCAATAGGGTTGCTCAAAGTTTTGAATCCACACATCATAGCTCATTTGTCGGTACTCCAGTTAGAAACAACACGAGGACCAAGAAATGAATGGAGATGGCGAGAAGTATTACTATATCAAGAATTCTTAAAAGGTGGAGCAATTCTCACAACATCCTTGACATAAAACACGGTAATACTCCAAGGTAGAACATAACATAAGGTGGATAGCAAGGAGCTCCATAGCAAGAACAAGTTTGTGTTGAAAAGAAGGTAAGGATGTTGTCGATGGCAACACAAATTACCAAGGGACAAGGATGGTACTTCTCATCATGAATTCGATGCACAAATTGGAAGAAGTCAAATTGTTGATGATAATTACGACACATTTTGTTGAGAGGTTTCATGAAGATGTAATCGATGAGCAACGTCTTCAAGCAAAAGGAACAGTGAAGCGAAAGGTTATCGAAACCACAGATAGGATTGCAAGCTCAGAATCAAAATTGCCTTTCAAGACGAACAATATGATGTCAAAAGCTCGAGGTAGCTTAGCGCATTGTCGGAATCGTGTTCCGGGGATGAAGGACTAGGTAACAAGGTCAATCTTTAGCATGACGATGATGATGTAGCCGATCAGCTGGGAATGACATGATCGAGTACAAACTCGCAAGCAATGAAGATTAATAAGAGTTGTTGAATCGCAGTGCGGACTCGATTTAGTTGTGGGTGTCCTCGAGTGACTACAACCCAGAACCCAGGAAAAATGGAATCAGTGAGAAATAATACTTGATGGAGACTCATAAGAAGTTATGTAGTTCCGTGATATTCTCGAGATACCAGAGGGTAATACTCGAAGGTAGATCAGAAAAGAGGTTGAAGTGGTGTATTTACCTGCAGAAGTCGAGTGCTTTAATTTGTCTGAGAAATGGAATCGAAGGAGAACAATATGGTCGGAACCACATTTGTAAATGATCAAACCAAAGATACAAGATGAACTTATAACAAGGGGATATTTAATTTTTAGAGAAGCGTTCATGATAAGATCTACATCGTGTGCATGGGCCTGAACACAAAGTTCAAGGTCGACTCCCACTTCTCCAATGCATAACTTTTCATTCACTTCTCACCTTTCGATGAAGTTGTAGTGTTGAAATCTTATCTGGCGTAACACCAGTAGGGTATGTCGCGTAGAAGTTTTTGGGTTCACACAGATTAGGGAAAGCATAGGTTTAACCCATCGGGGCATCTTAGGAACATATACCACAAACTTCAGGAGTAAATATCTCAAGCTCGGAAGCAGAGCATGGTTGACAAAAGCAGGGGATACAATTTACCAAAGGCATTATGTATCAGGGGAAGAACTCAAGGTTTTGAGAATATGCAGGAACGATCGGATAACAATCCACCAAAGGATCTAGTGGACCACAAAGCATCTGATGTGAGTATCGATGTTCTACCAGAAGAAGAAATAATGCAAAGGCATCAGATTATAGAAATATCTGGATAATTTCAAAGCTTAAATACAAAGGAATTATGATTTCCAAATTGGGGGATCAGAAGTAGAGGCTCTAATCAAAAGATAAGTAAGTTGAATAGACATAGATCGACAATTGATACGTCTCCGTCGTATCTATAATTTTTGATTGTTCCATGCCAATATTATACAACTTTCACGTATTTTTGGCAACATTTTATATGATTTATTGGGGCTAACATATTGATCCAGTGCCCAGTGCCAGTTCCTATTTTCTGCATGTTTTTTGTTTCATAGAATATCCATATCAAACGAAGTCCAAATGCAATAAAAATTTACGGAGAATTATTTTGGAATATATGTGAATTTTGGGAGGTGGAATCAACGCAAACGGAGGCCCACAACCCCCACAAGACACCTGGGCATGCTAGGCCCCCAGGCGCTTGGTGGTGGGTGGTGGCAACCTCGTAAGGCGGTTGCTACTCTCCTTCGGGCGCAAGAAAGCTTATATCCGAAAATAAATCATGTTAAAATCTCAGCGCAATCGGAGTTATAGTTCTCCGGATATTTTAAAAACGGTTTTCGGCCAGAAAACAGGAACACAAAACAGAAGAGAGCGGAGAGATAGATCCAATCTAGGAGGGGCTCCTGCCCCTCCGCCGCCATGGAAACCATGGACTAGAGGAGGAATTCTCCTCCCATCTAGGGGGAGGCCAAGTAAGAAGAAGAAGGAGGGGGGCTCTGTCCCCTCTCTCCCGGTGGCGCCGGAATGCCGCCGGGGTAATCATCGTGTGACGACGATCTACTCCAACAACTCCATCATCTTCACCAACATCTTCATCACCTTCCCCCATCTACATACAATGGTCCACTCTCCCGCAAACCGCTGTACCCTCTACTTGAACATGGTGCTTTATGCTTCATATTATTATCCAATGATGTGTTGCCATCCTATGATGCTTGAGTAGATTTTTGTTGTCCTATCGGTAATTGGTGAATTGCTATGATTGGTTTAATTTGCTTGTGGTTATGTTGCTGTCCTTTGGTGCCCATCATATGAGCGCGCGTGTGGATCACACCATAGGGTTAGTTGTATGTTGATAGGACTATGCATTGGAGGGCAAGGGTGACAGAAGCTTCTTCCTACCATAGAAATTTATGCATACGGGATTGAAGGGGGGCCAATATATATCTTAATGCTATGGTTGGTTTTTACCTAAATGACCGTTAGTAGTTGTGTATGCTTGCTAATAGTTCCAATCATAAGTGCTTAGAATTCCAAGTAAGGGACGACATGCTAGCAGTGGCCTCTCCCACATAAAAACTTGCTATCGGTCTAGTAACATAGTCAATTGCTTAGGGACAATTCCGCAAATCCTACCACTACTAATCCACACTCGCTATAATAATTTAATTGTACTTTAATTAGAACAACACCTACTTTTTATTTTCACGTTCTTTATTATCTTGCAAACCTATCCTACCACACCTACAAAGTACTTCTAGTTTTATTCTTGTTCTCGGTAAAGGAAACGTTAAGTGTGCGTAGAGTTGTATCGGTGGTCGATAGGACTTGAGGGAATATTTGTTCTACCTTTAGCTCCTCGTTGGGTTCAACACTCTTATTTATTGAAAAAGGCTACAAACGATCCCCTATATTTGTGGGGTATCAAGACCTTTTTCTGGCGCCGTTGCCGGGGATGTAACATCCCAAAATTCTAAATTTTGGAATGTTATATTAAATAAATAATTATGATTGTTTGTTTGGTTGTTGTGTGGTTGACTGTGTGAATTGAGTGAAATTTGAAACTTTTGAAAGTTGAATGAGAGGGAATAAAAGGACTTTCCCAAAACTTTCATCTTCATTTTGATCTCCGTGAATTCAAATTCATTTCATCACAAAACCCTAGAGTGAAAATAATATGACTTCTTCCATTTAAAGAAATGAAAAGGGGGTTGAGCATATTTGAATTCCATTTGAAAATAGTCCAACTCAGAAACTTTTTGCCACTCAAGGATTTTCATGAGAGAAGATAACATGACCTCCTCAAATTATATGAAATAGAGTGGGAAGTGATGAGGAGCACTTTTGAGTTCCATTTGATTCACTTTTGAAAGTTTCCATTTTGAGTTTCGAATCATTTCCATTTTGTTCAAATAAAATAAAGAGAGAAGGAAATATGACTCCTTCAAATTATCAGAAGAAAATATGGAAATGGATTATGAAACCAATAGAAAGTTATTTGAAAAATACTTGAAATCTTTTGCATCGCTATTTCTTGAATTCAATTATCAAGTTTTATGGAAATTATTTCTCTCCTAAAATGATAATAATAATGATAAACAAATAAAAGAGAGAGGATGACTTCCTCAAATATAAAAGAGTTGGAAAAATTATTATCTGGAATTTTTTTTAGGTTTATTTGGTAATTTTTTTATTGGCAAAGTGCATTGATTGCATAATAAAAATATTTTAGAAAAGTTCTGAGTAGGAATTAATGTTCACTGTGTTCTATAATATCATTAGTGATTTTATAAATTAGTATGGTATTTTTAGAAATTCATTTGAATTTGATTAGGGCCACAAATTGTTTTCAGTTTTAAAAAAAACACCCAGGCGCCACCTGGACCGAAACACGTTTCGGCCCAGGGGCAAACCACGTGGCCCAGCCGGCCATTAAGGCCCACGGCCTGCCCCGCGCTGAAGCGCCTCAGAGCCGGTTGCCCGCCCTCGGCTCTCACCCGATCGCTCACCCGCACCCGCTGACTGGTGGACCCCGCCTATGTCGTCCCCAGCCTCCCACTCGCCCCGCACGGGATCAGCACGCCGCACGCGCACGCCGAAACCGCTGGGCAAAGCCCTCGTGGATGAGCTTATCCCCGCGACTTCGCAGCCACTGCTCACGCCTATAAAAGCCCCTCGTCCCCCTCTCTCCATTCTGCCACTTCGCATCGTCCCATGCCGCTAACAGTAGCCGCCTTCGTCGTTTGGATCTCGCCCGTCGGAGCTACCTCGCCGGTCCTCTCCGACGGCCGTAAAGGACCTCGGCTCCGTCTTCTTCTGTCAACCTACTTCCCTTCTCGAGACGCATCTAGTTGACATTTTTGTTTGCCCTAGGCCCCGCCAGAGCACGGAGCCACCGTCCCCGTGCAGCAAGACCCCGACGTCCCCGACGCGAGCCGCCTCCACCACCGGACCATCGACGCCGCGCTCGACCTCCCTGACACCTTCCCCGCCGCCGGAGGCCACCGCAGCTGGCGCCCCGTCCGCCGCCCGACGCTAGCGCCGCCGTGTGCTATTCGTCGTCGTCGTTCTGTAAGACGACCACCCCTCCCGTTCGTTTTTTTATTAGATCGGTTAACCGCGGTTCGTTTAAACCGAACATTTTTTTATTAAAACCGATTGTTGGTTTTCTTTAGTTTAGCCGCGGTAGTTGTTTTTTTATTTAGTGGCCGTTCACCGTATAAGCTTCCGCAGCGAACGCTGCTCGGCCAGCCATGAGCCGCCACGTGGCCAAGGACCTGCTCGTGATTATTTTTTCTTTCTGTTTAGCCCTTTTTATTAGCAGATTAGCCCCTAAACTTAGAATAGCCACAATTTTTTAACCGTATGTCCAAATTCGATGAAACCAGCGGCAAATTCTTTGTATTGTTTAGATCTATCCAGAGGGATCATTTTTGTAAACTTTTGTCAGATTCAAATTGGAAATTATTCAGTTTTGAATTCGAACTTCAAATGGCCATATCTCCTAAACCGTAGCTCAGTTTGAGTTGATTCTTTTGCACTTTGTCACCGTAGCCCAACCCTATCACTTGGACCATTCTCACAATATTTTTCACACACTAGGATCTGTCCATGATAGTTTCACTTATATGCCTTGTATGCACTATAGTTCACATCACAATTTTGAACCGTATTTCACACGTTGCTTTTGCACTTAGTAAATTTTGTGATAGTTGAGTGTGTTGGATTTTCGTTTGGATTTTCTGAGTCTGTTCATGTTGCATGATTTTTGGTTCTCTGAAATGATTGCTTATGTGAATGCAATGTTTGACTTTATAGATTTTCATCGGAGAGTGATGAATAGTTCTAAGTAAATTTCTGAGAGCGATATAATCTTCATCAACTATTACTAGGCAAGTTCACATTTGACCATTCTTTCAATTACCTATGTTTTATATATGCACTTAGTCCTTTGCGGTAGGGTTGCATGATAGGAAATTTATGCCGGATGGCTATGCTCTTACCTAGTAGTTCATTTGAGGTAGGCCTGAACTATACAACCTTTGTCACCATCGTGTAAGTTTATTTTTGCCTCGCTAATGTAGACGTGGATTGGGAAGTGTTAATGGTGAGACATGAGTGACAAAGTAGTAATCAGGACCAAGACTTTTAAATGAACTACCTGGGCGGAAATTGGTTTGAATGGTGGCGAAGTACAGTGGGAGCATGCATGGGAAATCCATGGTGGTGCACCACTAGTGGTCCATCCGCCCAGGCTCAAAGGGATCAAACGTGTTTTCATGTCTAGAAGCTTACGTGTGCAGCCACAAGCCAATATGGGATCTGGCTTAGTTGAGTAGTTAGTGTGACCTCTTCCGGGATAGGCTAGCAGATGTAGAATGAGTAGGTGTACCGGCCTATCCATGGGTTAAGAGGAAATACTTTCGAAAAACTATGTCTCGGTCATCCTGTTCTCAAACGCCAGGCAGTGCGAGAACTTCAAGGGAGGCGATCGAGTCTTGTGGGGAAAAGTGCGCAAACCTCTATAGAGTGTTAAAACCTAATCGATTAGCCGAGTCCCCGATTATGGACAACTTGAGAATCTAGTAGTGAAAATGCCGGGAGATCTCATTACCCTTAATTTAAACAGTTGGGGTTTTAAATGAAACTTTGGGAATGGATTGAGTTGGGTTTGCCAACTCATCCTATGCTATTTTGTAGTTGTAGAATAAAATCTTTTATTCTTGGGAAAAACTATATTTATGCAAAAACTAAACTTAGAGCTTTCCACCAGCCAAATTGCATGTACAAATAGGTTCATTATTCTTATGATGTGACTTTCCAGTACATTCAATGTACTGACCTACAGGGCTGCAACGTCTTATGTTGCAGGAATTTTCTACGACGGGTAAGAGTTACGTTGTAGGGACACTAGACCAATGGAAAGGAAAATATGAATCATGTATGAACCAGTACATTTTTATTTTAATGGTAATACCCTGTGTGGACACTAGACCAATGGAAAGGAAAATGTTGTTCCATAGGGTGGAGTTTGGACAAAATGAGTTGGAATTTTGTTTTTATTATGATGGTTACCTGAAGAGTATGAAGGAATGAAGTACTATTGGATTTAAATGAGATGTAATGTTGGAATATGGAACAATAGTAGCTCCAAGGATGAGTTAAAGATATACAAGTGTTGAAGTGGGCCCATAACCCACAGGACCAAGGATTTAAAAAGGAGCAAGCACAACCTTGTTGTAGGAAGAATTCTGGAAGAAGTTGTGATTTCATCAGAAGACGTTTCATAGGAGGTTACGTAAACCCGAGAGTTGTGAAGAAGCGATAGAGGTTTTGTTTGGCTTGCAGAACCAATGGATTTACCCGAACCCAGTTCATGGAGAAGAGAAGTCCTGCAATGCTTTCAGAGGATGCCCAAGTGCTAGAATACGTGATTCACTATCTGCGTATGTGGTAATGATTCAAGTACGGGATGGATTGGCCCCCATACCGGAGACTTCTATCATGAACTATCATATGTTGATGGAAAATCAGAGAGCCTTAAAACACTAGAAGAGTGTCAACACGACAAACCAAAAGCCTTAGAATGGCAGGACGATGGAAACCCTGTACAGGCACCCGTTGCCAATCATAGGTTATACGGTGAGATTCAACCCAGACCCATTTCCTGCAGGAGGAACCAGTAATTGTTGACCACCATGAGATTTTCGATAGTTGTCTAGCATTGGCGACAGACCTGTCAGCTAAGAAGACCCAGTCTCGGGAGGATCTTATTTTGATGCAAGGACTCAAGATTTGAGGAAAAGGTTATGCCTTAACGGAAGAGCACCAGTGAGGGAGTTATCCCGGAGAATATGAGAATACCGACATAGTCAACCCAAAGGATGGGGTACTTGAGTTTTGTTGGGATCGTAGCCATGCTTCTAAGGGCGGTAGCACCCCATACCTCGTGTTGATTAATGGATTTTCGAGAAGACCCCCCAAACCTAGCATTCTTTCTAGCCTCTCCGAATCTCGAGGACGAGATTCATTTTAAGGGTGGTAGTCTGTAACATCCCAAAATTCTAAATTTTGGAATGTTATATTAAATAAATAATTATGATTGTTTGTTTGGTTGTTGTGTGGTTGATTGTGTGAATTGAGTGAAATTTGAAACTTTTGAAAGTTGAATGAGAGGGAATAAAAGGATTTTCCCAAAACTTTCATCTTCATTTTGATCTCCATGAATTCAAATTCATTTCATCACAAAACCCTAGAGTGAAGATAATATTACTTCTTCCATTTAAAGAAATAAAAAGGGGGTTGAGCATATTTGAATTCCATTTGAAAATAGTCCAACTCAGAAACTTTTTGCCGCTCAAAGATTTTCATGAGAGAAGATAGCATGACCTCTTCAAATTATATGAAATAGAGTGGGAAGTGATGAGGAGCACTTTTGAGTTCCATTTGATTCACTTTTGAAAGTTTCCATTTTGAGTTTCGAATCATTTCCATTTTGTTCAAATAAAATAAAGAGAGAAGGAAATACGACTCCTTCAAATTATCAGAAGAAAATATGGAAATGGATTATGAAACCAATAGAAAGTTATTTGAAAAATATTTGAAATCTTTTGCATAGCTATTTCTTGAATTTATTTATCGAGTTTTATGGAAATTATTTCTCTCCTAAAATGATAATAATAATGATAAACAAATAAAAGAGAGAGGATAAAATGAGTTCCTCAAATATAAAAGAGTTGGAAAAATTATTATCTGGAATTTTTTTGAGGTTTATTTGGTACTTTTTTTATTGGCAAAGTGCATTGATTGCATAATAAAAATATTTTAGAAAAGTTCTGAGTAGGAATTAATGTTCACTGTGTCCTATAATATCATTAGTGATTTTATAAATTAGTATGGTATTTTTAGAAATTCATTTGAATTTGGTTAGGGCCACAAATTGTTTTCAGTTTAAAAAAAAACACCCAGGCGCCACCTAGACCGAAACACGTTTCGGCCCTGGGGCAAACCACGTGGCCCAGCCGGCCATTAAGGCCCATGGCCTACCCCGCGCCGAAGCGCCTCAGAGCCGGTCGCCCGCCCTCGTCTCTCACCCGCTCGCTCACCTGCACCCGCTGACTGGTGGGCCCCGCCTATGTCGTCCCCAACCTCCCGCTCGCCCCGCACGGGATCAGCACACCGCGCGCGCACGCCGAAACCGTCGGGCGAAGCCCTCGCGGATGAGCTTATCCTCGCGACTCCGCAGCCATTGCTCGCGCCTATAAAAGCCCCTCGTCCCCCTCTCTCCATTCTGCCACTTCGCATCGTCCCATGCCGCTCACAGCCGCCGCCTTCGTCGTTTGGATCTCTCCTACCGGACCTACCTCGGCGGTCCTCTCCGACGCCCGTAAAGGACCTCGACTCCGTCTTCTTTCGTCAACCTATTGCCCTTCTCGAGACACATCTAGTTGACATTTTTGTTTGCCCTAGGCCCCGCCGGAGACGCTGCCTCGACGACCTGCGTCATCGCCGGAGCACGGAGCCACCATCCCCGTGCAGCAAGACCCCGACGTCCCCGACACGAGCTGCCTCCACCACCGGACCGCCGACGCCGCGCCCGACCTCCCTGACACCTTCCCCGCCGCCGGAGTCCACCGCAGCTGTCGCCCCGTCCGCCGCCCGATGCTAGCGCCGCCGTCCGCTGTTCATCGTCGTCGTTCTGTAAGACGACCGCCCCCCCTCGGTTCGTTTTTTTATTAGATCGGTTAACCACGGTTCGTTTCAACCGAACGGTTTTTTATTAAAATTGATTGTTGGTTTTCTTTAGTTTAGCCGCGGTAGTTTTTTTTTATTTAGTGGCCGTTCACCGTATAAGCTTCCGCGGCGAACGCTGCTCGGCCTTCCACGAGCCGCCACGTGGCCAAGGACCTGCTCGCGATTTTTTTTTTCTTTCTGTTTAGCCCTTTTTATTAGCAGATTAGCCTCTAAACTTAGAATAGCCACAACTTTTTAACCGTAGGTCCAAATTCGATGAAACCAGCGGCAAATTCTTTGTATTGTTTAGATCTATCCAGCGGTATCATTTTTGTAAACTTTTGTCATATTCAAATTTGAAATTATTCAGTTTTGAAGTCGAACTTCAAATGGCCATATCTCCTAAACCGTAGCTCAGTTTGAGTTGATTCTTTTGCACTTTGTCACTGTAGCCCAACCCTATCACTTGGACCATTCTCACAATATTTTTCACACACTAGGATCTGTCCATGATAGTTTCACTTATATGCCTTGTATGCACTATAGTTCACATCACAATTTTGAACCGTATTTCACACGTTGCTTTTGCACTTAGTAAATTTTGTGATAGTTGAGTGTGTTGGATTTTCGTTTGGATTTTCCGAGTCTGTTCATGTTGCATGATTTTTGGTTCTCTGAAATGATGGCTTATGTGAATGCAATGTTTGACTTTATAGATTTTCATCGGAGAGTGACGAATAGTTCTAAGTAAATTTCTGAGAGCGATATAATCTTCATCAACTATTACCAGGCAAGTTCACATTTGACCATTCTTTCAATTACCTATGTTTTATATATGCACTTAGTCCTTTGCGGTAGGGTTGCATGATAGGAAATTTATGCCGGATGGCTATGCTCTTACCTAGTAGTTCATTTGAGGTAGGCCTGAACTATACAACCTTTGTCACCATCGTGTAAGTTTATTTTTGCCTCGCTAATGTAGACGTGGATTGGGAAGTGTTAATGGTGAGACATGAGTGACAAAGTAGTAATCAGGACCAAGACTTTTAAATGAACTACCTGGGCGGAAATTGGTTTGAATGGTGGCGAAGTACAGTGGGAGCATGCATGGGAAATCCATGGTGGTGCACCACTAGTGGTCCATCCGCCCAGGCTCAAAGGGATCAAACGTGTTTTCATGTCTAGAAGCTTACGTGTGCAGCCACAAGCCAATATGGGCTCTGGCTTAGTTGAGTAGTTAGTGTGACCTCTTCCGGGATAGGCTAGCAGATGTAGAATGAGTAGGTGTACCGGCCTATCCGTGGGTTAAGAGGAAATACTTTCGAAAAACTATGTCTCGGTCATCCTGTTCTCAAACGCCAGGCAGTGCGAGAACTTCAAGGGAGGCGATCGAGTCTTGTGGGGAAAAGTGCGCAAACCTCTATAGAGTGTTAAAACCTAATCGATTAGCCGAGTCCCCGGTTACGGACAACTTGAGCATCTAGTAGTGAAAATGCCGGGAGATCTCATCACCCTTAATTTAAACAGTTGGGGTTTTAAATGAAACTTTGGGAATGGATTGAGTTGGGTTTGCCAACTCATCCTATGCTATTTTGTAGTTGTAGATTAAAATCTTTTATTCTAGGGAAAAACTAGCTTTATGCAAAAACTAAACTTAGAGCTTTCCACCAGCCAAATTGCATGCACAAATAGGTTCATGATACGTCTCCAACGTATCTATAATTTTTATTGTTCCATGCTATTATATTATCCATCTTGGATGTTTTATATGCATTTATATGCTATTTTATATGATTTTTGGGACTAACCTATTAACCTAGAGCCCAGTGCCAGTTTCTATTTTTTCCTTGTTCTTGAATTTTACAGAAAAGGAATACCAAATGGAGTCCAAACGAGCTGAAAATTTACGGTGATTTTTTATGGACCAGAAGAAGCCCCCGAAGCAAAAGAGTTGGGCCAGAAGAGCCATGAGGCCTCCACAAGGGTGGAGGGCGCACCCTACCCCCTAGGGGCGCCCTCCGGTCGTGTGGGCTCCTCGTGGACCCCCCTGACTTGTTCTCGACGCCATAAATTCCTATAAATATAGAAACCCCCAGAAATAAACCTAGATCGGGAGTTCTGCCACCGCAAGCCTCTGCAGCCACCAAAAACCAATCGGGACCCTGTTCCGGCACCCTGCCGGAGGGGGAAATCATCACCGTTGGCCATCTTCATCATCCCGGCGCTCTCCATGATGATGAGGGAGTAGTTCACCCTCGGGGCTGAGGGTATGTACCAATAGCTATGTGTTTGATCTCTCTCTCTCTCTCGTGTTCTTGATTTGGCACGATCTTGATGTACCATGAGCTTTGCTATTACAGTTTGATCATATGATGTTTCTCCCCCTCTTCCTTCTTGTAATGAATTGAGTTTTCCCTTTGAAGTTATCTTATCCGATTGAGTCTTTCAGGATTTGAGAACACTTGATGTATGTCTTGCATGTGTTTATCTGTGGCGACAATGGGATATTCACGTGATCCACTTGATGTATGTTTTGGTGATCAACTTGCGGGTTCTGTGACCTTGTGAACTTATGCATAGGGGTTGGCACACATTTTCGTCTTGACTCTCCGGTAGAAACTTTGGGGGTACTCTTTGAAGTTCTTTGTGTTGGTTTGAATAGATGAATCTGAGATTGTGTGATGCATATCGTATAATCAAACCCACGGATACTTGTGGTGACTTGGAGTATCTAGGTGACATTAGGGTTTTGGTTGATGTGTGTCTTAAGGTGTTATTTTAGTACGAACTCTAGGGCCGTTTGTGACACTTATAGGAATAGCCCAATAGATCGATTAGAAAGAATAACTTTGAGGTGGTTTCGTACCCTACAATAATCTCTTCATTTATTCTCCGCTATTAGTTACTTTGGAGTGACTCTTTGTTGCATGTTGAGGGATTTTTATATGATCTAATTATGTTATCATTGTTGAGAGAACTTGCACTAGTGAAAGTATGAACCCTAGGCCTTGTTTCTAAGCATTGCAATACCATTTGTGCTCACTTTTGTTACTAGTTACCTTGCTGTTTTTATATTTTCAGATTACAAAAACCTATGTCTACCATCCATATTACACTTGTATCACCATCTCTTCGCCGAACTAGTGCACCTATACAATTTACCAATGTATTGGGTGTGTTGGGGACACAAGAGACTCTTTGTTATTTGGTTGCAGGGTTGTTTGAGAGAGACCATCTTCATCCTATGCCTCCCACGGATTGATAAACCTTAGGTCATCCACTTGAGGGAAATTTGCTACTGTCCTACAAAACTAGGGGTGAAACCGGATCGGATTCGGACGGATAATCCTTATACCATATCCTATTTCATATTTATTTTTGGATTCGGAAGCGGAACGGATGCGGATTCGAATACCGGATTATGCGGATTCGAATAGCGGATTATGCGGATTCGGACACGGTACGGTAACGGAACGACGTCGGATTGGAAACGGTCATTTACCATATTCATATACGAGGAAGATATAAATGCTTCAAACTAAAAGTAAACATACACAATGAGCAAATTTTAATACTTATACATGTTAAGAACACATAAAGCACTAGATGGTATTAAAATAAGTCAAATAAATCACTAATAAACATATGTCTCGTCTCATAAGTAAAGATAATATTCATATATTGCTATTTAATACTTACAAATTCACCCATAAATCGGATTCGGAAATTAAAAGGTCGGATTATCCGGCAAGAAAAAACGGATTATCCTAATGCATCGTATATTAGCAATACCATATCCTATACCGTATCCTATCAATCGGACTCGGATTCGGATCGGATTGTTGTCGGATGTGAAAAATCTCTTACCGTATCCTATAAAAACGGATTCGGAAACGGTTTCGGACGGAAATTATCCTTACCACTTTCACCCTGATACAAAACTCTGCGCTTGGAGGCCCAACACGAGTCTACAAGAAGAAGGTTGCGTAGTAGACATCAAGCTCTTTTCTAGCGCTGTTGCCGGGGAGGCTAGGTATGTGGCACTCACATCCCGTCAACGAAGCTCTTTTCTGGCGCCGTTGCTGGGGAGGTGAGTGATTGAAGGTATATCTTTCGATCTTGCAATCGAATCTTTTAGTTTCTTGTTTTATCACTACTTTAGTTTATAAAAGAAAACTACAAAAAAATGGAATTGAGGTTGCCTCATATGCTTCATCTTTTTAATGTCTTCCGTGAAAATGATGGAAAGGAAAATTGTGCTCAAGTGTTAGAAGAAGAAGTATATAAAATGTTTGGCACTAAATTTTTGAATGATGAGCATGATTGCAATGTTGTTAGTATGAATTATTTGAATGTCCATGATGCTAATGATATGCAAAGCCATAAGCTTGGGGATGCTATGTTTGATGAATATGATATTTTTTTGTCCGCCAAGTTTTGATGAGCAAATTTATTATAATGAAAGCATGCCTCCTATTTATGATGATTATATTGATGAAAGTGGGTTTGGAAGAGTGTCAACTCTAGGTAGTATTGATCCCACTATTTTGGAGGGTGTTGAATCTTATTACAATATTGATAAAAGTGGATTTGGAGAGGTCATGACTTTATTTAGTGATGAATCCACTATTTCGGAAGAGGATCCAATTGATTATGAGAACAAAGTTGCTATCTATGATGATTATTGTGATGACATGTATGCTATAAAGAATAGTGATAACCATGAAACTTGTCATCATGATTTTAATTTTCAATTGGATTATGCCTCACATGATAGTTATTTTGTTGAGTTTGCTCCCACTACTATTCATGAGAAGAATTTTGCTTATGCGGAGAGTAGAAAAATTTCTATGCTTGTGGATCATGAAAAGATTGCTTTATGTGATAGTTATACTGTTGAATTCGTTCATGATGCCACTGAAAATTATTATGAGAGAGGAACATGTGCTCTTACGAATTGCAATAATATCAAGTTTCCTCTCTATGTGTTGAACTTTTTGAAGTTGTACTTGTTTTGCCTTCCTATGCTAGTTGATTCTTGCTCCCATAAATTGTTTGCTCACAAAATCCCTATGCATAGAAGTGGGCTAGACTTAAATGTGCTAGTTATATGCTTCATGATGCTCCCGTTATGTTTCAATTCTTATCTTTTATGTGAGCATCATTGAAATCATCATGCCTAGCTAAAAAGGCATTAAAGAAAAGCGCTTGTTGGGAGACAACACAATACTTACCCCTACTGTTTTTGTGTGTTAACATGATTAAGCTACTGCAGTTATCATGTTTTATAGGTTTTGTTTGAATAAAGTGCCAAGTAAATCCTTTGGGATAGTGTGGATGATAGTTGACTTGATTCTGTGCAAAAACAGAAACTTTTGCGTCAAGTACAGAAATTCCTATATTTTAATGGAATGTGGAAAACTTCTGAATTTTTTATAGTTGATTTATATACAAATTATCTACGTTGGACTCATTTTTCAGAATTTTTGGAGTAACAAAAGTATGAGCTCAATTCAGATCTTCACAGACTGTTCTGTTTTTGACAGATTCTGTTTTCGATGCATAGTTTGCTTGTTTTCTAGTTTCTATGGTTTATATTGATTAATATAAATTGTAGAAATGATATGGTACAGTAGGCATCATGTGAGAAAAGTTATGAATCTTGTCTTGACAGTAACAAAGTGAATGATTTGTTTTGTTATACTAACGGATCTCATGAAGGTTTTGTTAAGTTTTGTGTGATTGAAGTTTTCAAGTTTTGGGTGAGATATCGATATGAGGAGAATAAGGAGTGACAAGACCCTAAGCTTGGGGATGCCCAAGGCACCCCAAGGTAATATTCAAGGAATATCCAAGCAACTAAGCTTGGGGATGCCCCGGAAGGCATCCCCTCTTTCGTCTCCAACATCATCGGTAAATTTACTTGAGGCTATATTTTTATTCACCACATGATATGTGTTTTGCTTGGAGCGTCATTTTATTTTATTAGTATTTGCTTGATGTTATTTATAGTAATGTTTTTCATCTTTTAGTTCAATAAAAAGGTCAAGTGTAGCCTTTACCATGCTTATTTTGCAAGTCTACATGTTGCTGTATTGAAAACAGAAAGTTTTCTATTGTTGTATGAATTCTTATGGAAATTAAAAACATGATAAAATATTGAAATTTTTACACGTTCAGAAATATCAAATTTTATACAGTTTCGTAATTTTTCAGAATTTTTGGAGTTAGGGAAGTATGAGTACAATTGCACTCTTTACAGACTGTCCTGTTTTGACAGATTGCTGTTATGTTTGCATTGTTTGCATATGTTTGCTTGTTTAATCATTCTATTTGAGGATAGTATTATTTAATAAATATAAAGAGTCATTTAGTATGCAATGTTAAATAATAATTTTAGTGATTTGCTACAGTAGAGAATGATAAGGTTTTGCATTTGATTTATACTAACTTTTCTCACGAGTTCTTGTTGAGTTTTGTGCGGATGAAGTTTTTAAGATTTAGGGAAACCATCATATAAAAGGAATTAAGGAGACACAAAAGCTCAAGCTTGGGGAAGCCCAAGGCATCCCAATATAATATTTCAAGAAGTCTCAAGCATCTAAGCTTGGGGATGCCTCGGTTGGCATCCCACCTTTCTTCATCAACAATTATCGGTTAGCCTCGGTTGAGCCTAAGTTTTTGCTTCTTCACATCATATGTGCTATCCTTGCAATGTCATTTTATTTTGTTCTGCTTGCTGTTTGAATAAAATATATTAGATCTGATTTTTTTAAATGAGAGAGTCTTCACATAGCTACATAATTATTCAACTACTCATTGATCTTCACTTATATTTTTTTTGAGTAGTTTGTCATTTACTCACGTGCTTCACTTATATCCTATGAGTAAATGGTTGAATGAATTGAATATCATAAATCTGAAATTATATATGCTTCATATGCTTATACCATGGGGAGTAGTGACTTCACATATAAGAAGTAGAGGTGGTAAATTTATTGAAAGTTAGCAAACATAGTATTGGTCACTTGAACAATTCATGAAAGAATATTGAAGGAAGAGAGATTTCACATATAAATATACTATCTTGGACATCTTCTATGATTGTGAGCCCCATTAATTATTTTCAAACCTGAGCAAATTAGTTGAAGTTGGACAAGGAAGACAACATAATGAGTTATGCTTGGGTATATTTGTATAGAAGTTATATTGTTATGGATCCTCCAACATGTGGTGCTTGCTATTTAGAATCTTTTGCTAGCCAAAATTTCTATACTAAGCGGGAATACTGCTTGTGCATCCAAACTCCTTGAACCAAGTTTCTTCCATGAGTGTCCACCATATCTACGTATATGCAGTATTTACCTGCCGTTCCAAGTAAATTTGCATGTGCCAAACTCTAAACCTTCAAATAAAAATCTGTTTTGTATGCCTGAATCGCTCATGTAGCGACTAGGGGCTGTCAGTATCTTCCATGCTAGGTGGGTTATTCTCACGATGAGTGTTTATTCACTTATCATTCACGAGAGAGTGGCTGGTAATTGGGATGCCCAGTCCTATGATCAAAAGATCAAAAACAAAATTTCAAATAATTAAACAAAACTCCCCCAGGACTGTTGTTGGTATGGACGGTACCCGTTGTTTCGGACCAGCCATGGAGTGTGCTTGTTGGTGGAGGGGGAGTAAAAACTTTACCTTTCTGTTTGGGAACCGCCTATAATGTATCTAGTATGGAAGATATTAGGAACTCTTGGTTGTTATGTTGACAATGAAAGCATACCTCTCAAAATTATTTTCATCTCTGTTTTAAAAGCATAGAGCTCTGGCACCTCTGCAAATCCCTGCTTCCCTCTGCGAAGGGCCTATCTTTTACTTTTATGCAAGAGTCAGTAATATTCCTTCTCATTCCAACCTACTCTTTAGTTGGCAAGCATCATGTGGTGGGGAAAGATCTAAGCATATATGGCCATTCAAATATATTTGATCAAGAATTATTATTTTTGACAATTATCTATATGATAAATAAGTTGGGAGGCAAAACATTAAGCCACTATCTTTCTCTGTGTTCAATGGATACTATTTGTTCTAAAAATATGCTTTGAGTGGTAGCAATCATGGAAGACTATATGATAGTTGAGTATGTGGGATTTGCTAAATCAAAGCTCTTACATAGACCCTTCCTGAAAATAAGATGAATTGTAATTGTTTGATGACTGAGAACATAGTTTGTTAGTTTTCAAGAAAGTTTATGATCTATGCTTTAACATGTGAATAGCTTGCTACTTGATCATGAGAAGTTTTATGAGATGAGCTACTGTTTATGATATATAATGATGCTAGAAAAAGTGAATGAAATTATCATCGATCAAACTTGTGCACTTGCTAGCATTCCACATCAAAAATTCTGTTTTTATCATTTACCTACTCGAGGACGAGCAGGAATTAAGCTTGGGGATGCTTGATACGTCTCCAACGTATCTATAATTTTTTATTGTTCCATGCTACTATATTACCCATCTTGGATGTTTTATATGCATTTATATGCTATTTTATATGATTTTTGGGACTAACCTATTAACCTAGAGCCCAGTGCCAGCGTCCATTTTTTTCCTTGTTTTTGAGTTTTACAGAAAAGGAATACCAAACGGAGTCCAAACGAGCTGAAAATTTACGGTGATTTTTTATGGACCAGAAGAAGCCCCCGAAGCAAAAGAGTTGGGCCAGAAGAGCCACGAGGCCTCCACAAGGGTGGAGGGCGCGCCCTACCCCCTGGGGGCGCCCTCCGGTCTTGTGAGCTCCTCGTGGACCCCCCTGACTTGTTCTCGACGCCAAAAATTCCTATAAATATAGAAACCCCCAGAAATAAACCTAGATTAGGAGTTCCGCCGCCGCAAGCCTCTGTAGCCACCAAAACCAATCGGGACACTGTTCCGGCACCCTGCCGGTGGGAGAAATCATCACCGGTGGCCATCTTCATCATCCCGGCGCTCTCCATGATGAGGAGGGAGTAATTCACCCTCGGGGCTGAGGGTATGTACTAGTAGCTATGTGTTTGAGCTCTCTCTCTCGTGTTCTTGATTTGGCACGATCTTGATGTACCGCGAGCTTTGCTATTATAGTTTGATCATATGATGTTTCTCCCCCTCTACCTTCTTGTAATTTATTGAGTTTTCCCTTTGAAGTTATCTTATCGGATTGAGTCTTTAAGGATTTGAGAACACTTGATGTATGTCTTGCATGTGTTTATCTGTGGTGACAATGGGATATTCACGTGATCCACTTGATGTACATTTTGGTGATCAACTTGCGGGTTCTGTGACCTTGTGAACTTATGCATAGGGGTTGGCACACGTTTTCGTCTTGACTCTCGGTAGAAACTTTGGGGGTACTCTTTGAAGTTCTTTGTGTTGGTTTGAATAGATGAATCGGAGATTGTGTGATGCATATCGTATAATCAAACCCGCGGATACTTGTGGTGACATTGGAGTATCTAGGTGACATTAGGGTTTTGGTTGATGTGTGTCTTAAGGTGTTATTTTAGTATGAACTCTAGGGCCGTTTGTGACACTTATAGGAATAGCCCAATAGATCGATCAGAAAGAATAACTTTGAGGTGGTTTCGTACCCTACAATAATCTCTTCGTTTATTCTCCGCTATTAGTTACTTTGGAGTGACTCTTTGTTGCATGTTGAGGGATTGTTATATGATCTAATTATGTTATCATTGTTGAGAGAACTTGCACTAGTGAAAGTATGAACCCTACGCCTTGTTTCTAAGCATTGCAATACCATTTGTGCTCACTTTTGTTACTAGTTACCTTGCTGTTTTTATATTTTCATATTACAAAAACCTATATCTACCATCCATATTACACTTGTATCACCATCTCTTTGCCGAACTAGTGCACCTATACAATTTACCAATGTATTGGGTGTGTTGGGGACACAAGAGACTCTTTGTTATTTGGTTGCAGGGTTGTTTGAGAGAGACCATCTTCATCCTACGCCTCCCACGGATTGATAAACCTTAGGTCATCCACTTGAGGGAAATTTGCTACTGTCCTACAAAACTCTGTGCTTGGAGGCCCAACACGAGTCTACAAGAAGAAGGTTGCGTAGTAGACATCAGTTCATTATTCTTATGATGTGACTTGCCAGTACATTCAATGTACTGACCTACAGGGCTTCAACGTTTTATGTTGCAGGAATTTTCTACGATGGGTAAGAGTTACATTGTAGGGTTACGGTCTACACTCAACTTGCCGTTGGTGTTGATGGGACTCCACACCCGTTTGATTGTTTCCGTCGGGACTTATGAGGTATATATATCAGTTTTACGTTATTTATACATGTGATTGCACTTTGATATATACATCGATGTACTGTATGTGCCAGCATACTGATCCAGGGATGGCACAGTGTCGGGGACGAATCCGCGATCACCTATGGGACCCAGGGAAGGACCCCTTTATGTTCGGCAGGGAGAGACGGTCGCACGAAGAGCAAATATAGCGAAGAACACGACAGTGCACGAGAGAGATTTACCCAGGTTCGGGCCGCACGGATGCGTAAAACCCTACTCCTACTTTTTGGTTTATTATCTGTATGATTGTTCTAGCTCCAGGAGTGCTACAGTACCGAGTAGCTGCGTACAATACTGGAGTTCTCCATCTCCCAGTTCCTCTTTTTTCTTCCATGTTGCCTATGGGCCTCCTTTTATACGCACAAAGGGGTCACCAACAGGTGGCAAACAGTAAAGGTAGAGGTGGAAAGTTGCTACAGTAAGGCCACTATTACCAGGATGACATGTCCTACCTACCACTGAAGGCAGGGGACAAGGGCATTAAATGCCTATGCCTTTGCTGTCCACATACATGTACCCGGACGTCTTGGACGTGGGAAAAGCCTATCCCACCTGCTCCTGCACCGCTAGCTACAGTGTACTGCCGTCTACACAGTGCCCTGCCACACACGCTTGGAAGGACCCAGAGCGCCACGCTGGTAGAGGCACCGGAGCAGCACAGTAGCACAGTGGTACAGTAACGCTTGCCGCAGCAAGACCTTGCCGCACCTGACAGCTTGCCGCAACCCATAGTTTGCCGCGCAAGGTAACTTGCCGGGGCAAGTACCTTGCCGCAGCCGCAATCTTGCCGCAGCCAATACCTTGCCGCAGCCAATGACTTGCCGGGGCAAGTACCTTGCCGCGGCAAGTACTCTGCTACAGCAATGCCCAGGCTGGGCCTCAGCTGTCCCTCCCGGCAAGCTCCTCTTGCCGGGGCCTTAACTCTTGCTTTGTATACTTTGTTCTTGAATGGCTTAATAATCTTGAGCTTCTCTCTGGCTGTCCTCCCGCAAGCCTGGCCGCGGGATGCTACTACTGCCCGTGCACAAGTACGGGGTACTAGGGTACCCCTATTCTAGTACACCGACAGGAGCCCCTGGGCCTGGGCCACACAAGGTGCCGGGCGTTGTTGGGCCAGGCCCAAACAGTGCATGGGCACGCGTGGCTGGGATAAGCCGAAACGTCCCTATGCTGTTTAATTGCACGCTCTCCCACGCGTCGCGCGTTGAATGCGGAGCGTGGGAAGCGTGCGCAGCTATCTTGAATGACGAAGGGGCGGATGGTTCCGCATCTTTCCCCATAAAAGGAGGGACCTGCAGAAGCACTCACACACCCCTCTCACCATTCTCGATCTCCAAATCTCCTGCTTCTTCTTCCTCCGCTCAAAAACAAAGCGGTTTCCCAATCCTCCGCCACCGCGCGCGTCTGCATCTCCCTCGGTCCTCAGCTCCGCCTTCGCCATGCCTCCCAAAGGAGAAAAGGGGAAGACGGGGAAGTCCTCAAGGACGGAGACCCAGGCGCAGTTGAAGAGGCAGAAGTACGCGCTCTTCGCTCCGACGCTCACGGGGGCGGATCTGAAGGCCAAGTTCCAAGGCATGTGGGCCGCGAGGACCAAGGCGCATCCGGCCACCCGCGTTCGCCCAGCCACCGACGAGAGCGAAGTGAGCAAGTACCCCTTCTTCGCTTGCTACTTTTGGTGCGGGCTCTGCCCACCGTACTCGGATTTCTTTAGCGACGTCATGTACACCTTCAACCTCCGTCTACTGGATCTCACATCGAATGCCGTATCCACCATGGCAATATTTGCGCATCTGTGCGAGAACTTCGTCGGCGTCGCACCCAACACTGCGCTGTTCAGGCATTACTTCACTCCCCGTGCTGAAAAGGGGGAGCCTCTCACTGTTGGTGTCTCGTTCGTTTCAAGATTGGGCGCCAAGGAGCATTATCTGAAGGGGGATCTCCGCCCAAGATGGGGAGAAATCCGGTCTGAATGGTGTTGGATCATTGACGACGAGCCGCCACCATACTGTGTGCTTCGCAAGACCCCAGCAGCGCGTGGCACAGACTGGAGCGATCTGGATCCCCAGGGCAAAAAGCTAGAGATTGCCGCTACCAGGATCATACGGCTCAGGGAGGCCGGGCTCACCATAGGGATGGTTGGCGCAGACTTCCTCCGCCGCCGCATTGCTCCTCTACAGCAGAGAGGAAGGCCGGCCTCTGATTGGAAGAACCCAGCCGATATCATGCGGCTGCGCCCTGGACTGATCAACAACTTCACAGTTCTGCAGCACGATTTTTTCATGCGAGAACTGTTCAAGCAAGAGACAGATCCAGAGAAGCGCGACAAGGCGTTCACGCTGCCGAAGCACATCGTGCCCCTTTGCAACAACTCCGCATTGAGTGCAATCATCGCTATGATGCCGCTCTGCAATGCGCACAGCGTTGAAGCAACTTGGGACGTGCCGCTCGAAGAAGACGTGCGGCGATTCTTTGACTCCACGGTCGAAAAGCAGGTCCGGGAGGAGGAGTGGCTCGTCTGCAACACCACTGAGCAAGAAATAGAATTCATTGCTCGAAGAGTGGAGGAGGACAGGCTCGCCAGGGAAGCTGGCGATTTTGGTTATACTTTGGCGGAGCTCGACGAGGCACAAAAGGAGATCCTTGCCGAGCAGGGGATGCTTGCCGGGAAGGGCGAGCTCGCCGCACCCGGCAAGGATGTCGGACCAAGCCAGCCTGCCGACGAGTCAGGCAGCTCGGAGGATGAGGGCTCCTCTTCCGAGGAGGGCACCGAAAGCCCACCGCAGTCAGAGTCCCCAGCCCCTCGGAGTAGGAAACGCCTTCGCAGGCTTGGCAAAGTGGCTGAGCGACAAGAGGTTCAACAACCGCCGGAGCGCCGTTCGACGCGCTCGACCGTGGCAAGGGCTGGTGCTGCGGGAGCGTCTCACACGGCCCCGGCAACTGGAGCAGGGTCATCAAAGACCGATGCTACTACCCCCACCAAGCGGCCAAGGAGTCCAGCTCCCCCTCCTCCCCCTCCTCACACGGAGGCGGACTTTGATTTTTCCGCTCTCAGCGAAGAGCACGACGAGGAAGAGTAAGTTCCCTTGCCGCGACCCTCAATCTTTGTAAGGTTTTGTTTCTGTCCTCACTTGTCGCGCTCCGGCCTTGCTTCCGCAGGGAGGAAACCTTGGCGGAGAGGACAAGGAAGAGAGCTAAGGTCTCGACGAGCAAGACCGTGGTGGTCGTCGAAGATGAGCCCACGGCAACCACCGGGAGAGCGTCTGAGACCATGCCGACCAGCTCGGAGCCCAGCCCTCGTCGCAGCCCCCAGCGCAGCCCCCAGCGTAAGTATTTCAACTACCTTTCGCTGGCGGTCGCTGAGGAACAAGCATTTTGTCACTGACATCTTTGGGCGTGTAGGAGAGGAGCAGCAAGTGGAGCCATCTGAAGGTGCTCCAGAAGTACCACCCCCCTCGACCACACCGCCAAGGAGAAGATCTCCGGTAAGGGCTCCCACTAGCGAGCCGAGCCACGAAGAGGAGCCGGCAAGCGCCGAAGTGCCAAGCACCAGCGCTGGCAACCCCACCCCAATGACAAACGTTGACGGGGGAGGGGAGCCCACCGCTCCTGAGCTCAACACGGGTAAACCCACTTGCTGCAAAACTCTTTCTGCTTTCTTTCTTTTGTCTTCTTGAATTTCTTCCTGAAGCTCTTTTTGCCTTACTTCTCGGGTTGGCAGAGCCCTCCTCGGTGGAGCCAATGAACATTGACTCTTCTGCCGAGGAGAACACCACAGGGGCCGTCGACGACGAGGCCGCCAAGGCCGCCGCTGCCAAGGCCGACAAGCTGGCAGCCGACAAGCTTGCCGACGAAGAAACTGCCAATGCTGCCGAAGAGGCCGGCAAGGCTGCCGAGGATAATACCGCCAAGGCGCCCACCGATGAAGCCGCCAAGGCTGCTGAAGCTGAGGCCGCCCAGAAGGCTGCTGAGGAGGCCGGCGAGGGAGCCGGTGGTCGTACTGACGGCCCTGAGGCCACAGGAGCGCCAGGCGCTACTCCGACCACGGGTCCTTCAACCACTGACGAGGCGGCAGCACCCAACTCGCCTCCGCCAAGCAAATACGTCCGGGTCGGCGAGAACGTCTACGTCAGCCTCCCCTGGACGGTGGGCTCCAGAGCGCCAACCGAGGAGGATGTTGTGGACGAGGAGATCCTTGCCGCTGCCGGGCTCCAGCTTGTGGATGCGCCAGGCGCCAGCAGTAGCAGCACGTCTGAAGAGGAGCAACTGCTTCAAAAGCTGCTGAATCTTCATCGCGCCCGACGGGAGAAGCTAGCTTCCAGGGAGGCGCTCATCGAGAAGGCCGAAGCTGACATGCTGAGGCGCGCGGAGATCTTGGCGGATGTCCGCGCGCGATCTCTTAATGCGTTAGAGGCCAAGCGGGCACAGCTGGCCGAAGAACGGCAGGCCCTCCTCCTGATGAAGCAAGACATTGAACAAAAATAGGAGGAGACCGCCAAGGAGTTGTCTGCTCGGGCCGGTGATCTGAACCAGCGGAAAGTGGACCTTGATGCCCACGAAGAAGAACTTGCCGAGCGCAAGAGGAAACTTGCCGAAACCCTCCGACAGAAAGACGAGGAGGTGGCAAGACTTGTCGCAGAGCGGACCCAGGGGCAGGCACAAAAACACCAGAAGGAAATCGAAGCCTTGGCCCAAGAGTACGCCAGCAAGTTGGTGGAGGCCACCAACGCTGTCGCTGCTGCAGAAGTGAACAGGAAGGAAACGGAGGAGAAAGTGGCAAGACTAGAGGCCGCCCTCAAGGCAAACGGTGACAAGCTCTCAACGCTTGAAAGTGAGAGGGCAAAGGTGACCCACACTTTGGCGGAGATGCAAGTTACCATAGCCAAGAAGAACAATCTGCTTGCTGCCGCCAACGACTCCAGAGCAGACCTGAAGCTGAAGCTGACCACGCTGAAGGAGACGCTCGACACCACCAGAAAGCGCGAAGGGCTTCTAATGACAGAGCTCCAGAAGGAAAAGGGTCTGCTTCAAGACGCTATTGCAACCCACAAGAAGTTCAGGGATAACGTGGGGATCTTCATAGACAGGCTTGCCAGCGCCGCCGAGGACATCGACAAGGAGCTGACTGCCCTGAAGGTGCCGGACTTCGGGTACTCCACCGACAAGAACACGCAAACTAGCGTCAAGCTAGCCGAGTTCTTCGACGGAGTAGTAGAAGCACTCCAACAGCTCCAAGTCAATCACAAGGCTCAACTGGCCGACGAGTCACGCAGGCTTTGCCGGGGAGTTCTCCGGAGGTTGTTGGTGAAGATAGCATACAAAAACCCGGGCGTCGACTTCAGCAACATCTTCAAAAGCTTGCCGAAGGGATACGACCCCGCGCCACTAGAGGCCCTTGTCGCGCCCATCGTGGAGAGGGTGGACCAAATCCAGAGAGTCGAAGGCGAGCACCGCAATTAGAGAGCCCATTCTTCTCCCTCCTTGCCGCCGCTAGACATGTTAAAGAACAATCTGTTTAAGCCGCGACAACTTATCTTGTAATATAACTTGCAATATTTTGAAGTTAATGCATGTCATCTCCCTTGAGCAATTTCTTTCTTTGTGTGTACTTGCCCTACGCTTATAGGGAACTTGCCGGTGCACGCACCATCGCCGCGAGCGCTGGGTGCGGGACTCCAGCAGCCTGCTGGTGGTGCCGCTGCCGGCAAGCAACCTTGTCGCGCTCAGTGCAGCCACTTAGGTTGTTGAGCGGACTCGAAACAAGGTAAGGGCGCGACCGATTATGCTTAGGTTCCGTCGCGCACAGGTTTTCCATACAAAGAGTAGTATCGTTCAAGTAAAATAACCTTGAAAATAAAAAAGAATTTGATTATTCAAACTTTGGCACTTAGCTTTGTCGCTGATCTCTCCGCGGCAAGGTCTTGTCACTGCTTGCCGCTGCCTTCTTCCCGGCAAGGCAAAGTTTCTTTGAACGACGCCTGGTCCATATCAATATCCCACCTCCCCCCCCGGCAAACTTGTGCGCGAGGGAAGCTTCTGTCTCTTTGAGAAAAAGAAAGAAGAGAAAATAAAGATATAGGAGCTTGGCGGCTCGTTAATGCTTACCGGGGAGGCTGTACTGCACAGTATGTCAGATAATCATGCAAAATAAAAGTAAACATGAAATCGTCAAAAACTGCGAAATACAAAAGCTTTATTTATGCACAGGGTCTGCGCCTGGCTTTGTACAAAGGATTACATGCAACAGCGGCAATACTTGTACAAAAGGTGGTTGCCGGGGAAGGGCCCGGCAACCGTGCCTAATGGAAAAAACTTACGAAGATGCTCAATGTTCCAGGAATTGATCACTGGAATGCCATCCTCGGTCTCCAGGCGGACAGCGCCGGGCCTGGTGACTCGTTTCACCCGATAAGGGCCTTCCCACTTCGGCGTCAACTTGTTTGAATTCTTGGCCGACTGAACGCGCCGAAGAACAAGGTCGCCTTCCTCGAGACTTCTGGCATTAACTTTGCGGCTATGGTAGCGACGCAAAGCTTGCTGGTAGCGAGCAGCTCTCACAGCAGCCTGAAGACGATCCTCCTCGAGGAGCACAGCGTCATCTTGCCACAGTTGCTCTTGCTCAAGCTCATCGTAAGCGAGCACTCGAGGTGACCTGTATACGAGTTTCGTGGGGAGAACTGCCTCTGCTCCATAAACTAGAGCAAAAGGCGTCTGGCCAGTAGCTCGATTTGGCGTCGTCCTGATCGACCAAAGAACCACTGGCAGCTCCTCGATCCAGTTCTTGCCGCACTTGCGCAGCCTGTCAAAAGTTCTCATCTTGAGCCCACGCAGCACTTCAGCATTTGCCCTTTCAGCTTGACCGTTGCTTCGGGGGTGAGCAACAGAAGCGAAACAGACCTTGGCGCCAAGGTCTTCGACATACTGCATGAAGGCGTGGCTCGTGAACTGGGTACCGTTGTCAGTGATGATCCTGTTAGGAACACCAAAGCGACAAACAATTCCCTTGAAGAACTTGATGGCTGATTGTGCTGTCACCTTCCTCACTGCTTCCACTTCTGGCCACTTCGTAAACTTGTCGATGGCCACATACAAGTACTCGAAGCCCCCGGTGGCACGGGGAAAGGGGCCGAGGATGTCGAGCCCCCAGACCGAAAATGGCCAGGAGAGAGGGATTGTCTGGAGAGCTTGAGCTGGCTGATGAATCTGCTTGGAATGAAACTGGCACGCTTCACACTTGGTTACTAGTGCAGTTGCATCCTGGAGGGCGGTGGGCCAAAAGAAACCTTGCCGGAAAGCCTTTCCAGCAAGGGCTCTTGACCCTATGTGGTGACCACATATGCCTCCATGAATCTCCGCCAACAGCTCCTATCCTTCTTCCCGGGGAATACACTTCAATTTCACACCGTTTGGTCTTTTTCTGCACAGCATGTCATCGACAAATTGATACATATTGGACCGTCGGGCTACTTTCTCCGCTTCTTCCTGCTCTTCGGGAAGTTCTCCTGTCTGAAGGAAACGGACGATCTGCTGCGCCCACGCTGGAGCCTGTGGCTCGACAATGAGGACTAAAGGCATTTCTTCTGCTGCGGGAACATCAGGCCCTACGGCAAGAGCTCGTCGCTCTACCAGAGCCGGCCGTTCCCCGACGAGCTTGGCGGGAACAGCCGCTTCAACGACAAGAGCCTGGGGCCCTGCTGGAGCGTGCTGTCCTTCAACAAGCTCGTCGGGAGCGGTTGCTTCAACGACGGAAGCCCAAGGCCTCGTTGGAGCATCTTGCTCCTCAGCGCTTCGATCAGGAGTGCCTGCTTCAACGACAAGGACCCGAAGTCTTGTCGGAGCAAGTTGCCCCTTTGCCTCTTGCCTAGGAGCACCCGCTTCAACGACAAGAGCATGAGGCCTTGTCGGAGCAAGTTGCCCCTCTGCATCTTTGGCGCTAGCTTTGGCAGCCTTCTTGACGGCGGCTTCGGGGAGCTCTACCGGGAAGTAGTCGCCAGAAGCCAACTTCCTCTTCCTGCCTTGCCCTACTGATGGCGTCACGGATGGCTGAGTTAGTTGGAGCACAAAAGTGCCTGGTTCCACAGGCAATTTGAGTGCGGCGCGCTTTGACAAACCATCGGCAATGTCATTTTCAGCACGTGGGACGTGCTCCATTTGTAGGCCGTCAAAGTGTTCCTCCAACTTCCTCACCTCATCTACATAAGCTTCCATCAATGGGCATTGGTAGTTCTTGTTCACTTGCCTGACGACAAGCTGCGAATCTCCCCTGACAATAAGCTTCTTGATCCCAAGGTCTGCCGCGATCCTGAGACCGGCAAGCAACCCCTCATATTCTGCAGTATTGTTCGTCGCCTGTTCCTTGGGAAAGTGCATTTGGACCACGTACTTGAGGTGCTCTCCGGTGGGTGCGACAAGTAGTACGCCAGCACCGGCGCCTTGCAGTGAAAAGGCACCATCAAAGTACATAAGCCACTCTTTGCTTGTCTCCTTGCCGGGGAGAGTCGTCTCTGGGATTTCTTCGTCTGGCGTTGGTGTCCATTCTGCGACAAACTCTGCCAAAACTCGGCTCTGTATGGTTGATGTACTCTCAAACTTGAGACCAAAGCTCGACAACTCCAACGCCCACTCGACAATCCTGCCTGTCGCTTCTGGATTTTGCAAAATCCTTTTCAGCGGGAAGCGAGTGACGACGGTAACTTCATGTGCTTGAAAGTAATGGCGCAGCTTTCTCGAGGCCATGAGAAGGCCGAAAAGCAGCTTCTGCACACCAGAATACCTTGACCTAGCTCCCTGCAGAAGAGAGCTCACAAAGTAGACCGGGCGCTGCACCATTTTCTTCTTTTGTATCACTTCGCCTGACTGCGCAGACGAATCCTTGTCGGCAGCAAAACTTGCCGGGGGAGCCCCCAGCTTGTCGCTGGACGTGCTTGCCGCAGTTACTGCCTCCTCATCCACCTCTCTCTCCGCTACTAGCGCAGCACTAACCACTTGATTGGTTGCCGCTAGATACAGCAACAACTTCTCTTGTGGTTTAGGTGCGACAAGTATTGGAGGAGAGGAGAGGTATCTCTTCAAGTCTTGCAGCGCTGCCTCCGCCTCCGGAGTCCATTTCAATGGACCTGCCTTTTTTAAGATTTTGAAAAATGGCAGGGCGCGCTCAGCTGACTTGGAGATAAACCTACTGAGAGCAGCAACACAGCCGGCAAGTCGTCGTACATCCTTGACGCGCTTCGGTGCTTCAATTTGCTCAATGGCTTTGATCTTGTCAGGATTGGCTTCAATTCCGCGTTGAGACACAAAGAACCCGAGAAGCTTGCCGGAGGGAACTCCAAACACGCACTTCTCGGGGTTGAGCTTCAGGTTGATCTTGCGCAGATTTACAAAAGTTTCTTCTAGATCTTGAACCAAAGTAGCCCTGTCCTTGCTTTTGACCACTATATCGTCCATATAGGCTTCCACATTTCTATGCAGCTGAGGCTCAAAAGCAATCTGGACGGCTCTTGCAAATGTTGAACCAGCATTTTTCAAACCAAATGGCATACGTACGAAACAGTATGTGCCACAGGGTGTGATAAATGCGGTCTTTTCCTCATCTTCCTCAGCCATGAAGATTTGATGATACCCTGAATATGCGTCAAGAAATGAAAGCAAATCACATCCTGCCGTGGAGTCAACAATCTGGTCTATGCGGGGCAAAGGAAATGGGTCTTTGGGACAAGCTTTATTGACATCAGTGAAATCAATACAAAGCCTCCATTTTCCATTCACTTTGCGCACGACAACAGGATTGGCCAACCACGTAGGATGGAGCACTCCTCTGACGAGGCCTGCTGCTTCCAACTTCTTGATTTCTTCCGCAATAAACTCTTGCCGCTCCACAGCTTGCTTTCTGGCTTTCTGTTTGACGGGCCTCGCGTGGGGACAAACAGCAAGGTGGTGCTCAATTACTTTCCTGGGAACACCGGGGATGTCGGACGGTTGCCATGCAAATACGTCGACATTCGCCCGCAGGAAAGCAACGAGCGTGTTTTCCTATTTGTTGTCAAGTGTGGCACTGATGGTGAAGGAACCACCAGTGCCGTCCTCCTTGGCAGGCACCTTCTTTGTCGCCGACGGAGCGGCTTTGTTCTTCTTGCACTTGCCGGTGGAGCTCTCTGGTGCGTCCTCGACGGCAGCGCAGCACTCCGAAGAGGTGTGCTTGCCGGAGTGGGCACATGAGCTCTTGCCGGACTTCCTCTTGTTCTCCCCCCCGAGAGCTTCAGCGGCAAGTGCCTTGGCGGCAGTTGCGGCAGCTGCTTCCCGGTAGATCTTGTCGGCGCAAATAAGCGCATCCTTCTTGTCGCAGGGAACTGTGATAACACCTACTGGACCTGGCATCTTCAACACGTTGTAGGCATAATGAGAGGCTGCCATGAACTTGGCGAGCGCTGGACGGCCAAGTATCCCATTATAAGGCAATGGAATATCGGCAACATCAAAGGTGACCTTGTCGGTCCGGTAGTTCAGCTCGCCGCCAAATGTCACTGGCAGCGTGATCTTCCCTTTCGGCTTGCTCCTTCCTGGATTGACTCCTTGGAAAGTACCAGTTTCCTCAAGCTCGCCGTCAGAGATTTGAAGTTTCCGGAGCCCAGCGGGCGAAATCAGATTCAAGCCGGCCCCACCGTCAACTAACATCTTCATGACCTTGAGGTTGCGGATCATTGGTGAAACCAACATCGGCAAGCACCCGACCGCCGTTGTGCGGTCAGGGTGGTCCTCAATGTCAAAGACGATAGGCGTGTCGGACCACTTCAGAAGCTTTCTGGCGTCAACAGATGGTTCCGCCGCATTGATCTCTCGCGCCCACTGTTTAAGTTGGCGGTGAGAAGAATGCAACGAAGCACCACCGTCAACACACAAGACTTCTGCGGCTTTCTGAAATTCATGCTCACTGGATTCTTCATCATCTAGATCATCATCATCATCATCTTTGTCGCGGCCACGAGGAGGCCTGTCTCTCTGCTGCTGCTTGGCCTTGCCGCGACGCCCTCCTCGGGCAGTGCGCTTCTTGCCGGACCCGCCAGCACCTTCTGGGGCCTTCTCTTGTTGCGCCTCTCATACTCAGCTTTCTGCTGTTCGACAAGCTGCTCGACTCGTCGACAGTTCTGGAGATCGTGTCCCTTGGTGCGGTGGATCTTGCAATATTGCTTGTCGGAGCCGTCCTGCTTGTCGGCAGCCGCCAAGGCCTGACAGTTGGCGCACGTGGCAATCTCCTTGCCGGAGCCCTCGACTTTGGCCTTGTCGGCGCTGCCGTTGCCGTTGGACTGCTCGACGGCAAGCACAGCTTTGCCCTTTTTCTTCCTGTTGTTCCGCCGCCGGCCCTTCTTTGCCGGGGCGGTACCTTCACTGTCAGAGCTCCCCCCTGCGCCAACACCTTCACCGGGAAGTTTCCTTCCCTCTTCAGCGCGCGCACACTTGTCGGCGAGAGCATATAGCTGGCCAATGTCTCTGACCTTGGTCATCGCCATTTCCTCCCGCATCTTGCGGTTACGCATGTTCTGATGGAACGCGCTAATAACCGCAGCGGGGTGAACATCTGGGATGTTGTACTGTACGCGGCTGAACCTTTGAATGTATTTGCGCAGGGGCTCTCCTTCCTTCTGGGGGATGAGATGAAGATCACTCTCCTGGCCATGAGGTTGATGACCGCCAGTAAAGGCACCAACAAACTGATGGCACAGGTCCGCCCATGAAGAAATGGAGTTCTCCGGCAAGTGCATGAGCCATGAGACGACGTTGCGCTTTAACACGAGCGGGAAGTAGTTAGCAAGAATCTTGTCGTCTCGTCCCCCGGCAGCTTGCACCGCAATGGTGTAAATGCTGAGGAACTCCGACGGGTGTGTCTTGCCATCATACTTCTCCGGCACGTCAGGCTTGAAAGCCTTGCGATTGGGCCACTGGACCTACCGTAGCTCACGGGTGAACGCTGGACAACTTACCGCGTACGGCAAGTCGCCAGGATCCCCTGGCGCATGCATGTCAACAGCGGGCCCTGCGCGTCTGTCGGACTGACGATGCGCTTCTCTCCTTCGCTCGATAGTGGTACGAGCGTCTTCTCCTCTGCGTTCCTGAAGAATGAGGCGCTGGTCACGACGAGCTCGCGGGTCAGACGACACCGTGGAATCATCGCCACGGGCGTCGTTTTGACGTGTCGGCGACCGAGGCCGTCTGGGTGGGGAGTGTACGGTTGTTGCCCCCTCGCCGTTCTTGTTGGTGACAGCATTGTCACCAGTTCTCTTGTCGGCCACGCGCACCGGGTCGGCATCAGCGAAGCTGAGAAGGCTCTGAATGGTTGCCCTCCACTCGTCAAGCTTATCTGCTGGTGGAGAGAAGTTCAGGAGCAGCTGCGCATGCGCCAACGCTTCTGCTGGTGAGGGAGGTATCGAGTGGCGTGAGGACTGTGGGATGCTCTTACTCCTAACAGTGTTAGAAGGAGCATCTCCACGCCCAGGCGACCGCACCTCGACCCCGCCAACGTGTTGTTGCATATGGTGACCCCGCGCATCTCGAGATCGATGCGCAAGTTCATTATCCAGGGAGCGCCTGGCACCTGGGGCGTCAGGACGCTGCCTGTCACGGGCTTCTTGCGAAGGCCGCGGCGTCTGAACCGGCGCAAGCGTTCCAGAACGCGCAGCACCATTTCTGGAGCTTGCAGGGCCAGCAGCAGCGAGCAGCGCTGCGTTCCCAGACCCAGCAGCGCCAAGATTGGCGTTGCTGGCCCGGTTTTGGACAGGTGGAGGTAATAGGAGCTCTCTCTCTCCAGTCCCCCCAGCAGCCGCAATCACGTCGGCACCCTCCTGCATGGGAGCAGGCGGGTTGGACGTAGACGCACCGATGGCTGAAGTCTTCTTTTTTGGGGACGAATCCGCGATCACCTATGGGACCCAGGGAAGGACCCCTTTACGTTTGGCAGGGAGAGACGGTCGCACGAAGAGCAAATCTAGCGAAGAACACGACAGTGCACGAGAGAGATTTACCCAGGTTCGGGCCGCACGGATGCGTAAAACCCTACTCCTGCTTTTTGGTTTATTATCTGTATGATTGTTCTAGCTCCAGGAGCGCTACAGTACCGAGTAGCTGCGTACAATACTGGAGTTCTCCATCTCCCAGTTCCTCTTTTTTCTTCCACGTTGCCTATGGGCCTCCTTTTATACGCACAAAGGGGTCACCAACAGGTGGCAAACAGTAAAGGTAGAGGTGGAAAGTTGCTACAGTAAGGCCACTATTACCAGGATGACATGTCCTACCTACCACTGACGGCAGGGGACAAGGGCATTAAATGCCCATGCCTTTGCTGTCCACATACATGTACCCGGACGTCTTGGACGTGGGAAAAGCCTATCCCACCTGCTCCTGCACCGCTAGCTACAGTGTACCGCCGTCTACACAGTGCCCTGCCACACACGCTTGGAAGGACCCAGAGCGCCACGCTGGTAGAGGCACCGGAGCAGCACAGTAGCACAGTGGTACAGTAACGCTTGCCGCGGCAAGACCTTGCCGCACCTGACAGCTTGCCGCAACCCATAGTTTGCCGCGCAAGGTAACTTGCCGGGGCAAGTACCTTGCCGCAGCCAATGACTTGCCGGGGCAAGTACCTTGCCGCGGCAAGTACTCTGCTACAGCAATGCCCAGGCTGGGCCTCAGCTGTCCCTCTCGGCAAGCTCCTCTTGCCGGGGCCTTAACTCTTGCTTTGTATACTTTGTTCTTGAATGGCTTAATAATCTTGAGCTTCTCTCTGGCTGTCCTCCCGCAAGCCTGGCCGCGGGATGCTACTACTGCTCGTGCACAAGTACGGGGTACTAGGGTACCCCTATTCTAGTACACCGACACACAGATACACAGAGGCTTGACCATTTGAGGTCGAGTCGCTACAAGATGGTATCAGAGCACATGTTGATTGTAGGACGTGACCCTAGAAACTGGAAAGCCCTTAGGAAAGGATTTCTCTAAAACTTTATTTTCAAAAAGATCCTTTACCTCTCTTCTTTTATGAGCTTTATCAAATCTTTCCTTTTACCTCAAATAGTTAGACAATACCCTTTTCTCTTTGACGACGCGGAGGATCAACTGATGGGACCACTCCGAGAAGGGCAAGATATCGGACAACTGAGGACCACTTCAGAGTAAAAGAGGACTTCACCATACACTAGAAGAATTAAAGCTACAACAGTCGAAGACTCGAAGAATTTGAAGACACTAAAGAATTCCAAGATTTATATGACCTTTAGAAGACCAAACCCCTGTTATATACTTACGTTAGATGCGATGATTTGTGAGCTGTCAATTGTTTGTGTTTTTCTGACAGCCACAAAATAAAACCTATTTTGAAAACTATATTGTTTGTATCTCTCTCTATCCCTCTTAACTCATCCCAAAACCCTTGGGCCCAATAGATGATGAATGAAGAAGGACTGGTATTCTCTGGACCAATGACTCAGTTGGAGGTAAAGCTATGGATTCAAAACATGGAGAATCACTTTGGGAGCAATTTGGTTGCAAGGAAGTATGAGGTTCAATATGCTCTTCAGTACTTTACAAAAAGTGCTGCAACCTGGTGGAAAATGCATCAAGCCATACAAAGATGTAATGGAGCAAAAACTTGGGAGGAATTGAAGAAGACTCTGTTGGGATCCCGTCTTATCCGGAAGCACGATTATAACCCGATGAAGAAACCTCATGCCTGCAAGATATGCGGAGAAATAGGACACACCCATGAAGAACACAAGGATGGATGTGATGCGGCTTGAAGCTACGTCGGTATTTCCCCAAAGAGGAAGGGATGATGCAGCACATCGGCGGTAGGTATTTCCCTCAGTGATGAAACCAAGGTTATCGAACTAGTAGGAGAACCAAGCAACACTACGTAAACAACACCTGCACACAAATAACAAATACTCGTAACCCGACATGTAAAAGGGGTTGTTAATCCCTTTCGGGCAACGGCGCCAAAAATTGGCAAACAGACATGAGAGAGTAGTAAATATTGATAGATCGAACGCCAAATAAAATAAAGTGCAGCAAGGTATTTTTGTATTTTTTGGTTTAATAGATCTGAAAATAAAAGTTGCAAATAAAGAAAAGAGCGAATAGCAAAATAGATCTTGAAAGCAAATATATTGGAAAAGAGACCCGGGGGCCGTAGGTTTCACTAGTGGCTTCTCTCGAGAAAAATAGCAAACGGTGGGTGAACAAATTACTGTTGGACAATTGATAAAACTTCAAATAATCATGACGATATCCAGGCAATGATCATTATATAGGCATCACGTCCAAGATTAGTAGACCGACTCCTGCCTGCATCTACTACTATTACTCCACACATCGACCGCTATCCAGCATGCATCTAGTGTATTAAGTTCATGGAGAAACGGAGTAATGCAATAAGAACGATGACATGATGTAGACAAGATCTATTTATGTACAAATAGACCCCATCGTTTTATCCTTAGTAGCAACGATACATACGTGTCGGTTCCCCTTCTGTCACTGGGATCAAGCACTGTAAGATCGAACCCACTACAAAGCACCTCTTCCCATTGCAAGATAAATAGATCAAGTTGGCCAAACAAAACCCAAATACCGGAGAACAAATACGAGGCTATAAGCAATCATGCATATAAGAGATCAAAGAAGGCTCAAATAACTTTCATGGATAAAAAGATAGATCTGATCATAAACTCAAAGTTCATCGGATCCCAACAAACACACCGCAAAAAGAGTTACATCATATGGATCTCCAAGAGACCATTGTATTGAGAATCAAATGAGAGAGAGAAAGCCATCTAGCTACTAACTACGAACCCGTAGGTCTACAAAGAACTACTCACGCATCATCGGAGAGGCACCAATGGAAGTGGTGAACCCCTCCATGATGGTGTCTAGATTGGATCTGGTGGTTCTGGACTCTGCGGCGGCTGGAATTGATTTTCGTTGACTCCCCTAGGGTTTCTGGAATATTGGGGTATTTATAGAGCAAAGAGGCGGTTCGGGGGGCACCCGAGGTGGGCACAACCCACCAGGGCGTGCCTGGGCCTCCAGGCGTGCCCTGGTGGGTTGTGCTCCCCTCGGAGCACCCCCCAGGCACTTCTCCGGCCCACTGGATGTATTCTGGTCCAAAAAAAATCCACAAAAAGTTTCACTGCATTTGGACACCGTTTGGTATTGATTTTCTGTGATGTAAAAAACATGCAAAAAACAGCAACTGGCACTTGGCACTATGTCAATCGGTTAGTACCAAAAAATGATATAAAATGACTATAAAATGATTGTAAAACATCCAAGAATGATAATATAACAGCATGGAACAATCAAAAATTATAGATACGTTGGAGACGTATCAGCATCCCCAAGCTTAATTCCTCCTCGTCCTTGAGTAGGTAAATGATAAAAACAGAAATTTTGATTTGGAATGCTGCCTAACATGTCATATCATATTCTTTCTTTTATAGCATGGACATTTGGACTTTTATATGGTTCAAAGCAATAGTCTAGTTTTGACATGATGACTTAAATACTCAAGCATATCAACAAGCAACTATGTCTTTCAAAATATCAACGCTAAAATAAGTTATCCCTAGCCCATCATGCTCAACCATTGATCCATTCATGAAACACACTCGAATATTAACTACACCCAATGCTCAAGTACGATCATAGTGCCTCCTAGTTGGTGCTTTATAAGAGAAGATGGAGACTCAAAATAAAAATTGCATAAAGTAAAGAAAGGCCCTTCGCAGAGGGAAGTAGGGATTTGTAGAGGTGCCAGAGCTCAAAGCGAAAAACTTAGAGATAAAAACATTTTGGGAGGTGTGCTTTTCCCACCAACGAATATGACTTAGAGTTCCCAACACTTTCCATGCTAGATATATCATAGGCGGTTCCCAAACAGAAAATAAAGTTTATTCCTTTTTCCACCATTTCTTTCACTTTCCATGGCTAGCCGTATCCACAGGTGCCCTCCATACCAAGACTTTCCAAGGAATTTATTATTTGACAACATAAAGTAAATTCATTTTTTCATTTCGGGACTGGGCATCCCTAATACCTTTGCCTTACTCTCGTGCAATGACAAATGAATAAACACTCATCATGAGAATAACACATCTAGCATGGAAAATATTAGCCACCCCTCACCGCCTCGCGAGCGGTACGAACACACAAAAGAGAAGTTTATTTTGAAAATTAGAGATGGCACATACAAATTTGCTTAGAATGGCAAAAGAATACCGCATATAGGTAGATATAGTGGACTCATGTGGCAAAACTGGTTTAAAGGGTTTTGGATGCACAAGTAGTGATCATACTTAGTGCAAAATGAAGGCTAGCAAAAGATTTAGAAGCGACCAACCAAAAAACGAATAATCTCATAAGCGAGCATTAAGCATAATTAACACCGAATAATGCACCACAAGTAGGATATAATTTCATTGCATGACTATTGACTTTCGTGCTTGCATAGGGAATCACAAACTTTAACACCAATATTCTTACTAAAGCACAATTACTCATCAACATAACTCACATATCACATCATCATATCTCAAAACTATTACAAGGAATCATGTTTATTTTGTCCAATGATCTTCATGAAAGTTTTTATTATATCCTTCTTGGATATCTATCACTTTGGAACTAATTTTCATGTGTTGCTTTTGATAAGCTCAAACAAATATAACTGAAGATCATGAGCATAATACTTCTTTCTCTCAAATTAATTTAAGTGAGCAAGAGAGAATTTCTTAAAAAAATTACTAACTCCCAAATAAATCTAAGTGAAGCATGAGAGCATTTCTTCAAAAATACTAAAGCACGCCGTGCTCAAAAAGATATAAGTGAAGCACTAGAGCAAATCCATAGCTCATAAAAAATTTAAGTGAAGCATAGAGAGCAATTCTAACAAGTCATGGCATAATTTTGGCTCTCTAAAATAGGTGTGTCCAGCAAGGATTCATAACTTAGAACATAAAGCAAAACAAGAAAAGACTCAAATCATACAAGACTCTCCAAGCAAAACTCATAGTATGTGACGAATAAAAATATAGCTTCGAGTAAAATACCGATGGTCGTTAGAAGAAAGAGGGGATGCCACTCGGGGCATCCCCAAGCTTAGTTTCTTGCTTCTCTTTGGATAATAGCTTGGGATGCCATGTGCATCCCCAAGCTTAGGCTCTTCTTACTCCTTATTCCTTCATCCATCGTAAGATAACCCAAAACTTGAAAACTTCAATCACACAAAACTCAACAAAACCTTCGTGAGATCCGTTAGTATAAGAAAGCAAATCACTACTATAAGTACTGTAGCAAACCAATTCATATTTTATTCTTGCATTATATATACTGTATTCCAACTTTTCTATGGAAAAAAATCATGAAATAAAACCATAGAATCATCAAAACAAGCACACAACGCAAAGAAAGCAGAATCTGTCAAAAACAGATCAGTCTGTAGCAATCTGAATATTTCGAATACTTATGAAACTCCAAAAATTCTGAAAAATTAGGACAACATAGGCAATTTGTTTATAAATATTTTTTAAAAAATTCAGAATTTTTCGTCCCTGATGTGAATTTGCAAAATTGTTTTACTGGACGCAAAAGTTTCTGTTTTCCAACAAGATCAAATCAACTATCACCCAACATAATCCTAAAGGCTTTACTTGGCACAAACACTAATTAAAACACAAAAAACACAATTATAACAGTAGCATAATTGTGAAAAAACTCAAGAACAGAAATAAAAAAGCAAAAATAAATTTTATTCATTGGGTTGCCTCCCAACAAGCGCTATTGTTTCACGCCCCTAGCTAGGCATAAAGCAAGGATCTAAGTTTTGTCATCTTTGTTTCGAGATCCATAAGATGCCCTCATGATTGATTCATATGGAGGCCTAATTCTTGTTCTAGGGAAGTGTTCCATACCCTTGCTTAGTGGAAATTGAAATTTAATATTGCCTTCTTTCATATCAATCACGGCACCAATAGTGCGTAAAAACGGTCTACCAAGAATAATTGGACAAGACGGATTACAATCAATATCAAGAACAATAAAATATATGGGCACATAATTCCTATTTTCAAGAATAAGAACATCATTAATCCTTCCCATAGGCTTTTTAATAGTAGAATCCGCCAAGTGCAAATTTAAAGAGCATTCTTCAATATCGGTAAAACCAAGCACATCACATAAAGATTTCGGAATTGTAGAAACACTAGCACCCAAGTCACATAAAGCAAAACACTCATAATTTTTAATCTTGACTTTGATAGTAGGTTCCCACTCATCATGTAATTTTCTAGGAATTGAAACTTCTAGTTCCAACTTTTCTTCCAAAGCTTTCATCAGAGCATCAACAATATGTTTAGTAAAGGCTTTATTTTGTTCATAAGCATGGGGTGAATTTATCATGGATTGCAACAAATAAATACAATCAATCAAAGAGCAGCTATCATAATTAAAGTCTTTGTAATCCAAAATAGTGGGCACATCACTAGTTAAAGTCTTGACCTCTTCAAACCCACTTTTATCAAATTTTTCAACAAGATTTTCACCCTCCAAATTATCGGGACGCCTTCTAACTAAAGTTGACTCTTCTCCAGTCCCTTTTTCATCAATCTTAATTTTACTAAACAAGGAATCAACAGAAGAAACACCAATCATTTTAAGATCTTCATCACTTTTATGAAAGCAATCACTAGAAAACACCTTTTCTAAAATTCTCTTCTAGCTCTAAGCATAGCGGTTCTTTTCTTACTTTCATCCATAGAAACATAAAGAGCTTTAATTGATTCCTCAACTTTAGGCACAAAAATTTTCATCTTGAGATTTTCTACATCATGAGAAATTTTATCAACGCTTCTAGACAAATCATCAATCTTACTCAATTTTTCTTCCATCATAGTGTTAAAATTCTTTTGAGCATTGATAAATTCTTTAATATTATTCTCAAAATCAGAGGTGTTCGTATTATTATTATAAGAAGGATTACCATAATTATTAGAGGAATTACTAGGAAAAGGCCTAGGATTAAAATTACCTCTATAAGCATTGTTATTGAAATTGTTTCGCGAGATAAAATTCACATCTACGGCATCACTATTTTGCTCAATCAAAGTAGATAAAAACACATCATTAAAATCAATAGGTGCACTTTTACTAGCAACCAATTTCATAAGAGCATCAACTTTTTCACTCAAAGAAGAAATTTCCTCAACCGAATTAACTTTTTTACTAGTAGTAGCTCTTTCGGTATGCCATTGTGAATAATTTGCCATGATATTATCAAGCAATTTGGTGGCTTCATCCAAAGTAATTTTCATAAAAGTACCACCCGCGGCGGAATCTAAAAGATTACGAGAAACAAAATTCAACCCCGCATAATTTTTTTGTATGATCATCCAAAGATTTAACCCATGAGTTGGGCAATTCCTTAGCATCATTTTCATCCTTTCCCAAGATTGTGCAACATGCTCATGTTCAAGTTGCTTGAAATTCATGATCTGGGTTCTAAGGGAAATAATTTTTGCGACCGGAAAATACTTAGTGATAAAAGCATCTTTGCACTTATTCCAAGAATTGATACTATTACGAGGCAAAGAAGAAAACCAAATTTTTGCATGATCTCGCAAAGAAAACGGAAATAATTTCAACTTCACAACATCATTGTCCACATCTTTTTTCTTTTGCATATCGCATAATTCCACGAATGTGTTAAGATGGGACGCGTCATCCTCATTAGGAGTACCGGAAAATTGATCTTTCATAACAAGATTCAGCAAAGCAGTATTAATATCACAAGTCTCCGCACTAGTGGCGGGAGGAGCAATCGGAGTGCTAAGAAAATCATTGTTGTTGGTATTTGAGAAATCACACAACTTGGTGTTCTCTTGAGTCATTGTGACTACGCAACAAGATTGCACTCAAAAACAGATCCGGCAAGAAAACGGTGAACGAAAAAGAGGGCGAATAAAACGGCAAATTTTTGTGAAGTGGGGGAGAGGAAAACGAGAGGCAAATGGCAAATAATGTAAATTGCGAGGAGATGAGATTTGTGATTAGGAACCTGGTATATGTTGAAGATCCTCCCCGGCAACGGCGCCAGAAATTCCTTTTGATGCGGCTTGAAGCTACGTCGGTATTTCCCCAAAGAGGAAGGGATGATGCAGCACATCGACGGTAGGTATTTCCCTCAGTGATGAAACCAAGGTTATCGAACCAGTAGGAGAACCAAGAAACACTACGTAAACAACACCTGCACACAAATAACCAATACTCGCAACCCGACGTGTAAAAGGGGTTGTCAATCCCTTTCGGGTAACGGCGCCAAAAATTGGCAAACGGATGTGAGAGAGTAGTAAATATTGATAGATTCAACGCCAAATAAAATAAAGTGCAGCAAGGTATTTTTGGTTTAATAGATCTGAAAATAAAAGTTGCAAATAAAGAAAAGAGCGAATAGCAAAATAGATCTTGAAAGCAAATATATTGGAAAAGAGACCCGGGGGCCTTAGGTTTCACTAGTGGCTTCTCTCGAGAAAAATAGCAAACGGTGGGTGAAAAAATTACTGTTGGGCAATTGATAAAACTTCAAATAATCATGACGATATCTAGGCAATGATCATTATATAGGCATCACGTCCAAGATTAGTAGACCAACTCCTGCCTGCATCTACTACTATTACTCCACACGTCGACCGCTATCCAGCATGCATCTAGTGTATTAAGTTCATGGAGAAACGGAGTAATGCAATAAGAACGATGACATGATGTAGAAAAGATCTATTTATGTACAAATAGACCCCATCGTTTTATCCTTAGTAGCAACGATACATACGTGTTGGTTCCTCTTCTGTCACTGGGATCAAGCACCGTAAGATCGAACCCACTACAAAGCACCTCTTCCCATTGCAAGATAAATAGATCAAGTTGGCCAAACAAAACCCAAATATCGGGGAAGAAATACGAGGCTATAAGCAATCATGCATATAAGAGATCAAAGAAGACTCAAATAACTTTCATGGATAAAAAGATAGATCTGATCATAAACTCAAAGTTCATCGGATCCCAACAAACACACCGCAAAAAGAGTTACATCATATGGATCTCCAAGAGACCATTGTATTGAGAATCAAACAAGAGAGAGAAAGCCATCTAGCTACTAACTACGGACCCGTAGGTCTACAAAGAACTACTCATGCATCATCGGAGAGGCACCAATGGAAGTGGTGAACCCCTCCATGATGGTGTCTAGATTGGATCTGGTGGTTCTGGACTCTGCGGCGGCTGGAATTGATTTTTGTTGACTCCCCTAGGGTTTCTGGAATATTGGGGTATTTATAGAGCAAAGAGGCGGTTCGGGGGGCACCCGAGGTGGGCACAACCCACCAGGGCGCGCCTGGGCCTCCAGGCGCGCCCTGGTGGGTTGTGCTCCCCTCAGAGCACCCCCCATGCGCTTCTCCGGCCCACTGGATGTATTCTGGTCCAAAAAAATCCACAAAAATTTTCGCTGCGTTTGGACTCCGTTTGGTATTGATTTCCTGCGATGTAAAAAAACATGCAAAAAACAGCAACTGGCACTTGGCACTATGTCAATGGGTTAGTACCAAAAAATGATATAAAATGACTATAAAATGATTGTAAAACATCCAAGAATGATAATATAACAGCATGGAACAATAAAAAATTATAGATACATTGGAGACGTATCAGGATGCCCTCATTGTGAAGGAAATCACCCAGAGGAAGAATGCCCAACTAGGCTGGTTACTTGTTTCTTGTGCGAAGGAACTACACACTACCCTGCCTAGTTTCATATTTACCCCAAGGTACAAGAAATTACCAAGTAGCAGAAGAAAGCAATGAAAGAAGCCCTCAGGGAAAGTTTAAAAGAACCGGTGATGAAGGAAGATGTTGACGACCTTGATGGAGAAGGCCTAATCAGATTTTACTCCAATGCCTGCTATTCATGTGGAGAAGAAGGACATTTTTCACAGTATTGCATGAAGCAAAGCAAAGAGTATCTGGGGGACTTCCCGACAGAAGAAGTTGAGTTTGATCCACAAGAGATAGAAGAATTGACCGGAACGAAGAAATCCAGGAAGAGAAAGAGCATGTATCCCCTTAACAACCCAGTTTCTGCAAAGAAGGACTGGAGTCATATCACATGTTTCAAGTGCAAGCATAGTGGTCATTACGCTAGCAAATTCCTAGAAAGGAAGCCAAGAACCCAAGGAGCCAAGATAATCACCAGGAAGCCCCTGGATTTGTCTGACGTCATTTGTTTACGCTGCAAAGGAGTAGGACATTTTGCCAGAGAATGTTCACACCCGAGGAAAGCTTGAGCTGGGTAGTTCAGATCTTGATATTGGAGTAAAGCATGTAATAAATGTGGAACACACTTTTATTTTCTTTGGGGATGTTGAGTTGAGTTATGAAATGGAAATTGTAATAGCTCATGAAGCAATAAAAGTTGATGTGGTTGGAATCTCATGTGAAATGTTATGAATTGTTGTTGATTGTGAGTGCCTCTCTCACTATCTCGCCTAGACTTAAGCCTTGAACCCATGGACAAGCTGACCCCAAACCTTTCCCAAAAAAAACAACCACATTTCACCCAAGGAAATACATACAATATCCTGAGTACCCTTCTATCTTATACCTGCAGATGACAACCCTTTACGAGTCTTTTCTGAAGGGCCCGAAAATGATCATGACCCTGACCAGTGATCAGGATTACCCAAAGATCCTGAAGGACATGATGAAGCATATTCATCTTGAAGGAGATGTAGTCTACAAGGGTTATCCTTTCATGGAGAATGGAGTTGAACTTTGGTACGTGGAGGTACACCTCCATCGTGTGAAGGGAGTTTTCCCAAAGACTATGGGGCAATACTTTTTCATTTCTCGAGTACCACGAGCAACATTCTTCGACTCTGTTCGTGAAGCTGCTATGGAAGCCATATGTTAGATTGGAGAAATACTTGAAGAAAGACTCCGTCACACTTAGGAATACCTGAGAGAGGTGCATGCAGAGATGATGGAGATGAAGCTGATGGCCACCATGATGAAGCAGAAGATCGATGATTTCAAGGATCACATCACACAATTCCAGTGGGGCTAAAACATCTTCAAGAAGGACAAATAAATAAAGATGGAAGTAATGCTTGACCATACCAAACTATGCAGATAGCAGCTTTTGTAATAGAGTACTTTTGAAATTTGATTTTTGAGTAGTGGCTAAGGATGTAATAAAGGATTTGACATGAAGAAAATATGAATCATGGATGAACCAGTACATTTTTATTTTAATGGTAATACCTTGCGTGGACACTAGACCAATGGAAAGGAAAATGTTGTTCCATAGGGTGGAGTTTGGACAAAATGAGTTGGAATTTTGTTTTCATTATGATGGTTACCTGAAGAGTATGAAGGAATGAAGTACTATTGGATTTAAATGAGATGTAATGTTGGAATATGGAACAATAGTAGCTCCAAGGATGAGTTAAAGATATACAAGTGTTGAAGTGGGCCCATAACCCACAGGACCAAGGATTTAAAAAGGAGCAAGCACAACCTTGTTGTAGGAAGAATTCTGGAAGAAGTTGTGATTTCATCAGAAGACGTTTCATAGGAGGTTATGTAAACCCGAGAGTTGTGAAGAAGTGATAGAGGTTTTGTTTGGCTTGCAGAACCAATGGATTTACCCGAACCCAGTTCATGGAGAATAGAAGTCCTGCAATGCTTGTGAGGATGCCCAAGTGCTAGAATACGTGATTCACTATCTGCGTATGTGGTAATGATTCAAGTACGGGATGGATTGGCCCCCATACCGGAGACTTCTATCATGAACTATCATATGTTGATGGAAAATCAGAGAGCCTTAAAACCCTAGAAGAGTGTCAACATGACAAACCAAAAGCCTTAGAATGGCAGGACGATGGAAACCCTGTACAGGCACCCGTTGCCAATCGTAGGTTATACGGTGAGATTCAACCCAGACCCATTTCCTACAGGAGGAACCAGTAATTGTTGACCACCATGAGATTTTCGATAGTTGTCTAGCATTGGCGACAGACCTGTCAGCTAAGAAGACCCAGTCTCGGGAGGATCTTATTTTGATGCAAGGACTCAAGATTTGAGGGAAAGGTTATGCCTTACTGGAAGAGCACCAATGAGGGAGTTATCCTGGCGAATATGAGAAGACCGACATAGTCAACCCAAAGGATGGGGTACTTGAGTTTTGTTTGGATCATAACCATGCTTCTAAGGGCGGTAGAACCCCATACCTCGTGTTGATTAATGGATTTTCGAGAAGACCCCCCAAACCTAACATTCTTTCTAGCCTCTCCGAATCTCGAGGACGAGATTCATTTTAAGGGTGGTAGTCTGTAACATCCTAAAATTCTAAATTTTGGAATGTTATATTAAATAAATAATTATGATTGTTTGTTTGGTTGTTGTGTGATTGACTGTGTGAATTGAGTGGAATTTGAAACTTTTGAAAGTTGAATGAGAGGGAATAAAAGGACTTTCCCAAAACTTTCATCTTCATTTTGATCTCCATGAATTCAAATTCATTTCATCACAAAACCCTAGAGTGAAGATAATATGACTTCTTCCATTTAAAGAAATGAAAAGGGGGTTGAGCATATTTGAATTCCATTTGAAAATAGTCCAACTCAGAAACTTTTTGCCACTCAAGGATTTTCATGAGAGAAGATAACATGACCTCTTCAAATTATATGAAATAGAGTGGGAAGTGATGAGGAGCACTTTTGAGTTCCATTTGATTCACTTTTGAAAGTTTCCATTTTGAGTTTCGAATCATTTCCATTTTGTTCATATAAAATAAAGAGAGAAGGAAATATGACTCCTTCAAATTATCAGAAGAAAATATGGAAATGGATTATGAAACCAATAGAAAGTTATTTGAAAAATACTTGAAATCTTTTGCATAACTATTTCTTGAATTCAATTATCAAGTTTTATGGAAATTATTTCTCTCCTAAAATGATAATAATAATGATAAACAAATAAAAGAGAGAGGATAAAATGACTTCCTCAAATATAAAAGAGTTGGAAAAATTATTATCTGGAATTTTTTTGAGGTTTATTTGGTAATTTTTTTATTGGCAAAGTGCATTGATTGCATAATAAAAATATTTTAGAAAAGTTCTGAGTAGGAATTAATGTTCACTGTGTTCTATAATATCATTAGTGATTTTATAAATTAGTATGGTATTTTTAGAAATTCATTTGAATTTGATTAGGGCCACAAATTGTTTTTAGTTTAAAAAAAAACACCCAGGGGCAAACCACGTGGCCCAGCCGGCCATTAAGGCCCACGGCCTGCCCCGCGCTGAAGCGCCTCAGAGCCGGTCACCCGCCCTCGGCTCTCACCCGCTTGCTCACCCGCACCCGCTGACTGGTGGACCCCGCCTATGTCGTCCCCAGCCTCCCACTCGCCCCGCACGGGATCAGCACGCCGCACGCGCACGCCGAAACCGCCGGGCAAAGCCCTCGCGGATGAGCTTATCCCCGCGACTCCACAGCTCTGCTCGCGCCTTTAAAAGCCCCTCGTCCCCCTATCTCCATTCTGCCACTTCGCATCGTCCCACGCCGCTCACAGCCGTCGCCTTCGTCGTTTGGATCTCGCCCGTCGGAGCTACCTCGCCGGTCCTCTCCGACGCCCGTAAAGGACCTCGGCTCCGTCTTCTTCTGTCAACCTACTGCTCTTCTCGAGACGCATCTAGTTGACATTTTTGTTTGCCCTAGGCCCCGCCGGAGCACGGAGCCACCGTCCCCGTGCAGCAAGACCCCGACATCCCCGACGCGAGCCGCCTCCACCACCAGATCGTCGACGCCGCGCTCGACCTCCCTGACACCTTCCCCGCCGCCGGAGGCCACCGCAGCTGCCGAGCACGGAGCCGCCGTCCGCTATTCGTCGTCGTCGTTCTGTAAGACGACCACCCCTCCCGTTCGTTTTTTATTAGATCGGTTAACCGCGGTTCGTTTAAACCGAACATTTTTTTATTAAAACCGATTGTTGGTTTTCTTTAGTTTAGCCGTGGTAGTTGTTTTTTTATTTAGTGGCCGTTCGCCGTATAAGCTTCCGCAGCGAACGCTGCTCGGCCAGCCACGAGCCACCACGTGGCCAAGGACCTGCGCGTGATCATTTTTTCTTTCTGTTTAGCCCTTTTTATTAGCAGATTAGCCCCTAAACTTAGAATAGCCACAACTTTTTAACCGTAGGTCCAAAGTCGATGAAACCAACGGAAAATTCTCCGTATTGTTTAGATCTATCCAGTGGTATCATTTTTGTAAACTTATGTCAGATTCAAATTTGAAATTATCCAGCTTTGAATTCGAACTTCAAATGGCCATATCTCCTAAACCGTAGCTCAGTTTGAGTTGATTCTTTTGCACTTTGTCATCGTAGCCCAACCCTATCAATTGGACCATTCTCACAATATTTTTCACACACTAGGATCTGTCCATGATAGTTTCACTTATATGCCTTATATGCACTATAATTCACATCACAATTTTGAACCGTATTTCACACATTGCTTTTGCACTTAGTAAATTTTGTGATAGTTGAGTGTGTTGGATTTTCGTTTGGATTTTCCGAGTCTGTTCATGTTGCATGATTTTTGGTTCTCTGAAATGATGGCTTATGTGAATGCAATGTTTGACTTTATAGATTTTCATCGGAGAGTGACGAATAGTTCTAAGTAAATTTCTGAGAGCGATATAATCTTCATCAACTATTACCAGGCAAGTTCACATTTGACCATTCTTTCAATTACCTATGTTTTATATATGCACTTAGTCCTTTGCGGTAGGGTTGCATGATAGGAAATTTATGCCGGATGGCTATGCTCTTACCTAGTAGTTCATTTGAGGTAGGCCTGAACTATACAACCTTTGTCACCATCGTGTAAGTTTATTTTTGCCTCGCTAATGTAGACGTGGATTGGGAAGTGTTAATGGTGAGACATGAGTGACAAAGTAGTAATCAGGACCAAGACTTTTAAATGAACTACCTGGGCGGAAATTGGTTTGAATGGTGGCGAAGTACAGTGGGAGCATGCATGGGAAATCCATGGTGGTGCACCACTAGTGGTCCATCCGCCCAGGCTCAAAGGGATCAAACGTGTTTTCATGTCTAGAAGCTTATGTGTTCAGCCACAAGCCAATATGGGCTCTGGCTTAGTTGAGTAGTTAGTGTGACCTCTTCCGGGATAGGCTAGCAGATGTAGAATGAGTAGGTGTACCGGCCTATCCATGGGTTAAGAGGAAATACTTTCGAAAAACTATGTCTCGGTCATCCTGTTCTCAAACGCCAGGCAGTGCGAGAACTTCAAGGGAGGCGACCGAGTCTTGTGGGGAAAAGTGCGCAAACCTCTATAGAGTGTTAAAACCTAATCGATTAGCCGAGTCCCCGGTTATGGACAACTTGAGAATCTAGTAGTGAAAATGCCGGGAGATCTCATCACCCTTAATTTAAACAGTTGGGGTTTTAAATGAAACTTTGGGAATGGATTGAGTTGGGTTTGCCAACTCATCCTATGCTATTTTGTAGTTGTAGAATAAAATCTTTTATTCTTGGGAAAAACTATATTTATGCAAAAACTAAACTTAGAGCTTTCCACCAGCCAAATTGCATGTACAAATAGGTTCATTATTCTTATGATGTGACTTGCCAGTACATTCAATGTACTGACCTACAGGGCTGCAACGTCTTATGTTGCAAGAATTTTCTACGACGGGTAAGAGTTACGTTGTAGGGTTATGCTCTACACTCAACTTGTCATTGGCGTTGATGGGACTCCACACCCGTTTGATTGTTTCTGCCAAGAATTATGAGGTATATATCAGTTTTATGTTATTTATACATGTGATTGCACTTTGATATATACATCGATGTACTGTGTGTGCCAGCATACTGATCCAGGGATGGCACAGATACACAGAGGCTTGACCGTTTGAGGTCGGGTTGCTACAGGGGAGCAATAGCGTGGGGTGAATATTCTCTTGTGTGCTTGTTTGCTTTATCACTAAGTAGTTTTTATTTTCTTTTCTATGTTGTTCTCTATCTTTAGTTATGGATATGGAACATGAAATACCAAAAAACTTAGTTGTACTTGCTACTCATGGAGATGGGGAACCTCCTAAAACCCTCGATGCTCGTTATGTGAAAAATATTGAACACTACTATGATAATCCTGAGAAAACCCCATTCAACTTGATAATAGGAGACACGTTATATCAACGTGAATACTTTAGGATCGCTTGACACAAAAAGGGAAACTGTTATGGGATCAAATTGAAATGTTGCAATGGTATGCTTGGAATTTATGCTTGAGATATGATTATACTTGTTGCTCTAGGATGAAGGTTTGACACCTTCCCTTTTCATGTGAATTTAATGATAATGAAACCTTGGCTTCTTATGCTAATGGTATATATGATTACTATGACGTGGAACGAAAAGAAGAATTTGTTGCTTTTAAGGGTGCTTATGAAATTGAATCTTTGTTTGAAAAGTATGAAGATTATGATGATGCTGTTTATAGACCTGAATATTTTGCTATACTTAAATATTGCTATGAGAATTATAAATACAATTTTGATATTGATGTATTTATTGAGAGAGTCTCCTCTATCCAAGAAGAGACTAATATTTTGCAGGAATCTATGGAAGAAGAAATTGCTGAAATTGTGAGCTCATGAGATGAAAAAGATGAGGAGGGGAGCGGAGAACAAAAGGAGGAAGAGCAGATTGATCACCCATGCCCACCTTCTAATGAGAGTAACTCTTTATCCCATACATTGTTTAATTTCCTTTCATGCTTACCGAAGGATGAATGCTATGATGATTGCTATGATCCCTTGGATTCTTTTGAAATATCCTTTTTGATGAAATTGATGCCTGCTATGCTTGTGTCCATGATGCCAATTTGAATTATGCTTATGTAGATGAACTTGCTATAGTTTCTTATGTTAAGAATGAAATTGTTGCTATTGCACCCACACATGATAGTCCTATTATCTTTTTGAATTCTCCCAACTACACTATATCGGAGAAGTTTGCTCTTATTAAGGATTATATTGATGGGTTGCATTTTGCTACTACACATGATGATTTTGATGAATATAATATGCATGTGCTAGCTGCTCCTACTTGCAATTATTATGAGATAGGAACTACATCTCCAACTCTTTATGTTTCCAATACGATAAAACTGCAAGAAACTGCTTATGCTATGTATTGGCCTTTACTTGATGTGCATGGATTGTTCTTTTATGACATGCCAATGCATAGGAAGAGAGTTAGACTTCTTCATTGCATGATATATGTTGCTTTGTGCTCACTACTAAATTATAAATCATTGCTAATTAAAATTGGCTTTGATATACCTTGGGATCCGGGTGGATCAATTACTTGAGCACTATATGCCTAGCTTAATGGCTTTAAAGAAAGCACTGCCAGGGAGACAACCTGGAAGTTTTAGAGAGTCATTTTATTCAGTTGTGTGCTTTTATAAAGTTTAAAAACAAAAAAATATAGAGGGGAACCTAAAACTTTTCAAAAATAAAAGTGAAAGTGAGAGAGACGAGCATTGTTAAAGTGGGAGCTAGCCTTGAACTTTGTTCATGCCCATGGAAACTTCGCGAATCTTGAATTACATAAAATTATCGACAAAAATAATTATCCCCTTGTACAAATCCATTGTATTATAAAAACAATGTGCCAAGATTTGCCTTTAGGATGGTTAGATTGCTTGTTGGTATGTGCAGTGCAAAAACATAAACTTTGGCTGTAGTGCGTGAATTTATATTTTTTTTACTGGAACATCAAAAGTTTCTGAAATTTTTACACAGTAATGCTATGCAATTTTTTTTTCCTATTTTTTCAGAATTTTTGGAGTCACAGAAGTATAGTCAAAGTTCAAATTACTACAGATTGTCCTGTTTTTGACAGATTCTATTTTTGATACATTGTTTTGCTTGTTTTGATGGAACTATGGACTTTATCGGTGGTATAAGCCATGGAGAAGTTAGGATACAGTAGGAATAATGCAAAAATAAAATATGAATGGATTTGCAATAGTACTTAAAGTAGTGATTTGCTTTATTATACTAACGGATCTCACCCGTTTTCTGTTAAATTTTGTGTGGATGAAGTGTTCAAAGATCAAGGAGGTCTCAATATGAGGAGAAGGAGGAGAGGCAAGAGTTCAAGCTTGGGGATGCCCAAGGCACCCCAAGTAAATATCCAAGGAGGCTCAAGCGTCTAAGCTTGGGGATGCCCCGGAAGGCATCCCATCTTTCTTCAACAAGTATCGGTATGTTTTCGTTTTCATTTCATTCATGTGATATGTGTAAATCTTGAAACGTCTTTGGTGTTTAGTTTTCACTTTTGTTTTATGCACCATGCTGGTATGAGATATTCCATGGTTGATTTATAGAATGGTCATTGCACTTCACTTATATCATTTGAGTATGGCTTTATAGAATGCTTCATGTGCTTCACTTATATCATTTGAAGTTTGGATTGCATGTTTCTTTTCATATAGAAAACCGTATTTGTAGAATGCTCTTTTGCTACACTTATATTTATTAGAGCATGGTCTTTTGTAGAAAGAATTAAACTCTCTTGCTTCACTTATATCTATTTAGAGAGTCAACAGGAATTGGTCATTTACATGGTTAGTCGTAAAATCCTACATAAAACTTATGGATCACTGAATATGATATGTTTGATTCCTTGCAATAGTTTTGCGATATAGAGATGATAATATGTGGGAGTGTGACGCCCCCGACTCAATCATGCACTAATCATACACGCAAACGTGCACGATCAAGCACAGGGACTCACAGGAAGATATCACAACACAACTCTTAACACAAATAAACGGAGATCCACAATATTACAGACCAGGGATCACGAGGATCCGAATACGTAAGTCAGTCATACAAACAATATCTGGGTACATACATAGTTAGACAAGGTTTGCCTTAAGATGGCTAGCACAAACAATGACTCTAGATCGAAAGGCGAAGGCCTCCTGCCTGGGAGCCTCCGATCCTACTCCTGGTCGGCTGGCTTGATCCAGTAGTAAGTACCGTCTGGACCCATCTGATAGTAAGCTCCTACAGTGGCATCTGGCTCCTGGGCTCCATCGTCTGTTGTATCATCAAGTAGGGGAATATAGGGAAAAAGAGGAAGCAAAGCAATAGTGAGTACTCATCCGAAGTACTCAGCAAGCAAGGATCTACACTACATATGCAACATTATCAAACGAAGGCTGTATATGTGGACTGGGCTACAGAAATGCCAGAATAGAGAGAAGGCCTAGTCCTATCGAAGACTAGCATCTTCAAACATCTTCACGAAGCCACCATCTTGCAGCAATAGAAGAGAGTAGAATAGCATTTTATTAATCAAACATGTTGAAGTAAAGCCTAGAGATCCTTCCTCGACTCCCTGCGAGAAAGCGATCCCGAAGCTTCAATTAAGTAACAAGTATCCAGTTCAAGTAGTAGATCGGGATACACAAGCTAAGTGTCCATTACCGTCGGACCAGCTATCAATAGATTATTCTTCCCTGCAGGGGTGCACTACTATTACCCAACACGCTCAATCACCTCTGGCCGGACACACTTGCTGGGTAATGCCCAGCCTCGGGAGATCAACACGAAGCAGCGCCCTACCTAGGCTCAGTAGAGAGGCCAGCATGCCGGACTAACCTATGCACCCAGAGGTCATGGGCCATCGCCCCAGGCACCCTGCGCGTTGTGTGACTGGCCGGGGTGCAGGCGCGACCCTGAACTCGTCAGTGAAGTATCCAGCCCATTCCCGACAATCAGCCCGCACGGTGAATTGTGATGTCTGATGAGCTTTTGGGAGAAACGTACAACGCAGAGGGCCCCATAAACCATTATCCCGCATGGTGGTAGTGCGTATAGGGCACGTCGACCCACTCAGATCAAATACCCAAATCCGATAGGCTGATTTAGTAACACGCGGAGACGATCAGAGTTTCTGAAGCTCCGCCACAATATCACACTCGAGTGCCCTTCTGGCACACCCGACATCATAGATCCCCTGCGGGTACCCATCAGGGTCGACTCGCTTGCAACAAAGGTCAAAGTAACCGTGTGGTCATAACATCAAGGGGGAAACCCCGAGGAATCACCTTCGGTGGATTCCACTCGATGAAATCATCAGGGTGAACGTATGAGGCATCACCCTTGAGGTTCACACTGAGGGGTTGCATGACAGAGTCGTATCGGAAGTGGAGAAGGAGGAATCACCCTCGATGACCACGGCCGAACAGCTACACTGCAGAGTATTCATCAGGAGTGTGTACGAGGTATCACCCTCGGCACTCGATAGTAACTATGCAGAGTCGTACAACTAAGGGGGTGAAGTGATGTGTCAGTCTCTGGTCGATGATCACATTGATTGAGTCATCGATGATCAAGCAGGGGCAACAAGGGTAAGGTGGTGGGGGTCACCGATGGTTCACTACCAACCTATACTAAGCAGTTTAAGATAGGCAGGTAAGGTAACAATAAACAGGTTACAAAAGCAGGCTATGCATCAGAATAGGAGCAAACATTAACAGTAGCAAAATCTAATGCAAGCAGGAGAAATGGAATGGGCGATATCTGGATGCTCAGGGGGGGGGGGCTTGCCTGGTTGCTCTGGCAAGAAGGAGGGGTCGTCAACGGGCTGCTCGTCCGGAGCGTAGTCGTACTCAGCTGCAATGGCGTCGGTCTCAGCGTCTATCGAGAGAGAAGGAGGGGGAAGAAACAATAAATTCACGGCAAAAATGCAAACAATATGTGTGACATGTCTAAATGATAAGCAGAGGTGTTCTACTGCCTAACTAAATGATTTAGTTAAATTAGGAATTTATTCGGACTTATTTTATTAAAGTTGAGCACTATTCATTTATCGAAATTAGTCTAAAAGTTCCATGTTCAGGTAGCTAGGGGCATCTGACAGATGAACAGACCATGTATAAAGATGCGTCTCGAAATTCTGAGCAACTTTCATGTACAGAGTATTTCCATCGGAGCTATGATTTATTTTATATTAATTTTCTAAAGTTTTAATTATTTTCTGGAATTAATTAATCATTTAAATTAGGATTATCCAGAACAGTGAATGGTGACATCATCATGATATCACCATGATGTCAGCAGGTCAACCTGACAGGTGGGGTCCACCTGTCATTGACTGTTTAGGTTAATTAGGGTTTAATTAAACTAATTACAGATTAATTAGTCTAACTAATTAATTAATTTAAGTAAACATAATCAATTAATTTAATTAACTAATTAGTTAATATTTATTTTAACATTTTCTTTTATCATTTAAAAAAAACATTCTGGGGGGGGGACCCCACTTGCCATAGGGCCAGTGGTCGTAGCGGGCAAATGGGCACGCGGGCGGAGCGCGGCGGAGCCCGGACCTGGCGGCGACGGCGACGCAGGTTGGGCGAGGCGGGGTGCCGGACCAAGCGGCGGTGGCGAGGCAGGCGAGTGGGGTGAGCAGAGGGGAAGGAGGCGACGGCAAGGTTCACGGGCAGCGTGCAGGGGCAGCGGCACGCGCGACAGGGCGCAGCGAGCGCGCGCGCGCTTGCGAGGGCAGGGCGGCGTGCGCGCACGATGGCGCTGGGGGAGGGCAGGGGCGTGGCACGGGGCGCACGCGTGCGGTGGCCGCGGGCGGCGCAGCCGCGGTAAGGCCGCGGCGGCACATCGAGGTCAGTGTGGGCGGCGGAGCAAGGCGGCTGCGGGGCGCAGTGTGGCACGGGCGGGGCGTGCGAGCAGTGGCGAGGATGAGCTGCTGGCGGCAGCAGGTGCAGCACAACAGCAGCAACAAAGAGCGAGGGGGAAGAGGCGCGGCGGGGCGTGGTGACCACACGTGCAGGCGGGCGCGGTGCGAGGCAGCCATGGGGACGCGAGCGCGGTCGCGGCGGCGGCAAGTTCATCGGGACAGAGGGGAAGAGGAGGAGAGCCCGGGGCCTCACCGCTGGTTCGTAGGGCAACAGCAGCGGGTGTCGAGGAGGAGGACGGGGACGAGGCGACGATGGGGTTGGGGTGGCGCCGGGCGGCGAGGCGACGGCGTGAGGCGTCGGCGACGTGCCTTGATCCGATCTGGATCGGGGAGGGGGAGGGGAGAGCGAGGGGGTGAGTGAGGGGGTTAGGGTTTCGGGGTCTCTGGGGGGGCCTTGTAGGCCAGTGCGGGGTGGGCCGCCGGCTGGGCCGTGGCCCAGTTAGGCCAGGGGGGTTTGTTTTTCTTTTTTTTCACTTTGTTTTATTTCTGTTTTGTCTTTTTCTTTTTATTTATTTTCTCTTTACTGTTTTGTTTTAGTTTCCTTTTTAATTTTGTTTTACAAAATATGTAACTAGTTCCTAATTCAGTTGTTGTAATTATGCCACTGCCTCATAAGTTCTTGGCAATAAAATAAATAGTTTAATATTTTATTAATCTGAAAAATGTATTTAATTAAATGTTTTGCTGCTATTTTAGGATGCTAGGGACATTTAAATATTCCAATCATTGTTGCTGCTAATTTTATAAATGCCTCTAGATTATTTGCAACATGATGAACAATTTAGTTCCTGGATTTGAAAAACTTTTACTTTCACTTTAATTTAATTTGAATTTTGAGTTAGGAGTTTGAAATGCAATATGATGCAAATGATGATTAGGCACTGTTGAACTTGCTGACATGGCATTAACTAAGGGTGATCACTGTGGCTAATTACATGGGGTGTTACAATTCTCCTCATCTAACAAGAATTCTCGTCCGGAGAATTAAGAGGAAGACTGAAAGAAAGCGGGGTATTCTTCGCGAAGATGATCCTCGTGTTCCCAAGTGGCTTCATCTTCAGAATGATTCGACCACTAAACTTTAAGGAATTTAATTGCCTTCTGACGAGTTCGATGTTCAGTTTGATCAAGAATGCAGATGGGATATTCTGGATAAGACAGATCTTCCCGTAATTCAAGCATTTCATGATCCACAGCTCGAATAGGATCCTTAAGCAGCGACGAAGTTGGGTTACATGAAAGACATCATGCACCCGAGAAAGATTTGGCGGCAACTGCAATTGATATGCCACTTCTCCTTGACGGGCAAGAATATGGGACGAGCCAATGTAGTGAGGAGCTAACTTGCCTTTGATTCCGAACCGATGAGTGCCTTTCAACGGAGTGACGTGAAGGTAAGCTTGCTTGCCAGGCTGATAGACCATTTCCTTGTGCTTTCAGTCATAGTTGCTCTTCTAACGAGACTGAGCAGTTTTCAGATGTTCACGGACGATGCGGACTTTTTCTTCATCTTGCTGAACAATGTCCGGTCCAACAAGTGATCGTTCCCCAGTTTCTGGCCAATTCAGGGGGGTTTAACACTTATGTCCGTAAAGAACTTCAAACGGTGCCATCTTCAGACTAGCTTGATAGCTATTGTTGTAAGAGAATTCGGCATACGGGAGAGATTCCTCCCATTTCTTACCGAAGGAAATGACACAAGCTCGAAGCATATCTTCGAGCACTTGATTAACTCATTCGACTTGACCCTGTGACTGAGGGTGAAAAGCGGTGGTGAAAGACAAATGAGTTCCCATAGCTTCTTGGAAACTTTCCCAGAATCTAGAGGTAAAGAGGCTGCCACAATCTGAACTGATCTCCAACGGAACACCGTGGAGTGACACAATTCGGGAAATATACAAGTCTGCTAACTGACTAGCAGTGATTGTCTCCTTAACTGGCAGAAAGTGAGCAACCTTTGAGAATCGGTCATTGACGACAAAGATAGCATCATGACCCTTTTGAGATCTAGGAAAACCAGTAATGCAATCCATTTGGACCTTGTCCCATTTACATTCATGAATTTCAAGGGGTTGCAAAGTTCCAGCAGGCCTTTGATGTTCTGCTTTAATGCGGTGGCAAACGTCACACTCAGAAACATAACGAGCAATGTCTCGCTTCATATTAGGCCACCAGTATCTCTGACAAATGTCACGATACATCTTTGTGCTACCAGGATGAATTGACAGAGGAGTGTCATGAGCTTCTTTCATAATGTGTTCCCTCTCATCCTTAATTTGGGTACGAAGAGACGGCGTTGGAAGAATAGGATCCCATCATGATCATGATGGAATTCCGACGGCTTTCCTTTTTTGAGGTATCGCTTAATCCTTTCAACTTCAGAGTCATACTGTTGCGTAGTCTTAATGCTGTGTTCTAAATCTGGTTCAACAACCAGGGTATTGAGATAACCCTGTGGAACAATATGGAGGTTCAATTTGCGAAGCTCTTCATAAAGAACAGGTTGTGCTTCCTGAACCATATAGTTGCTGCAATAAGCCTTGCGACTCAAAGCATCGGCCATTACATTAGCCTTGCCAGGGGTATATGAGATATTCATATCATAATCGGCAATTGTTTCGAGCCATCTTTGTTGATGAAGGTTCAGATCTGGTTGAGTATATAGGTACTTCAAACTCTGATGATCCGTGTATATCTCGCAACGGTTAGCGAGAAGGTAAGGTCGCCATAGCTTCAGAGCATAAATAACCGCAGAAAGTTCGAGATCATGCACTGGATAATTTTCTTCGTGAGGATGCAATTGTCGGGATCCATAAGCAATCACTTTACGCTCTTGCATTAGGACACAGCCTAATCCTTGACGAGATGCATCACAGTATATCACAAAATCCTTGCGAGTATCCGGGGGTGCTAGCACTGGGGCAGATGTCAACTTATCTTTTAGCATCTGAAAGCTTTCTTGACATTTTTCTGTCCACTCAAATTTAACACCTTTGTGGAGCAGGTTCATCAATGGCTTTGCAATCTTGGAAAAGTTCTCAACGAATCGACGGCAATAACTAGCGAGTCCGAGAAAACTTCTGACTTGCTTGACATTCTTCGGGGGAGTCCAGTCAAGAATGGCTTGAACTCGTTCCGGGTTAACAGCAATTCCATTCTTGGAAATCACATGACCAAGGTAGGTCACTTCAGATAACCAGAATTCACACTTAGAGTACTTGGCATAAAGCTGGTGTTCCCGAAGCTTCTCCAATACAAGCCGAAGATGTTCAGCATGTTCTTCTTCATTCTTGGAATATATAAGGATATCATCTAAATAAACCATGATGAATTTGTCGAGGTAATCCATGAAGATATAGTTCATCAACCGGGAGAAGGTTGCTGGAGCATTGGTTAATCCGAAAGACATAACGGTGTACTCGTATGAGCCATAGCAAGTCACGAAAGCGGTCTTTGGAATATCCTCCTTACGAACTTGAATCTGATGATAACCCAACCTCAAGTCAAGTTTTGAGAACATAGAGGATCCAGCAAGCTGATCATAAAGATCATTGATCCGGGGCAGTGGGTATTTATTTTGGATTGTGGCTTGGTTAATGGGCCGGTAATCCTGAACCAATCGGTTAGTTCCATCCTTCTTCTTGACGAAGAGTGAAGGTGCTCCCCAAGCAGAGGAACTGGGGCAGATGAAACCTTTCTTAAGTGACTTGTCGATTTCTTCCTTAAGTTGAAGGAGTTCATGCGGCGGCATCTTATAAGGACGCTTCGCAATAGGGGTAGTGCCAGGCTTCAAGTCAATGACAAACTCGACAGCTCTAACCGGGGGTATTCCTGGAAGTTCTTCCCGAAAAACATCCGAAAAATCTTGAACGACAGGAACGTTCTCGATTCCTTCCAGAGGTGAGGCATTCAAAGCATTCAGAGCATATATCTGAGCTTTAGCATTCCGAGTAATTCGGGCGGTGTAGTTCACTATCTCATCGGAGGGGTGAAGAAGTTGGACGACTTTAGTGGCACAACTGATTGAAGCAATGTAAGCTTTCAACCAATCCATTCCGAGTATGAGGTCTATGGTGGAAGACTTCAGGATAATAGGTGAGGCCAGGAATTCAAATCCCTCGATTTCAACAGGGACATTGTGTGCCATCATGGGGGTGTGACAATGACCTCCAGGGGTACGAATAACTACTGGCAGGTTCATCTTTCGAAATGCAATGTCATGCGATAATGCAAATGCTTCTGCCATGAAGGAATGCGATGCTCCTGAATCAAATAATAAAAAAGTGGGTACTGAGTTAACGAGAAGGGTACCCATCACAGTAGCAGGCTGATCCTGGACTTCTTCAATATCAATGTTGTAAGAGTGTCCACGACCATGAGCAGCAGACCCGGTATTATAGTTGCGGGCTTGATTGTTGCCACGACCATTGCCACGGCCAGTACGAGGGAAAGCCAACTAATTCTGAGTCTGGCGGCAGTCCTTAGCAAGGTTACCTGGTTTGCGACACTTGAAGCACAGACCATCTTCAGGATGAAGAGGAGCATTGGGTAGAGCAGCTTGAGCTCTTGGCTGCCTCGGTGGTGGAGGAGGCAGACATGGTGCAGCATAGTTGTTCTTTGGCGCAGGGGCAGCTGAACGGAACACGTTGTTGGGAATCCAGACTCGACGCTTCTGTGCTGAGCCCGAAGATGAGCCATCATCACGATAGCGCTTCTGCGAGTACTTATGCTTCATCTGAGCGGTCTCAACCAGAATAGCCTTGTTCACAAGAGTAGCAAAGTCGTTGAAGTCTTGAGCAGCAAGTGCAAGCTCGATGTCTGGGTGGAGTCATTACGAAACTTCTCTTGTCTACGGGCATCTGTGGCGATGTCTTCTTCAGTATAGCGGGACAGGTCAAGGAATTCCCACTGATAAGCTTCGACAGTCTTGTTGCCCTGAGTGAGGTTGCGGAACTGGGTTTTCATCCGGTCCATAATTCCCTGAGGAATATAACGGGCACGAAAAGCAGCCTGGAAGTCAGGCTAGGTAACGACTGTTCCAGCAGGCAGCGTACGCTTGTGTGTGTCCCACCATTGAGCAACAGGACCCTTTAAGAAAAAGGATGCGAAGGTGACAAAGTTGGCAGGGGAGACATTTGCAGACTCCATCTCGTGAGTGATGTCGCGAATCCAGTCGTCAGCATCCAGTGGCTTGTCAGAGTTGCGGAACTGAGTGGGGTTAAGACGCACAAATTCCGACAGAGTTATTGTAGCAGGGTTCTGGTTCTGGTTGTTCTGATGCGAAAACTGAGCCATGATCCCAGTCATGAACTGGCGGTTGAGCTCGAATTGTTGCATCATAGCCGCCATATAGTCTGGCGGAGGTGGGCGTTCAGGGGCACGACCACGACCACGACCACCTGGTCTAACCATCCTGCTAAATTTTCAACAGGGGTAGTTTAGTAAAAGCAATTGCGAGTGCTTAGCGACAAGCATGATGTAACTCGACAACAATTAAGCAGTGTAACAGATAGTTAACAGTAGTCAATTAAGACATACAGATCCATACACAGAGTCGGGTACATGCGGACAGCATAACGGCGCAAATTTAAAAGCTAGACATGCTAGGCGGCGTGCAGGCACGCGGTAAGGAAGTATACAACGAGACATAGCAAAGGCTACATCAACGTCAGAGAAAACCACTGAAACGGGGTAACTACACGTGCAGACGACGAATGTTCATCGCGGAAGGATCCTGCTCTCCATGTGCACTCTGATGCAGAACCCGGTCTCGAGCTGAAAGAAGAGGTCCACGTGCAGGTGTGTGACCTCCAACAGCAGGCCAATCAATACCAGCATACATCTGAGTCCTGCGCGGGTAAAGGATGTGCTCCGGATGTATCCCTGCACGAATAGCGGGTAGCAACTGCGTCATAGCATCGTAGAGACATGCTCGAGTGGCAACCAACTTGACGGCAAGAGCCCGAACAGTGCGATCCAGAGCCTGAGTGCACTGAATCAGAACGTGCGGGTCATAGCGATGAGGCCTGTATGGGGCACAGATAGCTATGTAGTATCCAGTAGCATCTCCAGCAGGGGCATACGGAATGTATCGGAACTCAGAGGCATCCAAGATACTGCTGAACTCTCCTCGGAGACGTGCGACAGCACAGTAAGAGGCATCATGGACTGCCATCTCAATCATCACGCCGATCCCGTGGAAAAGGTGCAACTCAGTGTCTGAGTCATCTTGCGGATCATAGATACGAGCATCAGCATGGTACTGCTCTTGGTTGAACTCATGGTAATCCTCGTAGACCATGTACTCGAGGTACCAGCGGTAGCCTAGTCTGGTCAGGAGGGCGATCAGAACAGCTGGAAAACCAGGGGCATCACGAGCCCAAGTGCGAAGCACAAGCTGCGTCGTAGGACGTGGTAGAAACAAACGATCCATCTGAAACAGAGGAAATTCAGGACTGTCAAATGACAATGAAAGGTATAGTACAATTTGGGAAGAAAGGTTAAACAAAACAATGGAAAGGAAAATGATTATCAGAATAATCAGATCAATGGCAAGGAAGTAAGCACAGATATCCAGCTCTCTGGGTAGACAAGATTTACGAGATCCTATGTGTCGGCGTTAGTAAAATCTTTAACCCGAATAGAAGAGAGATCAAAGTCCCAGAGTAAAGATCGAGGAATAAAAGATCCTAATACCACCCAGTTGGCGATGTGGGCCCGTAAGCCACACAGCCAAGTTAGTAAATTAGTTTTTGGATGTCTAGACTCAACTTCGGCCAAGGAATTGGAAGGGGGCTTCCTACAGGCAGTCAACACTGATACCAACTTGTGATGCCCCCGACTCAATCATGCACTAATCACACACGTAAACATGCACGATCAAGCATAGGGACTCACGGGAAGATATCACAACACAACTCTAACACAAATAAACGGAGATTTACAATATTACAGAACAGGGATCACGAGGATCCGAATACATAAGTCAGTCATACAAATAATATCTGGGTACAGACATAGTTAGACAAGGTTTGCCTTAAGAAGGCTAGCACAAACAACGACTCTAGATCGAAAGGCGAAGGCCTCCTACCTGGGAGCCTCCGATCCTACTCATGGTCGGCTGGCTCGATCCAGTAGTAAGTACCGTCTGGACCCATCTGATAGTAAGCTCCTGCAGTGGCATCTGGCTCCTGGGCTCCATCATCTGTTGTATCATCAAGTAGGGGAATATAGGGAAAAAGAGGAAGCAAAGCAACCGTGAGTACTCATCCGAAGTACTCAGCAAGCAAGGATCTACACTACATATGCAACATTATCAAACGAAGGCTGTATATGTGGACTGGGCTGCAGAAATGCAAGAATAGAGAGAAGGCCTAGTCCTATCGAAGACTAGCATCTTCAAACATCTTCACGAAGCCACCATCTTGTAGCAATAGAAGAGAGTAGAATAGCATTTTATTAATCAAACATGTTGAAGTAAAGCCTAGAGATCCTTCCTCGACTCCCTGCGAGAAAGCGATCCCGAAGCTTCAATTAAGTAACAAGTATCCAGTTCAAGTAGTAGATCGGGATACACAAACTGAGCGAGCTTTACCGTAGGACCGGCTATCGATAGATTATTCTTCCCTGCAGGGGTGCACTACTGTTACCCAACACGCTCGATCACCTCTGGCCGAACACACTTGCTGGGTAATGCCCGGCCTCGGGAGATCAACACGAAGCAGCGCCCTACCTAGGCTCAGTAGAGAGGCCAGCACGCCGGACTAACCTATGCACCCAGAGGTCTTGGGCCATCGCCCCGGGCACCCTGCGCGTTATGTGACTGGCCGGGGTGCAGGCGTGACACTAAACTTGTCAGTGAAGTATCTAGCCCATTCCCGACAATCAGCCCGCACGGTGAACTGTGACGTCTGATGAGCTTTCGGGAGAAGCGTACAACGCAGAGGGCCCCATAAACCATTATCCCGCGTGGTGGTAGTGCGTATAGGGCACGTCAACCCACTCTGATCAAATATCTAAATCCGATAGGCTGATTTAGTAACACGCGGATACGATCAGAGTTTCTGAAGCTCCGCCACAATATCACACTCGAGTACCCTTCTCAAGGGGGGGGGGCTTGCCTGGTTGCTCTGGCAAGAAGGAGGGGTCGTCAACGGGCTGCTCGTCCGGAGCGTAGTCGTACTCAGCTGCAACGGCGTCGGTCTCGGCGTCTATCGAGAGAGAAGGAGGGGAAGCAACAATAAATTCACGGCAAAAATGCAAACAATATGCATGACATGTCTAAATGATAAGCAGAGGCGTTCTACTGCCTAACTAAATGATTTAGAAATTAGGAATTTATTCGGATTTATTTTATTAAAGTTGAGCACTATTCATTTATCGAAATCTGTCTAAAAGTTCCATGTTTAGGTAGCTAGGGGCATCTCACAGATGAACGGACCACGTATTCTGATGCGTCTCGAAATTCTGAGCAACTTTCATGTACAAAGTATTTCCATCGGAGCTACGGTTTATTTTATATTAATTTTCTAAAGTTTTATTTATTTTCTAGAATTAATTAATCATTTAAATTAGGATTATCCGGAACAGTGAATGGTGACATCACCATGACATCACCATGATGTCAGCAGGTCAACTTGACAGGTGGGGTCCACCTGTCATTGACTGTTTAGGTTAATTAGGGTTTAATTAAACTAATTACAGATTAATTAGACTAACTAATTAATTAGATTAATTAAATAGAATTAATTAAGTTAATTAAATATTTAATTAACTAATTAGTTAATATTTATTTTAACAGTTTTTTAAAAAACTTTCTGGGGGGACCCCACTTGCCATAGGGCCAGTGGCCGTAGCGGGCACATGGATGCGCGGGCTGGGCGAGGCGGGGCGCCAGACCGAGCGGTTGTGGCGAGGCAGGCGAGTGGGGCGAGCAGAGGGGAAGGAGGCGATGGCGCGGTTCACGGGCAGCGTGCAGGGGCAGCGGCGCGCGCGACGGGCCGCAGCGAGCGCGCGCGCTTCCGAGGGCAGGGCGGTGTGCGCGCGCGATGGCGCTGGGGGGGCAGGGGCGCGGCATGGGGCGCATGCCTGCGATGGCCGCGAGCGGCCCAACCGCGGTGAGGCAGCGGTGGCACAGCGAGGTCAGCGCGGGCGTGCGGGCGACGGAGCAAGGCGGCTGCGGGGCGCAGCATGGCGCGGGCGGGGCGTGCGAGCAGCGGCGAGGATGAGCTGCCGGCGACAGCAGGTGCAGCACAGTATCAGCAGCAGAGAGCGAGGGGGAAGAGACGCGGCGGGGCGCGGTGACCACACACGCAGGCGGGCACGGTGCGAGGCAGCCGTGGGGACGCGAGCGAGGTCGCGGGCACGGCAAGTTCGTCGGGACATAGGGGAAGAGGAGGAGAGGCCGGGGCCTCACCGATGGTTCGTAGGGCAACGGCCACGGGTGTCGAGGAGGAGGACGGGTACGAGGCGACGATGGGGTCGGGGCGGCGCCGGGCAGCGAGGCGACGGCGTCAGGCGTCGGCGACGTGCCCCGATCCGATCTGGATCGGGGAGGGGGAGGGGAGAGCGAGGGGGGTGAGTGAGGGGGTTAGGGTTTCGGGGTCTTTGGGGGAGGGGGGGCCTTGTAGGCCAGTGCGGGGTGGGCCACCGGCTGGGCCGTGGCCCAGTTGGGCCAGGGGGGTTTGTTTTTCTTTTTTTTCACTTTGTTTTAGTTTTGTTTTGTCTTTTTATTTATTTTCTCTTTACTGTTTTGTCTTAGTTTCCTTTTTAATTTTGTTTTACAAAATATGTAACTAGTTCCTAATTTAGTTGTAGTAATTATGCCACTGCCTCATAAGTTTTTGGCAATAAAATAAATAGTTTAATATTTTATTAATCTAAAAAATGTATTTAATTAAATGTTTTGCTGCTGTTTTAGGATGCTAGGGACATTTAAATATTCCAATCATTGTTGCTGCTAATTTTATAAATGCCTCTAGATTATTTGCAACATGATGAACAATTTAGTTCCTGTATTTGAAAAACTTTTACCTTCACTTTAATTTAATTTGAATTTTGAGTTAGGAGTTTGAAATGCAATATGATGCAAATGATGATTAGGCACTGTTGAACTTGCTGACATGGCATTAACTAAGGGTGATCACTGTGGCTAATTACATGGTGTTTTACAGGGAGGTACTTAAATGGTTGTGGTTAGTAGGAATATTAGTGTTAAGGTTTGTGATTCCCGAAGCATGCACGTATAGTCTCTCGTTATGCTATGAAATTGGAGCATGATTTATTATTGATTGTCTTCCTTATGAGTTGCGGTCAGGGACGAGCGATGGTCTTTTCCTACCAATCTATCCCCCTAGGGGCATGCGCAGTAGTACTTTGCTTCGAGGGCTAATAAACTTTTGCAATAAGTATATGAGTTCTTTATGACTAATGTGAGTCCATGGATTATACGCACTCTCACCTTTCCGCAAATTGCTAGCCTCTACGGTACCGTGCATTGCCCTTTCTCACCTCGAGATGTGGTGCAAACTTCACAGGTGCATCCAAACCCCGTGATATGATACGCTCTATCACACATAAGCCTTATTATATATTCCTTAAAACAGCCACCATACCTACCTATTATGGCATTTCCATAGCCATTCCGAGATATATTGCCATGCAACTTCCACCGCTTCCCTTTTGATGACTTGAGCATTCATTTTCATATTGCTTTGCATGATCGTAAGATAGCTAGCATGATATTTCCATGGCTTGTCCATTTTTTGATATCTTTGCTACGCTAGATCATTGCACATCCTGGTACACTGCTAGAGGCATTCATATAGAGTAATACTTTGTTCTAGGTATCGAGTTGTAATATTGAGTTGTAAGTAAGTAGAAGTGTGATGATCATCATTATTCATTATTAGAGCATGTCCCAGTGAGGAAAGGATGATGGAAACTATGATTCCCCCAGAAGTCGGGATGAGGCTCCGGACAAATAAAAAAAGAGAAAAAAGGAAAAAAGTGAGGCCAAAAAGAGCCCAAGAAAAAAGAAAAAAAAGGAAAAAAGGAAAAATGAGAGAAAAGAGAGAAGGGGCATGCTAATTCCACACTTGTGCTTCAAAGTAGCACTATGTTTTGCATATAGAGAGTCTCCTATGTTGTCACTTTCATATACTAGTGGGAATTTTTCATTATAGAGTTAGATGCACACCCACTTAGTTTTCATATTGAGCTTTCATACACTTATAGCTCTTACTGCATCCGTTGCCTGGCAATCCCTACTCCTCATGTTGAAATCAATTGATGGGCATCTCCATAGCTCGTCGGTTAGCCGCGTTGATGTGAGACTTTCTTACTTTTTTGTCTTCTCAATATTTACCCCTATCATCATACCCTATTCCAGCCATAGTGCTATATCCATGGCTTGCGCTCATGTATTGCGTGGGGGTTGAAAAAGCTGAAGTGCGTTAAAAAGTATGAACCAATTGCTCGGCTTGTCATCGGGTTTGTGCATGATAAATACTTTGTGTTAAGAAGATGGAGCATGAAAAGACTCTATGATTTTGTAGGGATAGCGTTCTTTAAGCATTGATATTTCGAAAGACATGATTGTTTGTTGGGATGCCTGAGTATTAATGTCTTTATGTCAAATTATAGACTATTTCTTTGAATCACTCGTGTCTTAATATTCATGCCATGATTAGAGATATGATCAAGATTATGCTAGGTAGCATTCCACATCAAAAATTATCTTTTTTATCATTTACCTACTCGAGGACGAGCAGGAATTAAGCTTGGGGATGCTGATACATCTCCGTTGTATCTATAATTTTTGATTGTTCCATACCAATATTATACAACTTTCACATATTTTTGGCAACATTTTATATGATTTATTGGGACTAACATATTGATCCAGTGCCTAGTGCCAGTTCCTGTTTTCTGCATGTTTTTTGTTTCACAGAATATCCATATCAAACAAAGTCCAAATGCAATAAAAATTTACGAAGAATTATTTTGGAATATATGTGAATTTTGGGTGGTGGAATCAACGCAAACGGAGGCCCACAGCCCCCACAAGACACCTGGGCATGCCAGGCCCCCCAGGCGCGTGGTGGTGGGTGGTGTTTACCTCGTAAGGCGGTTGCTGCTCTCCTTCGGGCGCAAGGAAGCTTATATCCGGAAAAATTTGTGTTAAAATCTCAGGGCAATCGGAGTTACGGATCTCCGGGTATTTAAGAAACGGTTTTCGGCTAGAAAACAGGAACGCGAAACAAAAGAGAGCGGAGAGATAGATCCAATCTAGGAGGGGCTCTTGCCCGTCCGCCGCCATGGCAACCATGGACCAGAAGGGGAATTCTCCTCCCATCTAGGGGGGGAGGCCAAGGAAGAAGAAGAAGGAGGGGGCTCTCTCCCCCTCTCTCCCGGTGGCGTCGGAACACCGCCAGGGCAATCATCGTGTGATGACGATCTACTCCAACAACTCCATCATCTTCACCAACACCTTCATCACCTTCCCCCATCTATCTACAGCGGTCCACTCTCCCGCAACCCGCTGTACCCTCTACTTGAACATGGTGCTTTATGCTTCATATTATTATCCAATGATTTGTTGCCATCCTATGATGCTTGAGTAGATTTTTGTTGTCCTATCGATAATTGGTGAATTGCTATGATTGGTTTAATTTTCTTGCGGTTACGGTGCTGTCCTTTGGTGCCCATCATATGAGCGCGCGTTTGGATCACACCATAGGGTTAGTTGTATGTTGATAGGACTATGCATTGGAGGGCAAGGGTGACAGAAGCTTCTTCCTACCATAGAAATTGATGCATACGGGATTGAAGGGGGACCAATGTATATCTTAATGCTATGGTTGGGTTTTACCTGAATGAACGTTAGTAGTTGCGGATGCTTGCTAATAGTTCCAATCATAAGTGCTTAGAATTCCAAGTAAGGGACGGCATGCTAGCAGTGGCGTCTCCCGCACAAAAACTTGCTATCGGTCTAGTAACGTAGCCAATTGCTTAGGGACAATTCTGCAAATCCTACCACTACTAATCCACACTAGCTATACTAATTAAATGTACTTTAAACACCTACTTTTTATTTTCACGTTCTTTATTATCTTGCAAACCTATCCTACCGCACCCACAAAGTACTTCTAGTTTTATTCTTGTTCTAGGTAAAGCAAACGTTAAGTGTGCGTAGAGTTGTATCGGTGGTTGATAGAACTTGAGGGAATATTTGTTCTACCTTTAGCTCCTCATTGGGTTCGACACTCTTATCTATCGAAAAAGGCTACAAACGATCCCCTATACTTGTGGGTTATCAACAATCAATCAAGGTTTGATTTGTCGAGAACCAGCTCATATCTGGAGTGACGTCTGAGCCGAAAGGACGAATTCTAGTTTCGACTGATGATTGCAACCATTCAGAAACATATTGAATCAAAGGCTCAAAATGACGATGACAAAGGATACCAATGAATATTGCTAGATATATGGAAAGTAACCATAATGCAAGCAGACAAGTATTTGCAGAGCAATAGTTGGCATAGTATTATCGAAAGATCGGATAGTATTTCAAAGTATCTAGTGAATCACATGAACAACTTGGAATGAACAAATCCTCGATAAGTGTGAAGAATTATTCGTAGGGGTATTCATGCGGAAAAGAGCTACAAGGCAGTAGGCACAAAGGGATTCTCAGAATATCAGAAAGTATTTCAGAGTATCTTGTAATAACAAGAGCAATTGGGAATGAAGGTATGGACGGCAAGTGTATGTAGCTATCCATAGGGATTTATCGGTGGTAGGGAATTGCAAAGGCGGTGGGCACAAGGGTCTCGGGAAAACATCGAAGAGTATCTTCGGAATCTTCTGGTGCCCCAAGCGATCATCTGGAATGAGGGGCTCTCCGGGAAGAAGTAGTTACAAGAACCTAAAGTTTAGAGTTAGCAAAATCTTTAACCCGAATAGAAGAGAGATCAGAATCCTAGACTATAGACGAGGAATAAAAGATCCTAATACCACCCATTTGTGATGTGGGCTGTAAGCCACACAACAATGTTAGTACAAGTTTTCCAAAGACTAGACTCAACTTCATCCAAGGAGTTGGAAAGGGGGCTTCCTACAGGCAGTCGGCTCTGATACCGACTTGTGACGCCTCGATTCAATCATGCACTAATCATACACGCAAATGCGCACGATCAAGATTAGAGACTCACGGGAAGATATCACAACACAACTCTAGACACAAATTAAAATAATACAAGCTTTATATTACAAGCCAGGGGCCTTGAGGGCTTGAATACATAAGAGTCAGCGGAAGCAACATTATCTGAGTACAGGCATAAATAAACAAGTCTGCCTTAAGGAGGCTAGCAAAACAGCAACATCCGATCAAAAAGGCACAAGCCTCCTGCTTGGGAGCCACCTACCTACTCCTGGTTGTCGGCGGTCTCCACGTAGTAGTAGGCTCCATCGGGGTAGTTGTAGTCGTCGGCGGTGTCAGCTGGCTCCTCGACTCCGTCATCCGAGCGCAGCAATTAGGTATAGGGGAAAAGGGGTAGCAAAGCAACCGTGAGTACTCATCCAAAGTACTCGCAAGACTTACATCAGATCTATACTAAGTATCCATCAGTATCAAAGGAATGGGGCTATATCTTTGGACTGAACTGCAGAAATGCCATAATAGAAGGGAAGGCCTATCCTAGCCTATCGAAGACTAGCATCTTGAAGCATCTTCCAGCATGAGAAGAGTGCAGATCAGCATATTATAAAGTAGCAAGTATGTTGTAGTAATGCCCAGAGATCCTTCCTCGACTCCTCGTGAAAAAGCAATCTCGGAGCCATCATAACCATTTTGTGTCTCCAGTATCCAGTTCTAGTTGTATAGATCGGGATACAACTCCGAGCGTCTGTTACCGTGGACACGGCCTTTCGAATAGATTAACTTCCCTGCAGGGGTGCACAAACTTACCCAACACGCTCGATTAACTCTGGCCGAGCACACTTTCCTAGGTCATGCCCGGCCTCGGCTGATTGACACACTGTAGTACTACCCAGGCTCAACAGAGAGGCCAACAAGCCGGTCTACATCCTAAGCGCGCGGGGGTTTGAGCCCATCGCCCTTTGCACTCCTGCATGTTGCGTGGACGGCCGGGATCAGTCCTGGCTACCTCTTTATACAAAGCAGATGCTTACGCAGACCACCCGTGCGCGTGCCGCTCAATCGCTGACGTCAGTGAGCTTTCGGAAGAAACATACGACGCAGAGTGCCCATACTTATTCTCGCATGGTGGTCAGTGCAAAAAGGCTAGAGGCCTAGTCAGATCACACATATCCGAACCGTTAGTGTCTTGGGAGCACGCGGAGACGATCAATGGTCCACGATCTGTGGTCCCGCCGCCCCGTCTCACGGACTTACGGCAAGGGCTAAGAATGCCCAGTCGTGCGGCGGAATTATCTCGCGGGAACCCTCCAGGTCAACCCAACTCCACATCACTCGAGGGTACCCTCACGGTCAACCCGACTTCACATTTCTCTCGCAGGTACCCCTCGGGGCCAACTCGTCTTTCATATGGTTCTGGGCTAAAGTCAAAGTAACCATGTTTCCATAACATCAAGGGGGAATCCGAGGAATCACCCTCCATGGATTCCACTCGATGTAATCGTCAAGGTGAACTTGGAGGAATCACCCTCGAAGGTTCACACTTGAGGAATTGCACGACGGAGTTGTTATCAGAAGTGGTGAAGGAGGAATCACCCTCCGTAATCTACTACCGACTAGCTACACTACAGAGTTATCATCAGGAGTGCGTTATGAGGTATCACCCTCGACACTCGATAGTAGCTCTGCAGAGTCGTACAACTAAGGGGGGCGTGGATGTTGTGTCGGCTCTGGATGTCGACCACGTTGATCGAGTCATCGATGATGATGCCGGGGCAACAGGGACAAGGTGAGGGGTCATTGATGGATCACTAACCAACGTATACTAAGCATATAGGATAAGCAGGTAAGGTAACAATAGTAGGTTACAAAATCAGGCTATGCATCAGAATAGGATCAAACAGATACAATAGAAAATTCTAATGCAAGCAAGAGAGAGAAAGAAATGGGCGATATCAGAATGATCAAGGGGGTTTGCTTGCCTAGAAGATCTGCTGCAAGTGGCTGGACGTCAGGGGCGTAGTCGTACATGGGAGCAGCGTAAGTCTCGGTGTCTACCAGAGAGAAGAGGGGGAAGAAACAATAAATATAAAGAAAATAGATGCATTAGGATGCATGACATGGCAATATGTAGTGCTAGGGGTGACCTAACATAGTGCTACATGATACAGACAAAGCGGGAAAACATGTGGGAATGTTTTCCCGACGTTTGGCATTTTCTGGACAAATGAATCAGAGGGGGAGGATCCATGTTTATCATGCTATAGGCATGTGACAGATGAACGGATAGCATATTCGGATTCATTATATTTTTTGAGAAATTTTCATATATAAATTTTTTTCATCTGATCTACGGTTATTTTTCTATTACTTTTCAAAGTTTAAATCATTTTCTGAATTTTCTGGAATTTTATTAATTCAAAAATATTAAATGTTAAAAGCTATGTGTACACAGCAGAGGCTAGCCAGAGTCTATGACATGTGGGGCAAGGGGTCCAAGTCAACACAGTCAAGTTGACTGGTCAACAGGGGAATAGTAAAGGTGGGGCCCAGGTCTCATTGTAACAGGTTTAACAATTCATTAAAAGGATAATTAAAGGAGTGGGAGGGTCCACCTGTCATTGTTAGTGGGTTAATCTATTCCTAATTAATTAGTCTGCCTAATCTAATTAGTGGGGGAGGTGGCCCATAGGGCAGTGGCACAAGGCCAGGCCCGACGTGGTCGTGCGCACGCACGTGCACGCCGAGGGCAAGGCTGTGGCCGGAGCACGGGGGCTCGCCGGGATCCGCCGACAGGAGTGGCCGGGGGGCATGGGCGGCTCACGCGCAGGGCGCGGTGCAGGGGTGGACGGCGGCGCAGGGCACAGGGCTGGGGCGGACACGGCGGCCAGGGGCACGCGAAGCGCGGGCGCGTCACACAGCAGCGGTCGGGCGAGGTGAGGCTGCGCGGCGCGGCAGGGGACGGCATCGGTCAGGGGCGATGCGTGGGGCACGAGGGGGGGTCAACAACGGGTGGACGCGGGCGGTTGAGGTGCACTATGGGCAGCGGCGGGCGCAAGTAGCAGGTGGCAGTGGCGTAGCGGGCGCGGCCAGGCTTGGCGGGCGTGGGTGCTGGGCACGGCCGAAGCACGGGCATGCAGGGGCAGGGGCAGCCATGAGGGCGAGGGAGCGCGGCCACGACGCAGTGACCGCAAGCTCGCGGGAGCTAGGGCACAATGGTGCGACGGCCTACGATGAGTGACAGAGGGGGAAGGAGGGGAACAAGCGCGGCTCACTACGAGGGAGACGATGGTGAGCTCGTGGGGACGCGGGGAGGACCGAAACGGAGCGAATTGATATCGTTGTGGTGCGGCGATTTTGTGAGGGGCGAAGAGACCGAGAGAGGGAGAGGGGAAAGTGGGGTTAGGGTTTCGGGGGAGAGTGAGAGGGGCAGGGGTTTGCCCTTATCCAGCAGGGGAGCCGGGGGGATGGCCGCACGTGGCTGAGGGGGCATGGCCACGGGATGGCCGCCACGCCCTCCCCCGTCTCCTGTAGCATGAGGAGGGAGATGAGGGGAGGTGGGCTGGGCCTCCCCTTTTCTCTTTTCCTTTTGTTTGTTTTCATTTGTTTTTTGTTTTTCTTTTATTTGTTTCTGTTTAATTTCATTTTCAAAAGCAAATGACCTTTATGATATATGAGGCTTGGCCCATAATTAGTGATGCGATTATTTACAGTGCCACAAAAAGTTTGGGATTTATTTAAAGTAGTTTGCATTTTTTATAATTTAAAAAGCAATCAAAATATTGTTTTGGCCCCTGTTTTAAATGTTTTAGGGAACTTAACCACTTTATAAAATGTTGGTTTCACAAGGACAATTATTCATTGATTATTTTTAATACAATGAACATTTTTATTTTGCTGTTTGAATAAATATTATTTTTACTTTATTTTAAATTTGAGTTTGATTTGAATTTGCTCAAGTGACAAATGGATTAGCAAAAAGGTGATGACATGTCACCATTAGGGGGAGATTATTGTAGCTTGACACTGGGGGTGTTACACCAAGCTTATGGCTTTGCATATCACTATCATCATGGTGTCGGTGCAACAAACCTTTGCGTGTGTTGTCCGGACCGTACATAGGCATGGCAGCAACGAAGCATGCTTCACCAAGACCAAGCCAAAGAGAAATGAGCTCTTTGGGAAACCAAAGGGCGGATCAAGAAGACCAAGACAGCGAGATATCACCAAGGGAAAAGCCTCCCTTGCCAGGCTGGCGAGCCTGGCCAGGTCGAGGCCACCTCAAGAGCAAGTCCCAAGACCTCCCCGGCAAGGGTTGCCGGGGCGCTGGCGGCCTGCTATCCCGCTAGGGCTCCACCACTCCACCTCACAGTGATGCAAGTCGCTTATCGGTGCGGTGTCGAGCCCCCAAGTGAATAAGTGGCAGTCATTCAGCACGTGGCAGCCATTTCTGAGGAAGATCACCCTAAATGACACCCGTCCAGGGGCGTGTCACGCAGACAGGCGAGAAGGTGGTTGAATGGCATGGCAAGGCTTGCCGGGCTGCATCCACGAAGTGACACTAAGCGGTGCATTTAATGCACCTTGTCCTGTCTGCAGAGTTAAGTATGATAGCACTCTGGCTATCTAATCACTGGATAATGACTGTTTTGCCACTGTGGTAACCCCTTTACCTATAAAAGAAGGGCCGAGGCAACCTTAGAAATGATTCGGACCCTTGTACACTCATACGTGCATAGCTGCTCTCCTCGAGGCAACCTTGCCAGGCATGAGCACTGCGCATTCATCACGGTCTTCCACTCAATCCACCAAAGCAGGAGTAGGGTTTTACGCCTCGCGGCGGCCCGAACCTGGGTAAAAATCACCCACATCACCATTGCCGTGCTGTTCTATGACCTCCGCTCTCTCTGCAACATGCCCTTCCCCCTTGCCGAACCACAAAGGGGCCGATGGCCCCATAGGTGATCGTGTTGAACCACGACATCTTTGGCGCGCCAGGTAGGGGGGTGCGCTTGTGCGGACCCGAGGATGTAAACAGCGCGTCGATCTTCATCACCATCTTCTTCGATGACGGCGTCATCATCCATGGCACCCAAGAAAAAGTCCAGCGTAGAAGCATGTCCTTCCACCTCGAAGGCCCCCTCGCATGTAGCCACTGATCCCATGGGGGCTGCGGTGGCGGCGGGGGACGCGACCGGCGCAGGCGGCGCCGTCATCGTTCCCCTCGCGGTTGAGGTGGGAGCAGGAGGCGCCGGAGGAGGACAACATCAACAACACTCTAGCGGCCGTGCTCCACAAGATGCGGGAGGGGAGAAAATCCAATCCCCGCCTCTCCACCTCACTTGAGAACGCAGCCGCAGCGATGGCGTCCGCTCTGGCGCGAATCGCGACCTCCTAGCTGCCCCTGCTACGGGTGCAGCTACGAGGCACACGCCTTCCCCAGGGCAAGGCCATCAAGACAAAGCGCCGAACGGGGCCGTCAACCCCCAAGCACGTCCTTCTCGTTGTCACGCCGCTCTCGCGACTGGCTCACGACGACGAGAGCGCGACGTCGCCACTACCGGTACCATCAGGAGCCGGGCGATGTCGCGATCTGCGTCGTCGTCCATGCCAAGCACTGCTTCGGAGGCCATGGCTCGAGCCCAGCTCCTGTTGAGATTCCCACCAGTGGCCGACCAAATGGATGAATGGAGAGCCACCACTCAAAGTTTTATTGGTTTCGCTGAGGCAGGGGGATCACAAAGAGCGGGCTCGCCACAGCATCCGCAGGCAGCGACAACGGCCCGAGCCGCTGGCTGTGCTGAAGGGGCCAACCTTATGGTGCAGTCCCCCCCACGACAGCCATCTCAGGGGCCGCAGCAAGAGCCGCACAACCAAGAACACGACGAGGTGTTGATGGCTTCATCTGATCCTCGAGCCCGTCGAGATAATCGGCAGGTCCTGGAGGACAGGCAGAGGGAAGACACGCGCATCACCATAGAATGGCGCAGCGAAACCCACCGCCAGTCTGACAGGCGCAATGGCCCCAACATCGATGAGCCTGCGCCCGGTGGAGACGGATACCTGCCCTTCGAGGTTGGGTGTCCTGCCTTCACTCGTGAGCTGTGGCAAGCCCGTTGGCCATCTGCCCGTACGTTCAAACCAGAGATACCAGAAAAATACGATGGAAGACTGAACCCGGCAGAGTTGTTGAGCATCTACATCATTGCTGTTCAAGCCGCCGGAGGAAGAGATGAAAAGATATTCGCCAACTACTTCCCTTTGGCGCTCAAGCCAAATGTGAGGTCATGGCTGATGCACTTGCCGGAGAACTCCATCTCGACTTGGGTTGATCTGTGCCACAAGTTTGTTGGTGCCTTCATGGGCGGCCATCAAGAACCAGGGTGGCCCAGCGATTTGCAGCTCCTTCCACAAAAGGAAGGAGAGAGTTTGCGAAAGTACATGCAGAGGTTCAGCCGGGTGCACAGGAACATTCCAGATATCCACCGGGCAGCTGTGATTGTCGCTTTCCAGTCCAATGTGCGCAACCGCAGGATACGTTCCAAAATGAATGTCCGGTTGCCCAGGACTGTGAACGAGCTTTACACCTTGGCGGATAAGTGTGCCTGTACAGAGGAGGTGATGCGTCTCCCTGGAGAAGAGGATGGCGTCGATGTCGACTTAGAAGATGACGACAATGCCGCCAACGAGAAGAAGAACAACAAGAAACGCAACAAGAAGAGCAAGGAGAAAGCAGTGCTGGCTGTCGCGCGGTCAGCTACTCCTAGTACTGGCAAGAAGGCCAAGACCGAAGCCCCCGACAAGGAGGTTGTCGCGTGCGCCGACTACCGGGAGGCCACGGTGGCCGAGAAGGCTGGGAAGGCTGACGGGCCGTACTGCAAGATCCATCGAACCAAAGGCCATGATCTCCAAGAATGTCACCAACTTGAGCAACTTGTCAAGAAGCAGAAGGCTGAGTACGAGAAGCGTGATAAGGAGAGAGACCATGATGGCATTGGCGGGAAGGGCCGAGGCGGCCGAGGAGGCCACCCCGGCGAGGTCCCCCAACATCAGGGAAAACCTGCTAAAGGCCATGAGAAGAAGGAATGTGGTGACGAAAGCGATGAAGAGGAAACCAGTGAGCAAGAATTTCAGAAAGCCACTAACACCCTATGCATTGATGGGGGCGCATCCTTGCACTCCTCTCACTGCCTATTGAAACAATGGGCGCGTGAAGTCAATGTTGTGGAGCCAGCGGTGGACTCCTAGAAACCACTCAAATGGTCTCGCACGCCCATCATCTTTGACGAAGAGGATCACCTTGACCACACCACTGCGGTAGGGTGCTTGCTGCTGTTGGTTTCACCAACAATCCGCAACCTCAAGGTCACAAAGATGTAGGTTGACGGCGGGGTCGGGTTGAATCTGATTTCCCCCAAGGTGCTCAGCAAGCTACATATAACAGATGAAGAGCTCAAGGTTACTGGCATGTTTCAAGGAATCAACCCCGGCAGGAGTCGTCCAAAGGGGAAGAGCACACTGCCGGTGACGTTTGGAGGGGAATTGAGCTACCGGACTGAGAAGATCGTGTTCGATGTGGTCGAGCTTCCGTTGCCATATAATGGGATACTCGGGCGACCTGCCATGGCAAAGTTCATGGGAATCTGCCGTGACAAAACCACGACAGTTGGCGCCCACCATGGGGCTAGCGCACGGTGGTTTCGAGTTCTTGAAGGGCTCTTTCCCAGGGATTGAGGGGTACGCCATTGGCAGGATGACCAAGAGTTGCCGCGGCAAGCTCTACATCAATGACACTGGCTCAGGCCCGGAGGCCGACTCAATCGAGTACGGGTACCGGGTCCCCTTCCGCTGGATTCATGTCTTCATCGGCAAGATTGGCAGATCAGAGCCTGAGCCGGACATCTGCACCGACATCGTCGAGCCAGCTCGGCGTGCGCGACCCGCCAGGGTGCAACCTGGCCAGAAGTGTGTTTTCATTGGATTTGCGCATGGCACGGACCTTGCAGAGGATTTTGTGTCCGGAGGAGAGACTCTCATCTATTCAGGTGATGAGTCCTCAAGACGGCATGCTTCAAGACGGCATGCTTGGGGGCTATTCGCATGGTGACAGTATTTCGGATCCCTATGAGCCGCCGTATCGAGATGCTATCTTTATGGCTGGTACAGGGCGGCTCTCAACTCATCAACAACGGTGGCTATGATGTATGGATCAACTGCTGCTGCGACAGCTGGGGCTAGTGGCTCAGCTTGACCGCCGGCTCAAGTTTTGTCTGAACTTTTGAGCACTTTGACAACCCTGTTAACAACAGAAGTTACTACGGTGAATCAAGCACAACATAATGTAGAGGTTGCAAAGGTGCGTGATGAAGTGGCCAAGGCTCAGGAGGAGCTTAATGCAGAGATCGCCAGGATGGCAACGAAAAGAGCTCTGATGGAAGCTGAGTCATAGCGTATAAGGGCAGAGGCTTTTTGCCTGAGTCTGGATCAGAATGCGTCTAATGATGTTCTTCGAAGGAGGTACCAAACTCGCTTGCCTTTGCATTATGAGGCACGGAACCTTTTCAACATCCCTGGTGCAGGGCCAAGTAACCCGCCAGGTACAGCCTGGGCGGCTGAAGTCCCAGGGAGCGGGGCGGCTGCTCAGCCTCGATTACCAGACCCGCCCAGCAGGGTTCAGACCCCGCCTCGATGTTTTTCAACACCATCTGGCCATTATTCTAACCCGATGGATAACATGATAGCGGCGGCTACCCGGCTCAATGCAATCCCTATTACGGATGAGACACCCTTCGCAGCTGAGGCGCGGAATGCAATTGAGCTCTTACAGATGGCGGTCGCACAACAAGAGAAATATTCACATAGTCGTGAGCGGGTGCACTCGACCCCCCTGCCAAGCCGCAGTTACAGCCGGCGCGTTGAGTCGCCGGCAGTTTCCAGTAGCGAACGATGTCATCAAGTAAATCAGGATGACCCGCCCCATAGGAATAACCCACCCCTTACTCATGCTCAGGCAATTGTGAACGATGCCAGAGCTCGCCGAGAGGCGGAGGCTGCGGCGGCGGCTCAACTGGGGGCTTATCAACAGCCTTCGGTGGCCCCTTCTGTGTCAGTAGGGGCTGGTGTAATTTCCAGGTCTGTTGGGGTGCCTTGTTTAGTACCAGCTTTACGTAATGAACGTCTGCCTAAGGATTTCAAGGGTACTCGTAAGGTGGCTAACTATACAGCTGATCTCCCCCCTGAGGCCTGGATTGAGAGTTATGAGTTAGCCATGGAGATGCTAGATGTCAATGATGCTGCATGTGCTAAATATTTTACTATGATGTTGGATGGGCCAGCTCGGACCTGGTTAAAAGATTGCCTGCTAATTCCATCAGTTCATGGGCAGAGTTGAAAGCACGATTCATTCAAAACTTTAAAGGAACATGCAAGCAGCCTCTGACGATTATCGATCTTGATAATTGTGTGCAGCGTGAGGATGAGTCGGCCCATCATTGGGTCCGGCGGGTCACTGCTATTATTCACTCATCGGATAGTATTGCGGTGGGTTAGGCGGTTCTGGTTTTGGAAAAGAACTGTCACTTTAGCCCCTTAAGCAGAAGCTTGGGCGACTTAAATGTCATTGTAATGACATGGGTGAGCTTATGGCGGCTCTCATCAAATATGCCGACTCTAATACCATCAAAGATCCTGGATTTGATGATGAGAAATCCAACAAGGGCAAGAAGAATGGTAATGGTAAAGGTCAGCAGCAGAATGTGGCAGCGCATAATGGTAATAACCAGGGAAATGGTGGTAAGCGCAGACACCCCGAGGGCGGGTCAGATCTCGTAGCTAACACCAACACTGGATATAAAAACCAGTGCCATAATGGTAATGGTAAGCCATCCTTTGGAGGGAAAAAAAATTTAATATTGAGGCAATGATGAATGAACCTTGCCCAAAACACAGTCTACCTGATAAGCTGGCGACTCATGCCTGGAAGGACTGTTTCATCATGCGAGAGTACAGGAATTACAATTTTAACCAGAATCATGGTAATAATAATGGCCCGCCCGGTGGGTCAGGATCAGGTTCACAGGGGCCCGGTTTTGGGGGCGGCGGTTCAAATTCTGGTTATCAAGGCCAGAGCAGTCAGGGCGGCTGTAACCAACAATCTGGTCAGGGTAACTAGCAGCAAGGTAATCAGTCAGGGTATTAGAGTAATCCAAAACAGCTCAAAAGTGGCCAGTATCATGTTTTCACCACAAGTCTTTGCAAGTGAGATCAGAAGGTTCATAAGCGCGCGGTCAATACAATTGAGCCGGCGGTGCCTCAATACTTGCGGTGGTCAGAGTATCCAATCACATGGAGTCGGGAGGATCACCCGCCCCGGGTTGAGAATCCGGGTCATCTGGCATTGGTGGTAGCCCGTCAGGTCGGGGGTTATGAATTCACTAAAGTGCTCAAGGATGGTGGCAGTAGTATCAACATCCTGTATTATGACACCTTTCGCCGGATGAATTTAACTGACAAGGATCTTAAGCCGTCTTCTACAGTTTTCCATGGTGTGGTGCCTGGTAAGTCGGCATATCCTGTTGGAAAGATTGCCCTGGAAGTTGCTTTTGGTGATGACTATGACTACAGAGCAGAGACGCTATGGTTTGAAGTGGTTAAGATCAAGAGTCCGTATCATGCCTTAATTGGGCGGCCGGCTTATGCCAAATTTATGGCTCAACCTTGTTATATTTATTTACAGCTTAAGATGCCAGGGCGTAAGGGCTCTATCACGGTCCAAGGAGATTAGAAAATCACTTTGGAGTGTGAGGAAGAAGATGCGGCTTATGCAGAGTCGGCTTGTGCCACTGCGGAGCTTAAATTTTATAAGGATAATGTTGACCCGGCTGATATGACCCCTTTGAAGAAGCCCACTATTGAGCAAGACCCGTTGTTGAAGTTTAAGTCGGCTGATGACACTAAGCAGGTTGACTTTGTCCCTGGCGACTCATCTCAGCAGTTCACAGTGGGGGCCAATATGGATCCTAAATAGGAAAGCGTGCTCATCGAGTTCATCCGTGAGAATCGGGACATCTTTGCATGGAAACCTTCTGACATGCCGGGTGTACCAAGAGAATTCGCTGAGCACACTCTTAATGTGGATCCTAAGTTTAAGTCGGTCAAGCAATTCCTTCGTCGTTTCAACGAAGAGCGACGTAAGGCCATTGGAGAGGAGGTAGCCCGGCTCTTAGTAGCTGGATTTATTGTGGAAGTCTTTCATCCTGAGTGGTTGGCTAACCATGTGCTTGTACTTAAGAAGAATGGCACACGGCGTATGTGTATTGATTACACAGATCTTAAAAAGGCTTGTCCATCTGATCCATTTGCTCTCCCTCGTATCGACCAGATTATTGATGCCACAGCGGGTTGTGAGTGTTTATGTTTCCTGGATGCTTATTCTGGTTATCATCAGATCAAGATGGCAGTTAAGGCCCAAGAGAAGACATCTTTTATCACCCCTTTTGGAGCTTTCTGCTATGTTTCTATGCCTTTTGGGCTTGAGAGTGCTCAGGCGATTTATCAACGCTGTGTTTAGAATTGCTTTCACAGTCAGATTGGGCGCAATGTGCATGCTTATGTGGATGATATTGTTGTCAAGTCTAGAAAGAAGGAGACTCTCCTGGATGATCTGACGGAGACTTTTGACAATCTTCGGGTCTATAAAATGATGCTTAACCCGGCCAAGTGTGTTTTTGGTGTGCCTACAGGTAAACTATTGGGTTTTCTAGTCTCAGAAAGGGGCATAGAAGCCAACCCGGAGAAAATCAAGGCCATCACCTCCCTTTCTAAGCCGGCGTGTGTCAATGACGTCCAGCATTTGGCGGGTCGTATTGCAGCTTTGAGCCATTTTATAAGTCGCCTGGGAGAGAAGGCAATTCCTTTATACCAGATGATGAAGAAGACATATCACTTTGTCTAGAGTGATGCTGCTGATAAGGCGTTTGAGGCACTCAAAAAACAGTTAGCTAAGCCGCCCATCCTTGCTGCTCCTATTGGGAAAGAGCCTTTACTCCTGTACATGGCGGCTAATAGCAAGGTTGTCAGTGTGGCAGTTGTTGTGGAGTGCAAGGAGGCGGCCAAGGAGTACCTGGTTCAGCGGCCGGCTTATTATGTCAGTGAGGTGTTAATTGAGTCCAAACAACGATATCCACATTGGCAGAAGCTACTGTATGGGGTGTTCATGGCCAGTCGAAAGCTGAAGAATTATTTTCTTGGCCATCCTATTACTGTGGTCAGTTCTGCTCCTTTTAGGAGATATTATTCAAAATAGAGAAGCCACAGGCCGGGTTGCTAAGTGGGCAATTGAACTTGGACCCCATAATTTGAAGTATGTGCCAAGAACAACCATCAAGTCTCAGGCTTTGGTTGATTTCATCAATGATTGCACAGAGTTGCAGACACCTGAGGAAAAACCTGACAACACACATTGGACAATTCACTTTGATGGGTCCAAGCAGTTGGAAGGCTCGGGGGCTGGAGTTATTTTGACTTCCCCACGAGGTGACAAATTTTGTTATGTTTTAAGGCTCATGTTTCCTTGTACTAACAATGCAGCTGAATATGAGGCTTTACTCCACGACCTTCGTATGGCCAAAGAGATGAATTTAAGCCAGGTTAGGTGTCTGGGCGACTCAGACCTTCTGGCTCAGCAAGTCTCAGGCGTGTGGGATTCCAAAGACCCGCTCATGGCGGCTTATCACCGGGCGGTTGACAATATTGCTGGTCACTTCAAGGGTTATCAGGTGGATCACCTGGATCAACGGAAGAATGAGGCGGCTGATGCCTTAAGCCGGCTTGGATCTCAACGTAAGTCGGTGCCTCCTAATGTGTTTCTTGATGTATTGCACAATCCTTCGGTCAAGTTACCATCTGAGGAAGACCTTGTTATCCCTGACCCGGAGGCGTAGTTGGTGGTGGCTCTCCATGCTATTCCTGATTGGATGCTTCCCTACTTAGCCTATATGACCCGGGGCGAATTACCTGAGGATGAAACTTTGGCAAGGCAAATAACCAGGAGGTCTAAGTCCATGACTATCGTCAACGGCGAGTTACACCGATGCAGTGTGACAGGAGTGTTCCAACGTTGTGTTTCTCCTGAAGAGGGCCATGAGATCTTATGAGAGATTCATGAAGGTGATTGTGGTCATCATGCTGGCTCTAAGTCTTTAGTGGCTAAAGCTTTTCATCATGGGTTTTACTATTTGACGACTCATGCTGATGCAGACGATATCGTCAGCAAGTGCGATGGGTGTCAAAAATTTGCAAGACAGGCTCATGTGCTGGCTCAACAATTGTGTATGATTCCAATAACTTGGCCATTTGCAGTCTGGGGGCTAGATATGGTTGGACCGTTCAAGAGGTCTAAGGATAAAAAGACCCACCTTTTGGTGGCGGTTGACAAGTTTACCAAGTGGGTTGAGGCAGAGCCAGTTAGCAATTGTGAGGCAGCCACAACTGTTCAGTTTGTTAAAAAGCTGATTTTCTGTTTTGGATACCCTCATAGTATCATCACTGATAATGGTACTAATCTTTCTAAGGGTGCTATGAAGGAGTTTTGTCAAAGAGAGCATATTCGTCTTGACGTTTCTTCAATGGCTCGTCCACAATCTAATGGTCAGGCAGAGCGAGCTAATCAAGAAATTTTGAGAGGCATCAAGCCCTGGCTCATGGTTCCTTTGAAGAGAACACCGGGTTGTTGGGTTGAGGAGTTACCTTCAGTGCTTTGGAGTATCAATACCACCCCCAACAGATCAACATGCTATACGCCTTTCTTTATGGTTTATGGAGCAGAGGTGGTTCTCCCAAGTGACATCCGTCATGACTCGCCTAGAGTGGTGGCTTATGTTGAAGCTAATAATGAGACGGCATGTCAGCACTCACTTGATGCTTTGGATGAAGAGCGTGACCTTGCGGCGGCTCGTTCGGCGATATATCAGCAAGATCTACGTCGCTATCATAGCCGTAGAGTTTGAAGCCGGACCTTTCAAGAGGGTGACTTAGTGCTCCGGTTGATTCAAGATCACACAGGGATGCATAAGCTTTCTCCTCCTTGGGAAGGGCCTTTTGTGATCAGCAAAAATCTCAATAACGGGTCTTACTACCTCATTGATATACGAGAGCACAAGGATTCACGCAGGTCGGAAGAGGAGACCCGCCGGCCATGGAATATTGCTCATCTTCGGCCTTACTACACTTGAGCCACCAGCTCTTATTCTTGTACATACATTTGTCAATGTATATATATTTTATGATCAATATAATAAAGCCGGCATCCCTGAAATTCAGGGCCTCTGTCGTTTCATTTCTATGCATCTGAGTCGTTGTTATTTGATCATAAGGTCACTTGGGGGCTTCTAACCCACTAGGTTTAGCTTTCATACCCTCTTGACCGGCCTGAGTTGCCACATTATGAGTTACACCTGCCTGTTTGCAACTTGCTACTCCACCAGGTGACCCGCCGAACTCTTAACAGTCAATCTTTTTTAAGACCCTGAACTTGTTAAGGTTAAAACGGCAGCTTGTGTCATGTGAGAGCCGGCTTACAGTGAGCTAGGATAAACTCAATGGCTATGCGGCCTTGAAAGCAAATATGAGGCCTGTGAGCCAACTTTTCCAGTCGTGTTTTTTCAAAAAAAACCTGACTCAACAAATACTTGAGATTGGCCTTTTTGTTTGCTTTGATTTCTTTTGATGTTTTTATGCTCTCAAGGATTTTGCTTTTTATGCAAATTTTGATTACACGGGTCATGAGGCTCCGGATTATGTTGTTCATGTTTGAGTATTTCGGGTTGTCACCCACGCTGGCTTTTGACTTTAAGTCACTAGTATGTTTTAGCTTGAACAGTCGTCATTATGATTTTTTTCAGTAGTCGTATAAGGCTACCTGTCTTTGGGTTGTCACCCGCCATGGCTTTTGACTTTAAGTCGCCAGCACATATGTTGATTAGTCTTCTGCAGGATATACAAGACCTTAGGCGAAAACAAGAGTCATGGTACGGCTCATATATATGATCACATCAGCCATGCAATAAAGTTCAGCTGCAGGATCAAAAGTTGAGATCAACATGCAAGAAGGCATGACAGGGCGGATCATTGTTTTAAGCTATCCTATTACAAGGCTTCAAATTTATCCCAAAAGATTTTGAATCAAGTGTTTTTGCGGAGCTGCACTCCTATAACCCGGCCTCAGGGCCGTCCGACTTATGATCACCCCAGCTCAGTTCTCTTCTTGGCGCTTTGAAGCTTCTGGGTCATCCCGCGCCGGCTCTTCCTCATCGACCATCTGGAGGTTAGCCGATGTCCAGTCGATGCCGGTTAAGGCCTCGAAGGTGGCTTCATCATTAAGAATAATGGAATGATCAACATCAGGGGCGAAGGTATGCTTACGCCTTGGAGGAATAAGGTCCATGACATCATGAGAAGGCGGCTTAATCTTGTTGTTGTTGTCATCATAAGCCGGCGTGTATTTGTTCAGATTCAACTCTTCTATGAGTTTGCATGCCATGGGCCGCATCCCCCTGACGCATTGGTTGAAGTCTTTTTCTTCAAAGCTTGACCCGTCATCTTTGAACTCTGGGCATCCATTAGCTATTTCCTCTGGGTTAAGTTCTTATTGCCATGCCTTGGCCCGGCCTAGAGCAACAATAGCTCCGGCTCAGGCGGCTGATAGTTTGATCTCCTCAGCTTGAGTCGGCACTGTGGAGAGATGATCCAGCACCGTCTTGATATGAGTTGGAGGTTTTTTCCCACCTGACAAGGCGACAAGGCTGCGCAGTGTGCCAGTGTACAACTGCTCAGTCAAAGAATAAGCCGCCTTCAGTTTGAGCAGCATATTCTGACCAAGGCTGGCGCTTCTGGGGCCTGTTCACATTTTTGCATAAGAGTTGCCAGGCGGGTTAGAGATTGTATATTATGAATCGCCAGGTGGATTAAAGAACTATCAAAGTGGACCATGAGTTGCATATGAATCTTACCAAAGATGGCGGCTGACATTTGAGAGATATGTTCTTTTAAGCCGGCTAACTCTTCAGTTACCGGCTTAAGTTCAGCCTCAACATCTTCTGCTCTTTTTAGCAGCGCAGCCTTATCAGTCTCCCAGGCGGTTCTCTCAGCGTCAAAACCCGCCTTGATTTTTTCAATTTCTTCCAGTGAAGATTTCAGCTTTGACTCGGCCCTGGAAGTTTCAGCCTGTTGCAACTCAATATTCTTCTTTAAGTCGCCAAGATGCGACTATTTCACGTTTAACTCCTCCTAAAACACAATATTGAAGCAACGGTTACCACACAAGGAGCAACTTTTAGTGATACAGTTACATTAAGTCCCAAGCACATTGGCAGCAATATACTTGGCACTTGGGGGCTGTCGGTGTCAAAACCGGCAGACCTCGGGGTAGGGGGTCCCGAGCTGTGGATCAAGGATTGATGGGGAACAAGGGACGACGAACACAATGTTTACCCAGGTTCAGGCCCTCTCGAAGAGGTAATACCCTATGTCCTGCTTGATTGTATTGGATGTATATATAATATGGTTTACAGAATAGATCTACCTCGAGATCCGTATGAGCTAAACCCTAAGGCGATGGGGTGATGAATGTAGCTCTAGCCCTAAAGGCTAAAAACCCTTGGTTTATATAGACACCGGTAGGGTTAGGGTTACCGAAGATAGATTACAATAAGGATTTAAAGAAATCCTATGCCTTCTTGACTTGGAGGGTACACCATGGCTTCATAGAACTCCTGTCACTATACGACTCCATCAGTCCGGCCCATGTACAATGGGCCGTCGCCCTGAGGACCCCTTCGTCCATGACTCCCTCAGTAGCCCCCGAACTTGCCTCCAACACCAAGACTTGTATCCGGCATCCACTCATCTGACTAATATTCTGCTTGCGAGGCGAGTTCTTCAGTGTGTTTCACCCATGTTCGAAACCAAGTGATGTCCGGAATCTGAAACGGCAGTTTTTCTTAACACCGAAGGCAATAAAAAATATCGTTCAAGCGCAAACGGTGCCTTCATCTGACAGCTTTTTCCCCTTCAATGAAGAGTCGCATCCGGCCATAACACCGAGCAGTTACTGTTTCTCGAAGCGCGGCTCGAGGCCGACGCCACGTTGGACACGTCCCCTCGAGGTGGAGATCGTGTCCCGCTTTTCGGGGGATATCGTTAATGATTTCGATTCCCCTCCCCGCACATAACGTCACGGGCATATCGGGAAGTGGAGAAGCCAACTGCGTGGAAAAGGAATCCCAGGCCTGTCAACATTCCATAAAGGGAGGGCTGCTACAGTCTGCATCCCACGCCCTCTTCCACCTTCCGTTGACGCAGACCTTCAGAGCTCCAGCGCCCTTTTTCTTTGCTTCCACAGCGAATCCCACTTCGCCTCCTTCAACCATGGCTGGATCCGGAGCCAATGGGAAGTGGGAGGCCTCCAGAATCATCGAGGGGGACATCTTGAAGCTGAAGGAGGCCGGCTATTTGTCGGCCAACATCGCCCATTGGGCCCCCGAAGAGGGCCAGATCATCCCCAAGCCCAAGCCAGGCGAAAGGGTCGTATTCCTCCCCCATTTTCTTAGGGGGCTCATATTTCCTCTGCACCCCTTCGTAAGGGGGTTGATGTTCTTTTACGGGCTAGATTTTGACGATCTAGCCCCCAATTCCCTCCTCCACATCTCGACCTTCATCGTCTTCTGCGAAGCGCTCCTTCGAGTTTAGCCGCACTTTGGTTTATGGCTGAAGGTGTTCAATGTCAAGCCCAAGGTGGTTGGCAGCGAGCATGCGGACTGTGAAGGGGCCATGATTAGTAAACTGACGAGGGTCTAGTGGCTGGACGACCACTTCATCGACCCCGTCCGGATGTGGCAAAAGGAGTGGTTTTACATCACCGAGCCGAGGGAGGCCGCCTGGGGAGCGACCCCCGCATTCAGGTCCGGACCCCTACAAAATTGGCCTCATGGACCACCAAGAGCCTGGACTGGGGGCGTGTCACTCACACGAAGGTGTTGCAGAAGCGCGTCGATAGCATAATAGAGACCGACGCGAAGCTGGTCGACGTGGTCCAGATCATGCTCCACCGCCGGCTCCTCCCTTGCCAGGAGAGGGCCAAGCCTATGTGGGAGCATGAGCCCGAGGATCCGGCCATCGTGTGACACCTTTACGGCATGACTCCTGACAAAATATGGGGCCAACTATTCTAGCCCCAGAAGGAGTGGCCGGTCGAGGGGAAGGACATCGGCCTCGACGCCACGAACCCCCCAAAGGAGGTGAGCGGCACTCTTCTGTGAGGAGTGTTCGAATATTCATACCACGTTTGATTCGACCTGACCTTGTTATGCGGATTTTGCAGGGCTGGCTTGCCAAGGCCAAGAAGATCAGCGGCCTGGCGCCACTGCCGGAAGAGCCCCGATCAGAGCAGCTGGAAAAGCTGCTGGTCGTAGTGCCTTATAAGGCGCCCGTCAAGAAGGGCAAGAAAAAAGAAGTATCAGAGGCCAGGGACGGCCTCCGCCGCAGGGTTCATCCGGGAAACCGGTCCGTAGATGCTGCGGCCTCATTCGTACAGGATGGGTACGAGGACGAGGACGAGGAGGAGAGCGCCTCCTCACACTCCAAAAAGAGGGCGGTGTCCGAGGACATCGTGGAGGTCCAACCTTCTCCGGCCCCGAAGAGATGATACCGGCCTAAGCTGGTCCTGTTCGACAGCTCGGACTCCGACAAGGAGTCCGAGGCATCCGAGGAGATCCCGCAGAAGGGACCCAGGGTCAAGCCCCCAGCCAGCAGGTAAGGTGTTGGTATTTTTAGCTATCCTGTTTTCAGTAATTCGTTTTAGTTGAAGGCTAACCCTTCTGAATTGCACCCCCCCACATGAATGCCCCACCGAGTAGACTTCGGAGGGGACGTCTCCACCCGCCGAACTAGCGGACAGTGGGTCTATGGCGCACTCCGCGCCTCCCCTGGTCCCCGAAGAGGTTGAGGAGGTGCGGTCCTGAAGGACTCCTCCTCCTACGAACACAGAGGGAGAGGCCGACGCCGTAATGGCCGAGGTTAACACCTCGGTCACCGAAGACCAGGAGGGAGCGTCCCTCCTGGCTGACGCGGGAAAGGAGTCCGGACCATCCAGACCCCATCCATCGACCGCTCCCGAGCCCCCAAGGCCTTCGACGGCCCAGGCTCCTCCCAGCGGGGAAGGGGCCGGGGAGCCAACGTCAGCGCCGAACACCTCTACACGGGCGGCGGCTGGCTGGCCAGGCGTGCTGGAGGAGCTGGTGGACAATTCCTCCATCATTGACGGGCACCGCACTCTTATGAGTGCGGTTATCCAGGGTGTTCGGTCCTTCCAATCCGGACTTAATGACAATGTCCAAGGCCTTCTAACAGGCTTTGAGGTAAGTCAAGTAATGCTCTTTCCTCATAATGCGGTTGTAATTGTTAGTTTGGGTATGCCGTATACATAGCAGCCCCCGAGACTCTGCAAGGACTTCGAAGAAAACTGTAGAGGATCAAATTCGGTAGGCCGATTAATGATGTCGATATTTCTTTTGCTGACGCAGGCATCTTCCGTGACCGCGACTGCTAATGCCACGGCGTTAGAGGAGATGGATCGGAAGCTCAAGCTTTCCGATGAAGAGCTTGACCTTGTCAAAAAATGGCTTGACGAGGCGCAAGGTAAGCCCTGTGAGAAGATGTGTACTTTGCTTGACGCCGGATATTGACGATCCGGACTGTATGCTAATCCTTTATATTGATGATCCTGCAGCTGTTGCCACCGAGGTCGAGGGCTTGAGGAAGGCCCATAAGAAAGCCGAGGCCTAGGCGGCCGCGAAGAAGACGGCCGCTGAGAAGGTGGTGGCCGAGCTTGAGAAGGCCAAGCTTGCTGCTAAGCAGCACGAGGCTCGAGTGACCGAAGTCCAAGTGGAGCTCCAGGATGCCGCCGAGAAGCTGGAGGCCCTTGAGGAGGGGCAAGAGGAGCAATCCTCCCGGCTAGCCAAGGCGGAGAAGGAGCTCCAGGAGGCGAGGACTGAGCGCGAGGTGTCCGGGAGGAGCTCCACCAAGCCGCACAAATTGCAAATGGTAAGAAATACTTACTGCAGAGTGTGCTCAGAGGCAACAGGTTCACCCTGCTGACACGGGTCTGGCGCTCCGCTGGCGTCTTCACTGAACTTCCAAAGAATGTGGCGGCCGCAGCGAGGCACTATTCCACCCTCGAGGAGGACTCCATGCAGCGGCTCTTCTGGTCATAGTTTTCAGATTCCGAGCGTCCTCCCCTCCTTAGTGATCAAATGAAGCAGCTGATGGAGATGCATCGGATGTCCGAGCTGGCCATGAAGGACCTCTGTGTCAGTCTGTGGCCTGCCAAGCCCCTTCCGGACACCTACTTCGGCCTTGTGCAGAAGTTGCTGGAGGCGCCGCTCCGGATTGACGTCGTAAAGTGGTCAGCATGCCTTGAGGGGGCGAGGCTTGCATTCGCGAAGACCATAGTGCATTGGCCGAGGATTAATCCGATGGACATGGCCACTGGTCCTCCACCCAAGGGAAAGGAGCATCACCACCCTGAGCAGTACTTTGCACAGGTGATGAATGGCGCGCGGGCGATAGAGGGCCAGTGTTCAAAAGATGTAATATTTGAGTGATTGTGTTAAGCTTGTACCAAGTGGACCTTATGCTTTATAATGCGTCCGCCGGACTTGTTTTATATTGTCATGATTTAATTTTGACACCTGTGCGGCCGTATGTTTATTCCGAAAGCTACCAGTCATTCGGCTTCAGCCCCCAAGTGAATATCACGAGCGGTGTTTTGTGTCCGCACTGTTACCCTTAGCCAATGTCTTGGTACCCGGAGACTGTAGTGCGGAAGCGAAACCAGGCAATCGGGCTATTTGGTTTTATTGCTTTCACTTAGCCGTAGGAGCTTGATGGTGGGGACTAGGGACTAGCCCCCGGTGTATTGTGATGTACTTGGGGATCAAAACTTTCCCTTTCCGATCACATGGTTTGTGCTAAGACGAACCCTTCGTGTGACACGGCGAAATCGCCAACGATTTTTAGAGTCAAACCTCGTCATCGGATCACGGACCAGTTCACGCTTACTATGGCGGTCAGTTTTCAGCTTTTTCCTCCTGAGGTACTTGAGCGCGCAAACCAGAAGTACAATCGCAGGGGTTCTCCCGTTGCCCTCTTAGCCGAACGTGCGGAACATAAGACGCAAGCACAGGAGCCGGGCAACCCAACTATTAACCCAAGACATATTTCAGAACAGATGCATATAATGCAATATCCGAGACGCCGAACACCTAGCGGAAAGCGGTGCCGGACTTGAAGATATTGAGCTGATATATAAATCGAACTCTTGACTATTTAATATATTTTCATGTTGGGCTGTTCGAAGAGCGAGTGGAGAATCAGAAAGGGGATAGGAAGAATCGCAAAATGCGGATATCCGAACACCATAAAGGGCGCTTTTATTATTTCTCGTAACATTAAGTCGTCTAACCGTACGATTCGAACTGCCAAGGCATTATAAAAAATAGAAGAGTTTTACAGAATAAAGGTTTACGCAGGGCCTTGATGCATGAGTTGAAGCCTTCACTTTGCCCTGCTGCACGTCTGCGCCTTTGCTTCTGGGAGGAGGGGGTTGGGACCTTTGATGTGACCTTGAGGGGTGAGGATCCTGCCAACGGAGCTTTATGCTTGGGGGTTTCCGGATATGGCCCCCGGGTCATCCAAGGACGAGGTAGTTTCGAAGTTCGGTTTAGACGAACATATATTTCGGATTTGTTGATATATGCCTCACGCCTGCCCATGATCTTTTGAGTGCGAACTTGTGCTGACGAGGCATGTAGAGTGCGAAGAATGTGGGCATGCCGTGGGGCGCCCGTCCCTATTTTCGGTGAACGCATGCGGGTTCCCATGATGGGGAACGGGTTCGAGCCCGTTTACTATTGTCGCCGGCCTTTACGGCGGGTCGGCATCCGGGCCACTATTGGCCGGTGTGGTCTTTGGCCGCTAGGGCCACAGTTTGCTCTTCGGTTCGAAGTGAACGTTCTGTGTTGCCATTGATAGTTATGACACCCGAGGGACCAAGCATCTTCAACTTGAGGTACGCGTAATGCGGAACAACATTGAATTTGGCGAACGCTGTTCGGCCGAGGAGGGCGTGATAGCCACTGCGAAAACATGCAATGTCAAAGATCAAGTCCTCGCTTCGGAAGTTATCCAGAGATCCGAACACTACTTCAAGCGTCATGGTGCCCGTGCAGCGGGCCTCCACTCCCGGAATGACCCCCTTAAAGGTGGTGTTACTGGGTTTGATCCTTGATGGATCGATCCCCATTTTCCTCACTGTATCTTCTTATATCAGATTGAGGCTGCTACCTCCCTCCATTAGGACTCTAGTGAGGTGGAATCCGTCAATGATGGGGTCTAGCACTAGGGCTGCAGACCCTCCATGGCATATGCTGGTGGGATGGTCCCTGCGATCGAACGTGATCGGGCAAGCTGACCATGGATTGAACTTCATCGCTACTGGCTCGACGGAGTATACGTCTCGTAGTGCTTGCTTCCTCCCCTTCTTCGGTATATGGGTTGCGTAAATCATGTTTACCATCTTGACCTCGAAAGGGAAGGGTTTTTGGCCTCCACTATTCGGCCTGCAGGGCTCATCATCGTCCTCGCTTCGTCGGCTTTTGCCCGAGTCTTCGGCTCTGAGTTTGCCGGCCTGTTTGCTCACCCAACAATTTCGGTTCGAGTGGTTGGCGGGCTTCTCTGATGTGCCATGGATCTGACAAGGTCTGTCCAGAATTGTGTCTAGTTTTGCCTTTAGGGGCTTTCTTTCGGGGTCCGGACTTCTGGTTTCGGAATCCGGCATTTACTACCGTATCCACTCCCTCGCCATCATTGTGGCGACGTTTATTCTTGCTACGTCAGGGCTTTCCATTACCGTCCCGAACCTCGAAGGTACTGGGTGTGTCGGGGTTGATGTTTTTGCGAGCGAGCCAAATGTCTTCGCCTGCGCAAAAGCGGGTCATGAGCGAGGTGAGGGCTGCCATAGTTCTTGGTTTGTCCTGGCCAAGCTACCATACGAGCCATTCGTCCTTGACACTATGTTTGAAGGCGGCCAAGGCTTCAGCATGCGGACTGTCGACAATCTGGTTTTTCTTGGTCAGGAATCGATTCCAAAATTGTCGGGCAGACTCTCCGGGTTGTTGTGTGATGTGATTTAGGTCGTCAGCATCCGGAGGCCGGACGTAGGTGCCCTGAAAGTTTGCTCAAAAATTGTCCTCAAGCTCTTCCCAGTAGCCTATAGAGTCTTCGGGAAGGCTGTTCAACCAGTTTTGAGCTGGACCTTTAAGCTTTAGCAGCAAATATTTAATGGCGTGGAGGTCATCTCCTCACACCATGTGGATGTGAAGGAGGAAATCCTCTATCCATACGGCTGGATCTGTGGTTCCGTTGTATGATTTGATGTTCATAGGCTTGAAGCCTTCCGGGAATTGGTGTTGCATCACCCTCTCTGTGAAGCACAGGGGGTGTGCGGCGCCCCGAACATGGGCTACATCGCTTCGGAGGTCTTAGGCCCTCCGAGCCTGCTGCTGCTCCCGGATTCTATCATTTCGGTTTAGCTGATCGTAGTATCGTTCCTGATAAACAGGCGGGTCTTCTCTGGGTCCGTAGATGGACCTAGTATGGCCTCCTTGACGTCTAGGTCACGGCGGAGGTCGTACTCATAAGTGGGCCGCACTTGATCCTTGCCGTGACAGCGAGGTGGGGCGGCTGGGTGTTCGGCCTCGTCAGCTTCCCTGTCCCGCCCTCTAGGGGGCGGTCCGGCTATTCGGCGCTTGTATATGTCAGGCGTGTTGGCTCTACGGCCTCGTCGTCGAACTGGGGCAATAGCCTTCGTTTGGGATAACTCTTGGTTGGCTGTTCGCGGCCATACCCCTCTTCGGCAGCTAGGACTTTAGTCCATCGGTCATTGGGGCTGTCCTGTTCGGCTTTGATTTTGCGTTTTTGTTTCTTTAGGCTTCGGGCAGTGGCTAAAAGCCTCTGCTTGAACCATTCCTGCTCTAGAGGGTCTTCGGGGATGATGAAATCGTCCTCCCCAAGACTGACCTCCTCTTCAGAGAGTGGGAGGTAGTTGCTATCCTCGGAGTCGTCGGGGTTTTCTGAATTGAGCGGGTCCTCCTGCCCCGCGGGCTCATCCTGATGATGTTCTCAGGCTACGTCTCCGGCGAGGTCATCTGTATTATTTATGGTGCCATTCTCCACAGAGTCCATGTTGCTCGCATGGCTTCGACGTGACTTTGATCGATGGCGCTGTTTTCGACGTTTGGGTGGCTCATCTCTGGGCTTGCCCCGGTCTTGATCAGGAGTGCAATCGCCGTCCTAGGGGGTGTCCACCATGTAAATATCGTAGGTGGATGTGGCCGACCAACGACCGGTGACAGGGGGCGACATCATTATTGACCGTGGGTCCGCCCTCCTCGTCCATATATTCGGTATTTTCCGAATTGTAGTCTAGCATATCGGTTAAATCGTTGATAGTGGCTACCAAGTGGGTGGTGGGTGGGACGCAAAATTCCCTGGGGTACACCTCGAAGGGCTGATGATTGAAGGCGGAGGGCAGGTCCTCCTGGATGGTCATATTCTGAATTCGGTCCAGCGCCTCATTTAATTTTGTGAGGGTCACCCAACTCGAGGGTTTCGGACCAAATTCCGGTGTAACAGAGTGGGGGCAATCTATGCCCTAGCCGGTCCTTGGTTTCCGCTGGCCGTGCTAAGCTCGGGGTGTGGAGCCGGATTCTTGACGGGGTCCGTATCGTCGCTGGAGGTCAAGGACGGGCTTTGGTCCTTGCGTGTGTCTTCCCCGCTGGGGTTTGAGATCGGGCTGCTTTGGGCCAAGGGTGACCCCTATCCGTTGGCTACCGCTTTGGCGTAAGGGCTCAAGGCCAGGTGGGCGTCGTGAGGGAAAGGTTCAGTCGAGATTGATTCTTGGCTTCTGCCGCCTGATTCTGCCTCGAAGGTAGAAGATAGGTCCTCCGCCATTGTGGTGTATCCGGACAGAGGCAGAGTCTAGCCCCTGCTAGAAGCGGAGTTCTCCAGGCTCGAAGCCATTGAGTTCAATCCATCGATCGGATTAGAAAGGGACTCCGGAGCAGGCATGGCGAAGGTGCGAAAGGGGGCAGCCAATCCGGTGAAAACCAGATCGCCCCGCGTGTCCGTGATGTAATCCAGGCTGCCGATTCGAATTCGATGTCCGGGAGCGAAGGTGTCGATCTGGCCCAGATGACCAGTCGGGTCGGCGTGCAGCACGATGCTGCCGAACACGAAGAGTTGCCCGGGGATGAAGAAGTCCCCAGATCCATTGCCCTCTCCTATGATCAGGCGAGCCATCGATCCTTTGGGCGACCCTATAGCGGAACTCTCAATGAAAGCACCAATGTCGGTGTCAAAACCCGCAGATCTCAGGGTAGGGGGTCCCGAGCTATGGATCTACGATCGATGGGGAACAAGGGACGACGAACACAGTGTTTACCCAGGTCCAGGCCCTCTCGAAGAGGTAATACCCTACATCCTACTTGATTGTATTGGATGTATAATATGGTTTAGAGAGTAGATCTACCTCGAGATCCGTATGAGCTAAACCCTAAGGCGATGGGGTGATGAATGTAGCTCTAGCCCTAAAGACTAAAAACCCTCGGTTTATATAGACACCGGTAGGGTTAGGGTTACCGAAGATAGATTACAAGAAGGATTTAAAGAGATCCTGTCCCTTCTTGACTTGGAGGGCACACCACGGCTTCATAGATCTCATGTCACTATACGGCTCCACCAGTCCGGCCCATGTACAATGGGCCGTCGCCTTGAGGACCCCTTAGTCCATGACTCCCTCAGGGGCTAATGTAGGTCTTTTCAATTTCTGTTAAAGACCCGGCTTATCTTGTCAAAAGTTAAGCCGACCCTTGGGGGCTACATATTCGATTCTGATTAGGTCATCAAGACCCGGCTCATCTTGTTAAAAGTTAAGCCGGCCCTTGGGGGCTATACATTTGATTCTGTAAAGGTTATGAAGACCCGGCTCATCTAATCAGTTTAAGCTGGTCCTTTGGGGCTACATACTCGGTTCTATAAATATCATAAAGACCCGGCTTGTCTATTCAAGACAAGCCGGCCCTTGGGGGCTATACTTCAGAAATTTCACAAGTCTGAAGCATTGTCAGTATGTTTCCTATACTTCAGACTTGGGGGCTAGTATGGACATATGTATATGCACAAGACTAAAGAGAGGTTGGATATTTACCTCATACTTTTGTTTCATCAACTCAACCAGCCCGGCCTCCATATCCTGGCTTGTGTTAAGGCGGGTCAGATAGCCCGCGTACACGTCACCTGCACTGAAGGAGGAATAGCTCTCCAGGTCCAGCTTAGCTTTGCCTTTCTCCAGTGAAGGTGTTTCTTCCTTGGCTGAATGCTTGGCTAGGACTCTGGAGGCCTCGGGCGGCTTAAAAGCAGACTCGGTAACAGTGATGTTGCCAACATCAGTAGCGGCAGGGTTCTTGTCAGCGGATTTAGCAGGACTGGGCGGCTTAGGACTTGGCGGGTCTTGATGGGCAGCTGGGTTGATCTCAGTATGCATCGCTTCAAAGACGGCGGTATCAGCTTGCGGTGGCGGGTCATTGGCAAGGTCTTCGGGATTTTGAATTGAAGCCTCAGGGGCCTCTGGCACCTGCCTCTCCGGCTCAGCATTTTTGGGGTCCTTGGAAGAGCCGCCCACCTTTAGCTTTTTACCCACTTTGGCCACACCTCTGTGACAAGAATACAACAGTCCATAAGTATGTTGTTACAAGATCATTTATGAACAAGTGAAAGTACTTACCCATGGGCAATCTTGAAGACAGGCATTTGAGTTCCAATTGAGTCGCCAGAAGAAGGTGGCCACCCCTGATAGTCAGAGTCAGAAGAATTAAGAGGATGTCTTATAAGACCAGCTTTGGGCAAAGGCAAAGTTGGATGGTGTGGTACCTCGGCTGGGCGTTTACAGGCAGAGGGTTCATTACTTAACCCGACCAGTAATTCACCTGAGCTGCCACTCCGGGTCTGGCGTCTTGTATCATGTTGAGCCTTCTTCAAAATAAAGTGTGGATCTAAGTGAGCATCTGGGTGAGAAAATTTTACTTTCCGGACAACCCGCCGCACTTTCTTTAAAGGGGTGGAGTCTGAACCGGATAAAATGGGAATTACCTCAGCGTCGTTCGCCCAGCTTGTAGCAGCCTCTTCCTATGAGGAAAGGGTGTCAGCTAGTTCAATAAAGAGTCGGCCAAGCGAGTCAAGTTCTACCTCTAATGGGTTCTCAACATCGGCTGACTCGCCTACAACAGCCTGCTCAGTGATGGTAACCGCCTTATTCTTCTTTGTTTTCTTGTTGGCCCGAGTCTTGGCCATGGCAGTCTTTGGCTTTTTGGTCCAGAAGGCGGAGTCAGCCTGAATGAGTACATAAAAGGTTAAGCGAGGCATAATGCAAAGTTAAACCGTATTGAGCCAGATAGAGATAAACACTTACAGGTGGAGCTGGATTTTGTTTAAAGAATGGCGGCAGGCCAACTTTATTGCAGTTCTCCTGAGACTTGCCAAGCAAGGTTCTTATGGTTTTAAAGACTTCTTCAGCTGTAAAGTTGTCTTCAGTATACCGTTGGGGGTCATTTGGCTCGCCAGAGTACTCACACATTAAGCCATGATGTCGGCTTAAGGGGAGTATCTTCCAAGAGACCTAGCACCAGGTCAAGTCAACTCCAATTAATCCATGAGCCAATAAAGCTTAGCCTTGGAGAGAAATGGGAAGGCCTCTGCATGTTCTTCTGGGATAATTTTGCTCGCTGGGTCAAAATCCGTTGGAAGACGTTCAGCTCTAAACCCATGCAAAGGGTTTTCCATTGCTGGAGCAGTGTTTTTGCAGTAAAACCAGGTGGTTACCCATCCCTTGGGGTGACTTGGTAAGACAGTGGAGGGAAAGCTGTTGTCTCTCCGTCTCTGAATAGATATTCCACCTAATTCTCGACTTGGGCCATTTTGACATTCAGTCTGGCGGTTTATATAAAAGAACTCTTTGAAAAGGGGAACAGTGGGTGCCGTTTGCAGGTAAACTTCATAGAAGATTTGAAAGTGGCAAATGTTGGATACAGAGTTCGGGCCTATGTAAGTTGAAGTAGTGGAGGAGGTCCCGAAAGAATTTAGACCTGGGTGGGGTAAAACCTCTGAGTATGTGATCAGTGAAGACTACAATTTCATCTTCAGTAGGAGTAGGAATTGTTTCTCCATTGCTAACTCGCCATCCAATTTCCTGCTGAGTCGCCAATAGGACTTGGCCTACGTAATCATTGAGGATTTCTTTGGTGACCAGAGAACATTCCCAGTTGACGATAGTCATTTTTGCCGGCTTAAAAGCTACGGCCTGGAGGTAAAGTATGACGGGTTAATACTACGATGATAAGTTGTTTAATGGTTACAAATAACAGTTCAGTAGTTGCAAACCAACTATGGATATAAGATTAATCATTGTTATGAATCATGAAGAAATCATAAGCCGCCTGTAAGATGAAGGGCGGGTCAGCTGCAGCTAAGAGTTTCCATATTTTAATTATGAGCTACCTTAACCATGGAATGAAGTAATCCTCAGGGTGTGCGAATATGGCGGGTCAAGCTATAAAAGTATGAGCCAGCAAGGTATCTTTGGAATTCTTGGCAGGTTACAATTTTGTTATTAATCCGCCCTTGTAAGTGAGAAGATGGCTCTCAGGTTCATTGATAAGCTGGCGGTTTACAAAGTTCATAGATAAGTCGGCCGGGTGTTGGTGGTTTATAAGGTTGTTATTAAGCCGCCTGAACGGTGAATGGTGGGTCAGTGATCTATGGATTCAAGGATTGCTGAAATTATGCTAAGTGTTGGGCAAACAAGTTTTACAGATCGTAGCTATAATTCTGGATCTACAGTAGTTCAGGAAAATAAGAATAATTGCTAAACCTAAAGTGCAGTAGCGAAAAAAGTGGCAGTCTGTCCATGGATTCTGAAGAAGAGGGATCTGTCCAAAATATGAAATAAGAGCTACGACAAGTACCGCCTCACTTCTTCTTAGTTTTTGAATTGAGCTATGTTTTATAAGCAAGAGTTGGCTGGACTTGGACAAACTTGGTCGAACGCCGATGAACTCGATGAACTAGGGTGTTCTAAAGTGGATCTGAGAAAGGAGTGAAATGACACCTGACGGTGTTGATGAAGAGCGGATGAGCACCGCCGATTTCTGGTCACAATCAGGTTGATGCAGCAGCCCGGATGGAGTTGCTGGTGAAGATCGGTTGGGGCGGCAGAGCTCCAGCAGCGGCGGTCGACGCGAGGAGGAGGAAGAAGATGAGGCACGGAGCTAAAAAGTGGAAAAGGGGACCCCCCCCCCCGTGCCTATTTATGAGGAAAGATTGGTGAAACAGTAAATGGCATGCGTGAAAATCGAGGAGGTAATATGATTATCTTAACAGAGGAGGCTCCTCGATTCTCGGGTGGATAGTTAATGTAAAAAGATCCGTTGTGATGTCATCAGTTTTTTCTAGATTTATTTTACATAACGTCATGGCGGGTTACAAGGACTGTTCGAAAGCTAAAGTTTTGGCAAGATTGAAGAAGACTCGCCAACTGGAGATGAAGATTGACATGAACAAATTCAAATCAATCTGGGGCCTAATGTTGGGGATATAACCCCGTGGTGTGACCCGCCCAGGAGGGGCCAGGTTACACCGTTGGCGACTCAATAGAGAAGGCCTAAGTAGGCCCAAGAAGAGAAGACATGAAGATTGGAGGCGGCTCATGAGGCGGGCCTGTTGAAGGCCCAAGACCAGGCGATGGTGCTGTAACCCCGAGATGTGAGTCGCCCGATGGCGGCTTGCCTACCAAGGTAAGGCGACTTAGAACCCGAGTTGGACACGTTGTGTGATCCGGCTTGGACTCTTGTAAAGCCCAGGACCTCGACCTGTGTATATAAAGGTGAGATCCTGGGGCGGGTTAACTCAAGAAACAATCGATCGATAGCTAGGTCAAGCAATTCCACTCCCTTGTAATCGATACTCAATCAATACAACACAAAGCAGGACGTAGGCTTTTACCTCATGAGTGAGGGGCCAAACCTGGGTAAACTTGTGTCTCTCGTCCCGTTCAACCCCTTCAAGCTAACCTACGTTGCGATGGCTCCACACCTAAGTCCTCTCGCAAGGGCATCTGCCGTGACAAAACCACGACACAAGGCATTTTTTCAATAGCATCAACTTTAGCCTTATCAAATTCAATACATCTTTCGGAGATTTTATGCCCCAAGACAATACCTTCACTAACCATAAAGTGGCACTTCTCCAAATTCAAGACAAGATTTGTTTCTTCACATCTCTGCAAAACTCGATCAAGGTTGCTTAAGCAATCATTAAAAGAAGTTCCGCAAATAGAGAAATCATCCATGAAAACCTAAACAATCTTTTCACAAAAGTCAGAGAATATAGCAGTCATACATCTTTGAAAAGCAGTAGGTGCATTACATAAACCAAAAGGCATACATCAATATGCAAAGGCACCGAAAGGACAAGTAAAAGTAATCTTTTCCTGATCCTCTTGTGACACAGGTATTTGGGAAAAACCAGAATAACTATCTAGAAAGCAGAAGTGTGTATGTTTTGATAGTCTTTCTAGCATTTGATCAATAAAAGGTAGAGGATAATGATCTTTCCTAGTAGCTTTGTTGAACTTTCTAAAATCAATAACCATTCTATAACCTGTGACAATTCTTTGCGGAATCAATTCATTTTTATCATTAGGAACAACGGTAATACCTCCCTTCTTAGGGACACAATGAACAGGACTTACCCATCTACTATTAGCAATAGGATAAATTATACCTGCTTCCAGAAGCTTTAGTATTTCATTTCTTACCACTTCTTTCATTTTTGGATTCAACTGTCGCTGGTGATTAACAATAGGTTTAGTATCAAGTTCCATATTAATTTTGTGCTGACATAGAGTGGGACTAATGCCCTTAAGATCATCCAGAGTATATCCAATATTTGCATGGTGCTTCTTCAGAGTTTTCAATAATTTCTTTTCTTCATGCTCTAAAAGGTTGGCACTAATAGTAACAGGATATATCTTTTTCTCATCAAGATAATCATATTTCAGAGTATCAGGTAATTGTTTAAGATCGAACATGTCGGTGAAACTAACATTCACATTTGCTGCCCGGACTTATACACAGGCATGCTGGTATCACATGTCCGGCACCAACATACAAAGCAAGGCCAAGCTAGAGGAACCGCTCTTCATGAGATCAAGGAGCGGATCAAGACGACCAAGTCAAACAAGATAGTAGAGCATCACCTTGGGAAGACCTCCCTTGCCGGGCAGGATACACTGGCCGGGTCGAGGACGCCCCAAGGACAAGTCCAAGATTTGCCTGGCAGACTTGCCGGGTCCGCCGAAGGCGAGGACTCCCACCAAGGCACCATTGTTCCACCGCACCGCGATGCAAATCGCTTATCAATGCGGTGTCAAGCCCCCAAGTGATTAAGTGGCTTCCACCAAGCACGTGGCAGCCCATTAGAAGACAAATTACTCTCATGTGACACCCATCCAGAGGCATGTCGAACAGATAAGCAGAAGATGACTAGGCGGCACGGCAGGCTTGCCGGGTTTCACCCCCAGTACGACGCCTAGTAGTGCATTTAATGCACCTTGTCCTAACTGCCAGAGTTAGGTATGATAGCACTGTTTGCTACCTAATCACTAGATAAAGACTATTTTGCCATTGTGGCTACCCCTTAAGCTATAAAAGGAGGTCCAAGGCAACCTAGCAAAGGATCCGGACCCTTGCACACTTGTACGCGTGTAGCAGCTCTCCCTGAGGCCACCTTGCCGGGCTTGAGTGTTGCGTGCTCGTCGTGTTCTTCCATCCAATCCACCAAAGCAGGAGTAGGGTTTTACGCTTCCCAATAGCCCGAACCTGGGTAAAAACCACCAGTGTCACCATCGTCGTGCTGTTTCATGGCCTCCGCTCTTAGTGCAACGTGATCTTCCCCCTTGCCGAACCACAAAGGGGCTGATGGCCCCATAGGTGATCGTGTTCTCCCATGACATCTTTGGCACGCCAGGTAGGAGGAAAGCGCTTGCGCGAACCCGAGGTTGTGAACAGTGCGTCAATCATCACCATCATCGTCTTCGTACATGCCGCCCAAGAAGAAATCTGGCGCTACTGCGCACCCTGCCACTTCGAAGGCGCCCTCGCACGCGGCGGCGGATGCCTCAGGCGCCGCGGCGGCGTTGGGTGAGGTGGGTACTGTGGGAGACGCGACCGGCATAGGCGGCGCCGTCGTTGTGTCCCCCGTGGATGAAGCTGGAGCGGGAGGCGCCGGGGTAGGGCAGCATCAGCAACATCCTGACGGGCATAGCCCACAAACCGCGGATGGAGGGAACTAGGGATGGCAATGGGTCGGGTTTGGGGCGGGTGGAGCTGGTCCAAATCCAACCCATGACCCATCTTCCTACCCTCTACCCATCCACCAAAGTATCCATGGGCACAACTTGTGCCCATGCCCAAATCCACTGGATACCCAGAAACCCATGGAGCTCCATGGGCATAGAAAAATCAGCTTGAATCATTCCCAAAGATCAAATCAACTCATCAACATTCATTCACAAATGACAACATAAGCTATAAGCATAAGTAGGCAACAAGTACTACAATGAGTCCTTAAGTGTGATGTACCAAAGGTTGATTCTGTGGGCGACTTGGGGTCTGGTTAGTCTAATGTCACTGGCATATGGGCTCATACGGGTATCCATTGGATATCCATGGAGCTCAAATTATAACCATGCCCAACCCAACTGTTTGCGGGTATCCATATCCATGGACTCATGGGCAGAAATGCGCTCCAGACCCTTGCCCAACCGGGTCGGGTATCCAAATCCATGGATAAAATTGCCATCCCTAGAGGGAACATTCAGTCTCCACCTCCCCACCGCACCAGCAGGTGCAGCCGCAGCAATGATGCCTGCTCTGGCGCTAGCCGTGACCCTCTAGCCGTACCTGCCACAGGCGCGGCTACGGAACAAGCGCCTTGCCCGGAACAGGGCGATCAAGACGGAGCGCCGAAAGGGGTTGCCAATCCCCGAGCGCGACCCACTCATCACCGAACTGCCGTGGCGACCGGCTCGCAGCGGTGAGAACGTGGCGACGCCCCTGCTGGTACTACTAGGAGTCGAGCGACGTCGCGGTCTGCCTCATCATCTATGCCAAGCACAACTACGGAAGCCATGGCGCGGGCCCAACTCCTACTGAGATTCCCACCGTTGGCTGGTAAAATGGATGAGTGGAGGGCCACCATCCAGAGTTTGATCGGATTCACTGAAGCTGGAAGATCGCAGCATGCAGAGCCATCGCGGTACCCGTGAACAGCAACAGCAGCCCAGGCTAATGGTCATGTCGAGGGGGCCACACTGACAGAGCAGTCCCCTCCACGACAGCTGGCCCAGAGGCAACGGCAGCTAGATCAGCCCGTCCGCGAGCCCGACGAAGCATCGATGGCCTTGTCCGACCCACGGACCCACCGGGATCAGCAGCGGGTCCTCGAAGATCGATGGAGGGAAGATGCGCACGACACCATAGAGCGGCGCGAGGAGACCCGCCGTCAATCTGACAGGTGCGATGGCCCAGACGTTGACGAACCCGCGCCCAGTGATGGCGGGTACTTGCCTTACGAGGTTGGGTGCCCTGCCTTCACTGGCAAGCTGCGGCAATTCCGCTGGCCATCTGCTCGGGTCTTCAAACCAGAGTTACCAGAGAAATACGATGGGAAGTTAAACCCGGCAGAGTTCTTGAGCATTTACACAATATCCGTTCAAGCCGCTGGGGGCAGGGATGAGAAGGTGTTTGCCAACTACTTCCCTTTGGCACTCAAGCCAAATGTGAGGTCGTGGCTGATGCACCTGCCGAAGAACTCCATTTCATCCTGGGCTGACTTGTGCAATGAATTTGTTGGCGCCTTCATGGGTGGCCATCAAGAGACCGGGTGGCCCAGTGATTTGCATGTTCTTCCACAGAAGGAAGGGGAGAGCTTGCAAAAGTATATGCAGAGGTTCAACCGAGTGCACAGGAACATCCCAGATATACATCCAGCAACTGTGACTGCTGCGTTCCACTCGAATGTGCGCAACAGGAGGATACGGTCCAAGATGAATGTCCGGCTGCCCAAGACCGTCAATGAGTTGTACACCTTGGCGGATAAATGTGCTCGAGCTGAGGAAGGAAGGCGACTCCCCGGGGAGGAGGACGGCATCGAGGTTGATTCAAAGGATGACGATGAGACCGCTAACCCGAAGAGGAGGAGCCGGAAGCGCAATAAGAAACGCAAGGAGAAGTCAGTATTGGCCGTTGAGGGCTCTGGCGATCTCGGCACCGGCAAGAAGGCCAAAACCGAAGCCCCGGCAAGGAAGCTGCTGCATGCACTGATTTCTGGGAGGCTGCGGCAGCAGAGAAAGCTGGGAAGTCCGATGGACCATACTGCAAAATCCACCGCGCTAAAGGTCATGATCTCCAAGAATGCCATCAAGTTGAGCAGCTTGTTAAAAAGCAAAAGGCAGAATATGAGAAGCGCGACAGGGAGAGAGACCAGGAAGGTGCTGGCGGAAAGGGTCGTGGCAGTAGAGGGGGCCGCGGCAAGGCCCCCCAGCAAAAAGAGAAGCCTGCCAGAGGCCGTGAGGAGAAAGAAAGGGGATGATGTGAGTGACGAAGAAGATGGGGAAGAAATCAGTGAGCAAGAATTCCATAAAGCAACTGAAGCTATGTGCATTGACGGAGGTGTGTCCCTGCACTCCTCTCACCGTCAACTAAAGCAGTGGGCACGTGAGGTCAATGCCGTGGAGCCAGCCGTGGACTCCCGGAAGCCGCTCAAGTGGTCCTACATGCCTATCATCTTTGATGAAGAGGATCACCCTGACCGCACCACCATGGTAGGGTGTTTGCCGTTGTTGGCCTCACCAACAATCCGCAACCTTAATGTCACGAAGATGCTAGTTGACGGCGGGGCTGGGCCGAATCTGATCTCCCCCAAAGTGGTCAGCAAGCTACATATCCCTGATGAAGAGCTCAAGGTTACTGGCATGTTCCATGGAATCAACCCTGGTAGGAGCCGTCCTAAGGGAAATATTACGCTGCCGGTAACATTTGGTGGAGAACTAAACTACTAGACCAAGAGGGTTGTGTTTGACGTTGTTGAACTTCCCTTGCTGTACAATGAGATTCTAGGTCGTCCAGCTCTGGCAAATTTCATGGCAGCATCCCACTATGCTTACAACACCTTGAAGATGCCAGGGCCGATGGGTATCATTTCCATTCCATCAGATAAGAAAGATGCAATCATATGTGTGGACAAGATGTACTGAGTGGCGGTAGCAGCTGAGGCTGCAGAAGCTGCAGTTCCCACCAAGGAAACAAGGAAGGAAAAGAAAGACAGCAGAGATACCGGCAAAGACTCCAGGAAGCGCGCCTCTTCAGAGTGCGCCGCACCTGTTGAGGACCTGCCGGAGTGTTCTACTAGTAAGAGATCCAAGGTTGCTTCACCTGCTGTGAAGAAGGTCCTGGCAAGGAAGGATGGCGCTGACGGTATGTTCACCATCAGCGCCACCCTTGATGACAAATAGGAAAGCACGATCGTTGCATTCCTGCGGGCGAATGTCGATGTGTTTGCTTGGCAACCATCTGACATCCCCGGCGTTCCCAGGGAGGTAATCGAGCACCACCTTGCTGTCTGCCCTCATGCCCGACCCGTCAAGCAGAAGGTCAAAAAGCAAGCTTTGGAGCGGCAGCAGTTCATTGCCGAGGAAATCACGAAACTTGAAGCGGCTGGTCTAGTCAGGGGAGTGCTGCATCCAACATGGTTAGCAAACCCAGTGGTAGTGCGCAAGGCAAATGGGAAATGGAGGCTCTGCATAGACTTCACAGACCTGAACAAGGCATGCCCAAAGGACCCTTTCCCCCTGCCGCGCATTGATCAGATTGTAGACTCCACTTCCGGGTGTCATTTGCTTTCCTTTTTGGATTATTACTCCGGGTACCATCAGATATTCATGTCCAAGGAAGACGAAGAGAGGACCAGGTTCATAACTCAGTGTGGCACGTACTACTTTGTACGGATGCCCTTCGGGTTAAAGAGCACTGGATCCACTTTTGCAAGGGCAGTACAAATTGGTTTCGAGCCTCAGCTGCACAGGAATGTAGAAGCTTACATGGATGATATAGTGGTTAAAACCAAGGATAGATCAACACTCATTCCAGATTTGGAAGAGACCTTTGCAAACTTGCGCATGATTAATTTGAAGCTAAACCCTGAGAAGTGCGTGTTCGGTGTCCCCTCCGGCAAGCTTCTTGGTTTCTTTGTGTCTCACCAAGGGATAGAAGCCAACCCCGACAAGATTAGGGCAATTGAGCAGATACAAGCACCCAAGACTGTCAAGGATGTGAGGCACTTGACTGGATGCGTTGCCGCACTAAGTAGGTTCATTTCCAAGTCTACCAAGCGTGCCTTGCCTTTCTTCAAAATCTTGAAGAAGGCAGGCCCGACGAAGTGGACCCCGGAGGCGGAAGCAGCGCTGCAAGACCTGAAAACATACCTTTCCTCTGCTCCCACCCTAGTCGCTCCTAAACCGCAAGAGTCGTTGCTACTATACCTAGCGACAACGAATCAAGTGGTTAGTGCAGCGCTGGTGGTGTAGCGCGAAGTGGATGAGGAAGCAGCTGCAACAACTGTCCCCTCCAGAGATGAAACTGAACTAGTCACGGCAGGATTAAACACAGATCAAGGAAAAGCAGAGCAAGTTAGTGAAGGCAGTTCTAAAACCGTGGCAAAGAAGATAGTGGTGCAACGGCCAGTGTACTTTGTCAGCTCCCTATTACAGGGGGCTAGGTCAAGGTACTCCGGAGTGCAAAAGTTGATCTTCGGCCTCATCATGGCCTCGAGGAAACTACGCCACTACTTCCAAGCCCACGAGATCACAGTTGTCACCCGTTTCCCACTGCAGCGCATACTGAGGAACCCCAAAGCTACCGGCAGGATAGTTGAATGGGCACTAGAGCTGTCAAGTTTTGGCCTGAAGTATGAAAGTACCTCAACCATTCAAAGCAGAGCATTGGCGGAGTTCATTATAGAATGGACGCCCACTTCAGATGAAGAAATACCAGAGACAATTATCCCCGGCAAGGAGGCGCCTCAGGAATGGATCATGTATTTTCATGGTGCTTTCTCGTTGCAAGGCGCTGGAGCTGGCATGCTTCTTGTTGCGCCCACCGGAGAGCACCTCAAGTATGTGGTTCAAATGCACTTTCCCCTAGAGAAGGCCACCAACAACACCACTGAGTATGAGGGGCTCCTTGCCGAGCTCAGAATTGCGGTGGAGTTGGGAATCAAGAAGTAGATCATCCATGGAGACTCGCAGCTCGTGGTGAGGGAAGTCAATAAGGATTACCAGAGCCCGTTGATGAAGGCATATGTAGAGGAAGTTACAAAGTTGGAGGAGCATTTTGATGGATTACAAACAGAGCATGTGCCGCATGCAGAAAACAGCATTGCTGATCATCTATCAAAGTGCGCCACACAAAAACTCCCTGTGGAACCAGGAACTTTTGTCGTCCACCTAACTCAACCATCAGTGTCCCCTTCAATGATGGCCAGGAAAAGGAGGAAATTGGACTCCGACAAGTATCTCTCGGCAGGGCTTCCCGAAGCCGCTGGTAGAGAGGCTGCCGGGAACAACTCTACTTTGGTTGGTGAGCAGCACTCTCCTGCGGAACCACAGGTTCTTGCGGTCGAGGTGAGCGCTCCCATGAATGAGGAGGTGCCATTAGTCCTTGTTGTTGAGCCTCTGGCTCCAACTTGGGCACAACACATAGTCCACTACATTCAAACAGGAGAACTTCCTGAAGAGCAAGAAGAAGCTGAAAGAGTAGCCTGATGGTCCAGTATGTATCAGTTTGTCGATGACACTCTGTATAGAAGAAGGCCAAATGGTGTGAAATTGAAGTGCATTTGCCGTGAAGAGGGGCAGAAGCTGCTGGTAGAGATACACAAGGGCGTGTGCGACTCCCACATTGGATCAAGAGCCTTGGTTGGAAAAGCTTTCCGACAGGGTTTCTACTGGCCCACGGCCCTCCAGGATGCAATTGAGCTAGTTACCAGATGTGAAGCCTGCCAATTCCACTCCAAGAACATCCATCAACCAGCTCAAGCTCTCCAGACGATCCCTTTATCCTGGCCGTTTTTGGTCTGGGGGCTCGACATCTTGGGCCCCTTCCCCCGTGTTACTGGGGGCTTTGAATTCTTGTACGTTGTAATCGACAAGTTTACAAAGTGGCCGGAAGTGGAGCCAGTGAGGAAGGTAACCGCACAATCAGCAATCAAGTTCTTGAAAGGATTGGTGTGCCATTTTGGAGTACCTGCCAGAGTGATCACCGATAATGGCATCCAATTCACAAGCTGCGCCTTCATGCAATACATCCAAAACCTCGGAAGCAAGGTCTCCTTTGCCTCTGTTGCTCATCACCGGAGCAATGGACAGGCTGAAAGGATGAATGCTGAAGTGCTGCGTGGACTCAAGACAAGAACTTTTGATAAGTTGCAGAAGTGTGGCAGACGCTGGATTGATGAGCTACCGGTGGTTCTTTGGTCCCTCCGTACGACACCGAATCGAGCCACCGGCCAGACTCCCTTCTGCCTAGTGTATGGGGCAAAAGTAGTGCTCCCCAGGAACTCATATACGGGTCACCTTGAGTACTTGCCTATGATGAAGTAGAGCAAGAGCAGCTTCGGCATGACGATGCCACGCTCCTCGAGGAAGATCGTCTCCAGGCCGCTGTGCGTGCTGCATGCTACCAGCAAGCCTTGCGCCGCTATCATAGCCGCAGGATTCATGCCTGGAGCCATGAGGAAGGCGACCTTGTCCATAGGCATGTTCAATCTGCCAAGGGTTCCAACAAGTTGACATCGAAGTGGGAAGGCCCTTACCGGGTAGTACGAGTCACCAGACCTGGTGCAGTCCGTCTGGAGACCGAAGATGGCGCTAAAGTGCAAAACTCATGGAATATTGAGCATCTTCGTAAGTTCTACCCGTAAGGCGCGGCTACTGGGATTAGCCCCGGCAACCAACTTTTGTACAAGCCTTGCCGATGTGCATGTAACCCTTTGTACAAAGCGAGGCGCAGACCCTGTGCAAAGATAATAAAATGAAGCGCTGGCGCCTAAAACTTGCATGCATGTTTATTTTAGCATAGCTCTGCCATGATCATTTATAAAGGGTCGTATGCTGCTGTTTTTCCCCTGTGCTAACTACAGGGCCCCTGCCGTGGATAAAGAGGAGAAGTGAGAACAAGCTTGCATATCGGCCCCCGACAACACAGAATAGATAAGTTCCCTTTAAAGACATCCATAGTGTACCCCTGTGAGCAAAACGTGTGCGTAGAAAAACCTTGTCGCCCTTGAACATTCGTGCTCCCATCTTTTGTTCGAAGATTACTTCAGTCAACTGGTTGTAGTTACATTTGGAAGAAAGGGTTGACAAGGGGCCAGTTCCCTTCCACACTCCTAAACCCGCCAGGCCGAGCCTCGCGGCAGCAATAGAAGGGACCGGCAAGATATCTTGCCAGAAAACCTTGTTTACTTGAAAGTATAGAGGAGTCATTCCTCTGCATGGGTATGATACATGCACAAGTACTCGGCAAGCATATATTTTTTTATTAATACACGGACAAACAAGTACAAACCTTACAGGGTACAAATATGGTTGGAAAGATTACATATTTAAGACTAAAGTTTGGCAAGTGCCTACATATTTTAGATTGAAAAAAGATAAGTGCCCCGTAATGCCTTTCTTGTCCCTCTCCTCCTAGGAGCTACAGTGGGAGGTAAAGAGGGCAAAAGGAGCGCCTGGGCAGAAGCCTAGCCTGACCCCGTTAGGGCCCGCGGGATGCAGCCTGACAAGATCGGGAGGGGCGGGGGCGAAGACAACAGACTAAGAGAGCGGCTAGGCGATGCCCTGGTCACCACCGCCAGGACCAACGGAACGCAGCAGGAGGGACACCAACAGGGAAGACAAAGCCGAAGTCCACAGGGAAGCCCAACACCCCGGCAAATTGCTCTGCCGGGGAGAAGACCGGGTGTAGATGATGGTGCTGCCGGCGCCTTGCTGACGGTGACAGTGTGGCTGGCGCTCAGCTAGAGTCTGAGTCATCGTCCTCCCGCTCGGCGTCGTCGTCATCGCCGTCACTGTCCTCTTTGTCGCTGTCGCTCGAGGAGGAGCTTTCGTCGTCGGTCGAGCTCTCCGCGCAGCACCCTAAGCGAGCACCCGAACGCCCGAAGACCTTGATGGAGAGCAGGTTAGCCTCCATTAATTTAAAATGGAGACCGTGCCCCGCCGCCAAGCTATGGGCACGAGCAAAAGTTTTCCAGCCACGCCGGAGAAGCATGACATGAGGTGCGAGGAACTCTACGTCCGCCCGCATGCTGCCGTTACAGCAACCCCTCATGTGCAGCTTCAATCCTAGCGGCTGTTCTACCTCCATCACCCTTGCGAAAGGGGTAGGAAGTCGAAGACGGCTGCGCGGGGGCCCGCGCAGTTTGACGATGAACTCCAACGGTTGGTCCCCGACGTGTCCTTCCATTGGGGCCAAGGCGGCTGGGGGAGGAGCGACCAAGGCACCACCACGTCCTCCTCGGCCCCGAGCACCGCGACGGCCACACCCATGTCCTGCAGCACCACCTTGTGCACTGGATTCTACCCCTATGTCCCCAATAGGGGGAGGGTGGCGTTGCTGAGAAGAGACCCTCGTCGCCACCGCTGGAGCACGACCACGTCCTCTTTCCCTCACCATGGTGGAAGAAAGATGCAAGAAGAAGAAGGAGGAGATGTGTGTGGGTGAGCTTGTAACCCGTGCCTCCTTTTATAGGGGGGCGTGGCCAGGGGCTGGCTCCTCACCACCTAGGAGGCAACCGCCCCACTCCACCAATCCGGTCCCTCTGCGTCGCTGACGACGTCCATAATTGACGACCGCCATCCTGCGCCTATCCACGGTGCTGAGTTTTCTGCCATGGCACTCATTTCCGCGCCCTACGCATCTGCCACCAACCCTGCACAATGCATGCAGCGTACGTGGCAGAAACAGCAGGAGTAGTGGAATGAGTAAAACGGCAGTTACCTCCCCGTGAGAGTGGGCATCCCACAGGCCACTACATGGGTTGCTCCACGTCGTTCAGCATGACTCACGGGAAAACAGGAAACTGATTCAATCACAGGTTAATGAAGAAGCAAGGAAGATATCAAGAAAGACATGAATCCCATTACGGTTTGGCCAAAGCATGCGCATGTGTATTTGTTGGGGCCTACCCCAACGATACCAGGCGGTACATATGCGCCAGGCCCGGGGGCTCCTGTCGGTGCAACAAACATTCACATTTGTTGCCCAGACTTATACACAGGCGTGCTGACATCACATATCTGGCACCAACATACAAAGCAAGGCCAAGCCAAAGGAACCGCTCTTCGTGAGATCGAGGAGCGGATCAAGACGACCAAGTCAAACAAGACAGCAGAGCATCACCTAGGGAAGACCTCCCTTGCTGGGTAGGAGAGCCTGGTCAGGTCGAGGCCGCCCCAAGGACAAGTCCAAGATTTCCCCGACGGACTTGCCGGGTCCGCCGAAGGCGAGCACTCCCGCCAAGGCACCACCGCTCCACCGCACCGCAACGCAACGAAAATTGCTTATCAATGCAGTGTCAAGCCCCCAAGTGATTAAGTGGCTTCCACCAATCACGTGGCAGCCCATTAGAAGATAGATTACTCTCATGTGACACCCGTCCAGAGGCATGTCGAACAAATAAGCAGAAGATGACTAAGTGATGTCGCTTGAACTACGTCGGTATTTCCCAAAAGAGGAAGGGATGATGCAGCACAGCTACGGTAGGTATTTCCCTCAGTGATGAGACCAAGGTTATCGAACCAGTAGGAGAACCACGCAACACTACGTGAACGGCACCTGCACACAAAGAACAAATACTTGCAACCCGACGTAAAAGAGGGGTTGTCAATCCCTCCCGGGTAAAGAGATAGATAAATTTGTAGTAGATCGGATAAATAGATCTCGCGGGAACGTGAGATAAAATAAATAACAATAAATTGCGGCAAGATATTTTTGGGTTTTTGGATTAATAGATCTGAAAATAAAAGCAAATAAAAATAGATCTCGAAGGCAAATATGATAAAGAAGAGACCCGGGGGCCGTAGATTTCACTAGTGGCTTCTCTCGAGAAAAATAGCATACGGTGGGTAAACAAATTACTGTTGGGCAATTGATAGAACTTCAAATAATTATGACAATATCCAGGCAATGATCATTATATAGGCATCACGTCCAAGATTAGTAGACTGACTCCTGCCTGCATCTACTACTATTACTCCACACATCGACCGCTATCCAGCATGCATCTAGTGTATTAAGTTCATGGAGAAACGGAGTAATGCAATAAGAACAATGACATGATGTAGAAAAGATCTATTCATGTAGGAATATACCCCATCTTGTTATCGTTAATAGCAACGATACATACATGTCATTTCCCCTTCTGTCATTGGGATTGAGCACCGTAAGATCGAACCCATCACAAACCACCTCTTCCCATGGCAAGAAAAATCGATCTAGTTGGCCTAACTAAACCAAAGATTCGTAGAAGAAATACGAGGCTATAAGTAATCATGCATATAAGAGATCAAAAGACTCAATAACTTTCATGGATAGAAACATAGATCTGATCATTCAAAGTTCATCGGATCCCAACAAACACACCGCAAAAAGAGTTACATCAAATAGATCTCCAAGAGACCATTGTATTGAGAATCAAAAGAGAGAGAGGAAGCCATCTAGCTTCTAACTACGGACTCGTAGGTCTACAATGAACTACTCACGCATCATCGGAGAGGCACCAATGAGGATGATGAACCCCTCCATGATGGTGTCTAGATTGGATCTGTGGTTTCTGGAACTTGCGGCGGCTGAAATTGTATTTCGTCGACTCTCCTAGGGTTTCTGGAATATTGGGGTATTTATAGAGCAAAGAGGCAGTGCGGGAGGCCACCGAGGTGGGCACAACCCACCAGGGCGCGCCTGGGCCTCCAGGCACGCCCAGGTGGGTTGTGCCCCCCTCGGGGCACCCCTCTGGTACTTTCTTGGCCCAACTTGTGTCTTCTGGTCCAGAAAAAATCACCAAAAAGTTTCGCTGCGTTTGGACTCCGTTTGGTATTTATTTTCTGCGAAGTAAAAAACAAGCAAAAAACAGCAATTGGCACTGGGCACTATGTCAATAGGTTAGTCCCAAAAAATGATATAAAGTTGCTATAAAATGATTGCAAAACATCCAAGATTGATAATATAACAACATGGAACAATAAAAAATTATAGATACATTGGAGACGTATCACTAAGCGGCACGGCAGGCTTGCCGGGTTTCACCCTCAACATGACACCTAGCAATGCATTTAATGCACCTTGTCCTAACTGCCAGAGTTAGGTATGATAGCACTGTTTGCTATCTAATCACTAGATAAAGACTATTTTGCCACTGCGGCTACCCCTTAAGCTATAAAAGGAGGTCCAAGGCAACCTAGCAAAGGATCTAGACCCTTGCACACTTGTACGCGCGTAGCAGCTCTGCCCGAGGCCACCTTGCCAGGCTTGAGTGTGGCGTGCTCGTCGTGTTCTTCCATCCAATCCACCAAATCAGGAGTAGGGTTTTACGCTTCCCAGCGGCTCGAGCCTGGGTAAAAACCACCAGTGTCACCACCGTCGTGCTATTTCATGGCCTCCGCTCTTTGTGCAACGTGATCTTCCCCCTTGCCGAACCACAAAGGAGCCGATGGCCCCATAGGTGATCGTGTTCTCCCATGACAGAACACAGGATCACTATTGGGTGGTAGAGGATCTCCAAGAGTCTCAATAGGCAAATTGTGTTTCAAAACAGGCATTTATTTAAAGAAAATCTCGTCTAATTCCTTTCTTTTATTCATGAACATATCATTTTCATGGTCTAGCAAATATTGTTCTAAAGGATTAGTAGGTGACACGGCAATAGAAGCAAGACCAATAATTTCATCTTTATTAGGCAATTCTTTATCATGGGGTTGTCTACAAAATTTGGAGAAATTAAACTCATGAGACACATCCCCAAAACTTACACTAACAGTTTCTTTCTCACAATCTATTTTAGCATTAACAGTGTTCAAGAAAGGTCTACCAAATATGATGGGACAAAAATCATCATGTGGCGAACCAAGAACTAGAAAATCAGTAGGTATTTTATTTTCCCACACATGACTTCAACATCTCTAACAATCCCAATTGGTGATATAGTATCTCTATTGGCAAGCTTAATAGTGACATCAATATCTTCTATTTCAGCAGGTGCAATATCATTCATAATTTCTTGATATAAAGTAAAGGGAATTGCACTCACACTAGCACCCAAATACATAAGCTATGATAACAATGGTCTCCTATTTTAACAGAAACAACACGCATGCCAACAATAGGTCTATGTTTATCTTTATCATCGGATTTAGCAATTCTAGCAGCTTCATCACAGAAGTAAATAACATGCCCATCAATATTATCGACCAAGAGATCTTTAACCATAGCAATACTAGGTTCAAGTTTAATTAGTTCAGTGGGTGTAGGTGTTCTAGTATAACTCTTACGAACCACAGCTGAAGCTTTAGCATGTTCCTTTATCCTAACAGGGAAGGGTGGTTTCTCAATATAAGCAGTAGGAATAACAGGATCAACATTATAAGTAATAGTTTCCTCTTCAGCTTTAATAGGTTCTACTCTTTTTACTTCAATGGGAGGATGATATTTAAACCACTTCTCCTTAGGGAGATCAATATGAGTAGCAAATAATTCACAGAAAGAAGATACTATCTCAGAGTCAAGTCCATACTTAGTGCTAAATTCACGAAAAGCATCGGTATCCATAAAAGATTTAACACAATCAAACTTAAGGTTTATACCTGACTCCTTACCTTCGCCGAGTTCCCAATCTTCAGAGTTGCATTTAATTCTTTCCAAGAGATCCCATTTGAATTCAATAGTCTTCTTCATACAAGAACCAGTACAAGAAGTATCGAGCATGGATTGATCATTACGAGAAAGCCGAGCATAAAAGTTTTGAATAATAATTTATCTTGAGAGCTCATGATTGGGGCATGAATATAACATTGACTTACGCCTCCCCCAAGCTTGAGCGATACTTTCTCCTTCAAGAGACCAAAAATTATATATATAATTCCGATCACAATGAACCAGATGCATAGGATAAAACTTCTGATGAAATTCCAATTTCAATAGGTTGTAATTCCAAGTCCCAATATCATCGCATAGCCTATACCATGTCAATGCCTTTTCCTTCAAAGATAAAGGGAAGACCTTCTTCTTGACTTCATCCTCGGGCAAACCTGCAACCTTAAATAATCCACAAACTTCATCCACATAGATTAGATGCATATCAGGATGTAATGTTCCATCTCCTGCATAAGGATTAGCTAGCCGTTTCTCTATCATACCCGAAGGAATTTCATAATAAATATTTTCAGTAGGTTGAGGGGCAACTCTTTTCTCTTCCGGTCGGGTGAAGATATCCCGAACAAACCCCTCAAAGGATGATTTTCCATAGTGACAAGTGATAGTAAATTTTAGCACGTAATATAAATGTTTTCTTACCAAATTCCACTTACCAAAGGCGCTTCACTCCCCGGCAACGGCGCCAGAAAAGAGTCTTGATGACCCACAAGTATAGGGGATCTATCGTAGTCCTTTCAATAAGTAAGAGTGTCAAACCCAACGAGAAGCAGAAGGAAATGATAAGCGGTTTTCAGCAAGGTATTTTCTGCAAGCACTGAAATTATCGGTAATAGATAGTTTTGCGATAAGACAATTCGTAACGGGTAACAAGTAACAAGTGTAACAAAGGTGCAGCAAGGTGGCCCAATCCTTTTTGTAGCAAAGGACAAGCCTGGATAAACTCTTATATAAAGCAAAGCGCTCCCGAGGACACATGGGAATTATTGTCAAGCTAGTTTTCATCATGCTCATATGATTCGCGTTCGTTACTTTGATAATTTGATATGTGGGTGGACCGGTGCTTGGGTGCTGTCCTTACTTGGACAAGCCTCCCACTTATGATTAACCCCTATCGGAAGCATCCGCAACTACGAAATAAGAATTAAGATAAATCTAACCATAGCATGAAACATGTGGATCCAAATCAGCCCCTTACGACGCAACGCATAAGCTAGGGTTTAAGCTTCTGTCACTCTAGCAACCCATCATCTACTTATTACTTCCCAATGCCTTCCCCTAGGCCCAAATCATGGTGAAGTGTCATGTAGTCGACGTTCACATAACACCACTAGAGGAAAGACAACATACATCTCATCAAAATATCGAACGAATACCAAATTCACATGATTACTTATAACAAGACTTCTCCCATGTTCTCAGGAACAAACGTAACTACTTACAAAGCATATTCATGTTCATAATCAGAGGGGTAATAAATACCATTAAGGATCTGAACATATGATCTTCCACCGAATAAACCAACTAGCATCAACTACAAGGAGTAATCAACACTACTAGCAACCCACATGTACCAATCTGAGGTTTTGAGACAAAGATTGAATACAAGAGATGAACTAGGGTTTGAGTGGAGATGGTGCTGGTGAATATGGTGATGGATATTGACCCCCTCTTGGTGAGAGGATCATTGGTGATGACGATGGCTTTGATTTCCCCCTCTCGGAGGGAAGTTTCCCCGGTAGAACAGCTCCGCCGGAGCCCTAGATTGCTTCTGCCCAGGTTCCGCCTCGAGACGGCGGCGCTTCGTCCTGAAAGCTTCCTTATGATTTTTTCTAGGTAAAAACCCTTCATATAGCAGAAGATGGATACCGGAGACCTGCCAAGGGGCCCACAAGCCCTAAGGGCGCGCCCAGGGGGGTAGGGCGCGCCCAGGGGGGTAGGGCGCACCCCCCAGGCTTGTAGCCACCTGGTGGGTCCCCCTCTGGTATTTCTTCTCCCAATATTTTTTATATATTCCAAAATAATTCTCCATAAATTTTCAGGACTTTTGGAGTTGTGCAGAATAGGTCTCTCAGATTTGCTCCTTTCCGGTCCAGAATTCCAGCTGCCGGCATTCTCCCTCTTTGTGTAAACCTTGTAAAATAAGAGAGAAAAGGCATAGGTATTGTACCATAATGTGTAATAACAGCCCATAATGCAATAAATATCAACATAAAAGCATGATGCAAAATGGACGTATCAGCAAGATACATGAAACAGAAGTTAAAAGCTTCATAGCATTGTACAATTTTATCTTGCTGAGAAATTATAGTACTAAAGAGCTAGGTGTCGCACGGTGTCTAAAAAATATGGTGATAGTGTGAGGTGTCCCATGTAATCACTGAGTTCTCGTGTTTTCGCTGCTTTCGCACTCCTCCTGTGTAAGAGTGGAGAAAACTGTAGTTTTATCACATACTAGAAAAAAGAAAAGGAGTGGAGACGCTCTACCTCCTTTCGCCAAAACATGGGACATCCAGCTTCCAGGTGCACGTGTCATGCATCAAAGTAAAGTGCTTCTCCCTTGCATGCTATTCTCGTGTTCCGTGATTAGAAAAGACATGTTTCTTGTTTTCTTTGACGTAATAAATGAGCTGTATCCTGCTTTGCCTATCTTGATGTGGAATCTATCGTTGAGCACCCATGAATGCAGGTAGAAGGTGTTTTTTCTTAACTTCATGCTCAAGTGAACCACAGGTGATGATATTCCGCTGTTCTGAAATCAAATAAGAAACGGATGGCGCTTGAGTTTTTTATCTTGGCATGAGAAACTATTCCTCCTCCTTTTGCTTAACAGTACAACTGAGACTCAGCACGGTCGTACCACCTCAGTAATAATGACCAATGAGTCATCAAATCACATAGACCCGGTTATAAGTTGGACGGACGAAGCAACCTTCACTCTTAGTTGAATCCGCTTCTCCCTTCAATGCAGGTGCCAGTGAGAGGTCGCGTCCGCTCTGCCCGGGCATGAATACGGCACCTATTCTCTAGAGCGGCACTGACTGTTTCGGGCGGGAAGCACACGTGGGCGATGGAGGGGGTTTTGGTGGGCCAGGGCGGTCAGGAGCGGTACCCAGAAACGAGAGGATGCATCGACTCTCGCAGCTAAATCGTACTACTACTCCGTCTCACAATGTGAGACATTTTTAGAAGCTATACTACATTATGGGACGGAAGGAGTAGTACACACCATCTCTCTGTAGGTCGATGTTTCGCTCTTCTCTCACACACACGCTGCTAAAAAAACACACACACACACACACACGCGCACAGACACGTAGACACAGGTTCATAGAATCAGAATATCGTAGGAGTGGGAAACCACAGGAAGTGAGATAAATGGAGTACGTACAAGAAGAGAAGAGGTACACGCACATCCGTTGGGGACACAGTCGCTACCTCGTACTATAGCCTAGCCGACCACAACATGACAGCCGGATCTGTGCCTCTCTCGTCCCGGTGCCGGTGGTCAACCGCTATATCTGTGGCCGCGAGATTTGACGCATGCGGCTGCCAGATTTGGCGCATTCCGGCCGCCTGCAATTGCGCCTTGCCATGGATTGTCCGGGTACTGGGTCGCACAACAATGGCAATACCTTCACGTCGCATGCAGGTACTGAATCCGCCTCTAGCCACTCGGATCTATCATGTCGGCGGTTCACCGGTAAAGACACGGCCAACCACCGTCCGGGCTCGGCCCTGGCCCAACGGCTAGTCGGTTCATCATTGCCGCTCATAAAGTGCGATGGCTGCCCGCGGCAGGTCGTGCGCTGCGTTTCGACCACTCCAGAACATCCCGGATGGGTGTTCATCAAGTGCAAAAAAGATAAGGTGCGTAGTACTTCTTTTGATTCGGCTGTGCTCCCATATTCGGTGCATGTTCGGCAGCTTATACTCAAACTTGTGTGCAGGATGATTGCAAGTTTTGGTTTTGGGAAGAAGAATACATCGATCTATTGATAGCACAAAATTTGGTAGATGCTCATTCACTCCTTTCTAGAATAGAGGTTAGAGATGAGACTATAGATGATATTAGATGTGAAGCAACGTCTAGTTCTTTAGAATCGAAGAAGAAAGAAGTGTACAAGCTCGAGAAGCCACATATCAACAATGAAGACATAAAGAAGATATTAATACAATTAGTGGGAGCAGTTATGGAAATTGGATATCTTTTAAAATGTCTAATTGTGGTTCTTGTTTTCTTTGGTCTTGCTCTCCTAGCAAAGAATTGGTGAATGTACTTCCATGTATTAAAATGTCGTTGATGAAATAAAGAAATGTGTTGGAAAATAAATGTATGCATACGGCTGGTGGCCGTATTAATTATGCTGGTTCTGAATTTTTGCCACTAGTTATTTATGTTGGCCAACTTTGATAATATTTTGTGTAAGTTGGCATGTACTATTAGCAGTTTACTACTCCCTCCTTTTAGGTTTATTGGGCTCATCTCATTTTTTGGTTTTACCATATTATAAGTCTTATTTTCACTTCTTTCCACCACATGTTCACATTCTGAGGTGCATTAAATTGATGCATGGAAGGATTAAAAGAAACCAACCAATGCGTGTAACCATTCCTACACATTTAGTGCTCATCCATGCATATATTGTAATTAATGCAGATTAAAGTTTGAGTAATTTTGTAAACTACGAGATACATTTTTCCACTCATCATCTGCCTTGGTTGATAAGATTTCAAATTTAAGCCCTATAAACTGGAAAGGAGGGATTAGTTAAATAATTTGGTCAAACTTTGACAAAAAGTATATGATGTGGCGTAAAAACCTGGACGGAGGTAGTAGTACGATATACGGTGGCACACTGACTTAGGCCGAATACAAGTGCCCAAAATTATTGGAAGAGAACAAAGTGTACATACAAAATAATGAAAATTGAATTTCTCGGAAATATTTAAAATTGAAGGATGGTGCAGCCCACCTTTCCGATGTTTTGACCGTGTGTGGTTCAGTTGTTGTTCACTTAACGGAGGGTCGTGTACCATGCGTGAACGATAGTAAGTGTGCCAGGAGGCGTGGAGCGTTAATTGCGAATTGACTCCTGCGAGCATTAAATTTTCTTCGCGTATTAGCATTACCCTAGTATTTTTCTTCACTAGTACATTAAATAAAGAGTTCCATTTCATGCACAATTTAAAATGATTTTTATGGAGAGAAGAAGAAAACCACTTCAACTATATATATATATATATATATATATATATATATATATATATATATATACGCTACAGCCTCAACGCTTATTTTCTATTGTTTGCTCTCATCACACTCTCTCTCCACTATATATATACAAGCTGGAGCCTCAGCGCTTGTAATTGCTCTCTTCACACTCTCTCACCCTCCAGATCTAAACAAGACTGCGTTGGCCTCTCTCTCTCTCCCCTCACTACTGGTCAAAGTGCCGATAGGATCCCGTCCACGCGGGAAGGGAAGGAGGCTTAACACTGTCGCCATTGGTGAGGGAGGGAATCCACTATCGGTGCCGCTGTTCTCTTTCACCCAGCGCTGGCGTGGGAGGGCCTCAGGCCCCTTCTTCCTCTCTGTCGTACATAGTGTGGGAAGATCCGGCCTCCAGCCGCCCACCGAGGCACACCCCAACAACCCGAAGGTATAATTTACTTAATCCACAGGCATTGCTCAGCTGCATGTGGATTTTTTTTGCTTCTGCACTCGAATCTAGGTGTTGGATCAAATAGGAAAGTAGGGGGAAAGTTGTATAGCATGAATCTAGGACGTGGTTCAAAAAGGAAAGGAAGGGGGAAAGTAGTACAGACTGGCTATCCAACACCTCTGTTGGTCGAAAAGGGAAAACAATGACAAATGCAGTACACACATCTGTAAGGAACTGATCTTTCTGTGGGTGGGGGACAAGGCTGTAGAGTTTGAGCAGGACTAGATTTGCTGCCCTTAGAGCATCTCTAGCAGACCCCGCAAAATCCTAACCCGCATAAGCCATTTACAGGTCAACGAAGATCTTGTTTGCGGGTCGAAAACGTGTGCGGCAGAACAGAAACCGTATATGAAACTGCATAATTTGAAAAAAAGTTTCGCGGGACAAATTGCAACCATAGTAGTTCATCACATACTACATATACTACATGATTGTCGGCGTTCTGGGAACGGGGGTACCCAGACTTGCCTGCCTGCGGCCCACGGTGTGGCTCCATCGACGGCCTGGTACGGCCCAGCTTCAGCAACAACAACTCAAGACCCTCGCGAGGCGGACGACACCAAGACCTCCACGAGGAGCGGCCTCCTCAGGCTGGCTCCCGAGGAGCAGAGATCTCTATGCAAGCCTCACCTCGTGAGGTCCAGATGACGTGAGCCATGACGACCAAGGCCAGGCGGGCGCTAGCGGGCGCAGAGTACCAGTTTCCTCTTCGGTGCTAAAGAGGCAAGCGCAGGCGCGGAGTCCCGAGGAATCAGCCAAAGGTTTCCATTCTCGTGCAACAAGACCAAGACCGCCAGGACGGTTGGACGGAGTTCATCACCAAGCCCACCACGGCGTCACAACCAGAGGCTTTCGCAGGCGAAGACTACTTTTGTCAGGATTGCATGTACTAGTTGTCTCCCTTCAAATTTGGCCATTGTGGGATCCCTTCCCGCCTTTCATTTGGGAAGAGGACCAAGGCCGCTATAAATAGGACCTAGCAACCACCGTAGAGAAGGAGGTCACATCGGACCCCCACTCCACCAGCTCACTCGAGCTCAAGAACACCTCTCCTCCTGAGGTTGTTCGCCACTGTACTAGTTCATCCTCAGCCCCTCGAGGCCAATCCACCACAAAGCAGGAGTAGGGTTTTACACCGCAAGGTGGCCCGAACCTGGGTAAACTGTTGTGTCTCTTTTCCTTACAGCTCGTCGAGCTAGGCTGTGAGATTAGCGAGTAGGCAGACTGGGGAGGACGAGTTCTTCGCACGCACCCCAGAGTTTGAACCTCTCAAGGGTTTGCGGAACCCGAAATTTGATATTTGGCGCGCCAGGTAGGGGTGCGTTGAAACTTCGCCTCTCTGTCCACTGCACTCCGCCTTTACGGTTCAGCTCTCATTGCGGGCGCCTCTTCTCCGACTGGATCGACGGGCGCGCACAGAGGCACCGTGGGTCTCCGGGCCTTCACCCCCGCCTTACGGCGAGTGCAGTGGCCGCCCAAGTTTAGGCCGGAGATGCCGCCTCGCTACGATGGCGCAGCAGACCCGGTGGGGTTTCTCCAGGCGTATGAGGAGGCAGTTCTGGCAGCCGACGGCGGCGACAAGGTCATGGCGAATTGGCTCCCCATGGCCCTCACGGGCGCGCTGCGCGCTTGGCTCCTGGGCTTACCGGAATCTTCGGTGGCCTCCTGGGAGGAGCTGCGCGGCCTTTTTGTCATGCAATTCGCGGCGCTGGCACCTCATGTCGTCGCAGCCATCCTCGGCGGCTCGCAGGCGCCGCCCTCGGATCGCCACATCAAGCAGTTCTTTCACCAGGCGGGCGACGCCCACGTGCAGCGGGCGGCGCCACCGCCGACCTCACCTTCGACTCCGGGGACCACCCCGCGGTCACGGCCGGCGCCGGCACTCTCCTGATGCTCTGCACCCCTACCATCTGCAACATGGTGGTCACCAAGACCCTTATCGATGAAGGAGCCGGCCTCAATGTGCTCTCGGTGGAAGCATTCGGCTTGCTTCATGTGCCCCATGGCCGACTCCACCCCACGAAGCCCTTCTCTGGAGTCGTCAACGGCTCCACCAACCCCATCGGGCAGATCCGCCTCCCCGTCACCAGATGGGGGTGCCGTGGTCTCAAGAAGGCACTCTTGAGGCTCCGACTCCACCACCGGCCAACAACGCTCCTGAGACCTCAGCCAACCCCCCTGGGAGTGGGTCTCCTGAGGACGATCCTCCTAGGGCACGACCGCCATGGCGGATGATAAGGCTCCTGAGGGCCCGCAGACTCAGGAGTTGCAAGACCTCACCAATGCTTCCTCCCTTGTCGAGCACCCGGTATACTTCGTTAGCACGGTGCTGCGAGATGCGCGGGCGCGCTACCCCATGCCACAGAAGCTGCTGCTCGCGCTTCTCCTCGCCTCTCGAAAGCTGCGCCACTACTTCCAGGGCCACCCCATCAAGGTTGTCTTAGCTTACCCTCTGGAGAGGGTGCTCCGGAGTCCCAACGCTGCGGGAAGGTCGCCGAATGGAACAGTGAGCTGCAAGCGTTCTAGTTGGAGTTCAGTACCACCAAGATCATCAAGGGCGCAGCCCTCGCTGACTTCGTGGCGGAATGGACTGACGTCCCTGACCGTGAAGTGTGTGAGGACCGCTCCCTCATACCCGGCGATGAGGCACTAGATGGTTGGGTCATGTACTTCGACGGCGCGTTCTCACACCAGGGCGCGAGGGCTGGAGCTGTGCTTATTTCGCCCACCAAAGACAAGCTCTACTACGCCGTGCAACTCTGCTTCCAACACGGCGAGAAGGTCTCCAACAACATTGTGGAGTACGAAGGCCTGATCGCAGGAATCAAGGCCGCCGCAGCACTGGGGGTCAGGCGCCTCACCATCAGGGGCGACTCGCAGCTCCTCGTCAACTTCTCCAACAAGGAGTACACCCCAAAGGACGAGCACATAGAAGCATACCTTGAGGAGGTACGCAAAATTGAGAAACGATTCTTGGGCCTGGAATTGCAGCACGTGTTGCAAGGCACAAACAAGGAGGCGGATGATATCGCCAAGAGGGCGTCCCGGCGTCTGCCTCAGGAGCCTGGCGTCTTCGAAGAGCTGCTCTATAAGCCATCGGTAGCTCCACCCACCGCAGAACCAGCACCGCCTCACGAGGACCTCCCCCAGGCTCCTTCGTTGGGCGCCCCGGCTTGTGGCCCGACCTCAGAAGCTTGCCTCCTCCTCACGATGGAACCTCAGGAGGGGTGTTGGACCGAGGAGTTCAAGGTGTACCTACTTCGGGGCACCCTACCGGAGAAGGAGGAAGACGCGGAGCGTGTGGCCCGCCAGGCCACAACATACTGCATCCAGGACGGCGAGCTCTATCGGAGGCATCCAAATGATGTTTTTCTACGATGCATCTCTAGGGAGCAGGGATGCGAGCTGCTGGCCGATATACATGGTGGGGACTGTGGGCATCACTCTTGATCACGCACACTCGTGGGCAAGGCATTCCGCAGCGGGTTCTACTGGCCCACGGCGCTCAACGATGCTACCGAGCTGGTGAAGTCCTGTGAAGCCTGCCAGTTCCACGCCAAGCAGATCCACCAGCCCGCTCAGGGCCTCCAGACCATCCAGCTCACATGACCGTTCACGGTCTGGGGGCTGGACATCTTGGGGCCATTCCCAAGGGCTCCCGGGGGCTACCGCTACCTCTACATCGCCATTGACAAGTTCACCAAGTGGGCGGAGTTGGAGGCCATCCGCACCATCCCGGCCGGCTCGGCCGTCAAGTTCACCAAAGGCCTCGTGAGCCGGTTCGGGGTTCCTAACCGCATCATCACCGATAATGGCTCACAGTTCACCAGCAACCTTTTCAAAACATGTTGTGCTTTCCTTGGAACGCAGATATGCTACGCTTCGGTAGCACACCCCAGGAGCAATGGCCAGGATGAGCGCGCCAACGCAGAACTCCTGAGAGGCCTCAAGACAAGGACCTTCAAGAAGAAGCTCGAGGTCTGCGGCAGGGGCTGGCTCGACGAGCTCCTGTCCGTGGTGTGGTCCATCCGCACCACCGCAACCAAGCCGACGGGCGAGACTCCGTTCTTCCTCACGAGGTCAAGCATCACTCCACGCGGGTCTTGGCGTTTGACGAGGCACGCCAGGACACCACGCGGGGGATGGACCTTGTGCTGGGGGAGGAACGCCGCCGTCAAGCCTCGCTCCGAGCGGCAAGGTACCAGCAGGCGCTGCGGCGGTACCACTGCCGCAGCGTCCGCTCCAGGACGCTCGAGGTGGTTGATCTCGTCCTGAGGCGGGTGCTCTCTAGGGAGGGGCTGCATAAGCTCTCACCCATGTGGGAGGGCCCATTCAGGATCGCCCGTGTCTCCAGGCCTGGCGCCGCGTGCCTAGAGACGCAGGACGGGATCCCCATCCAGAACGCCTGGAACATCCAGCACCTCTAGAAGTTCTACCCATGAAGCAAGGCCCCGTGCCTGTGAAGGTCTCCGCTCGTGACACTCTCACGTAATAATGAGTGGGGCTGTACACGCCCCGGAGTCTCCTGAGTGTCGCCCGCGGGCCTCACGGGGGCTCCCTCCCACGTCCTAGTGGCAGCACTTAGCTCTGCGCTGGTGAGAAGACTAGACTAGGTGCCGGACGCCGCTGTTCTTTTGCTTGCTTTCTATAGTTGGTTTGCAACTTCTTAATGGAATTTGGAGTTTTCGCGTTTCTCATTTGCCAAAGCTGGAACTTTCTTTTCCTCTGTTCGTTTGCCTCTCCAGCCTTGTCCCAGGAAGAGCGGCGGTTGCCCGTCGCTCCTCCTCGCGTGTCCCACGCGCGGGAGCTAGGTAGGTGTGTGCGCTTGGCGCTCGCCGCGACCACACCTCACCGAAGCCCTGTTGCCCCAGAGCTTCGGTCCTTAAATCCTTGTGAGACGCTCTCAAACGAGCTCGTGGGCACGCGTACCTTCTCAAGTCCGTGCCTCCGGGCATCGCGACGCGGTGCACCAGCCACAACCAACCCATGCTCGGGGGCTCGCGCAAGGAAGGGCATGACACCCTGTGAAGTTTTCTAATAATTCTGCAGCTGCACACTGCCTCCTGAGGCACGACGGCTCCTGAGTCGTTAAGAAGCAAACTTCGCCAGATGTTGCTGGAGAGGTGCACCCTCGCGAGGCGGGAAACTACATCAAGCATATCAAGCTAAGTTATTCTAACCGCACCTGATCGGAATATCGGTATCACGGCACAATATCAAAATAACAAACATAGCATAATGGCACGAGTGCCTTGGTTCATTACACGCCCCAGCGGGGCCCTCTACTTTTTTCAAGTGCAGGAGAAAGGAAAGGTTAAACAAAAGTGGCCTGCACGACCACAGCAGCTCCCGAGGCCAGGCTCCGGCGGCCCCCGGGCTCAGTCCGAGTTTTCCTCCCGCTTCACCGGAGCGCGGCGACGAGACGACCCGTCGCCTTCCCCGATGCGAGCCCGGCGGCGTGGTGGTTGGGCGTAGCCGCCGCTGCTGGTGCTCTCGCCGGAGGAGGAGCCATCGCTGTTGAAGGAAGCGTGGCCGTCGTCAAGGCCAAGCTCATCGTCGCCGCTGCCGTCTTCCGGGCAGCACCCCGCATGACGGCCGTCCTCCCCGAACACCCTCACGTAGAGGGTCGCGAGGCCGTCGTACATGAAATGAAGGGTGTGCCTCCCGCTTAGGCCTCGCGCGCGGGCAAATGCCTGCCAACCACAGGTCAAGGACACGCTGCTCGTCGCGGTGACTTCGACCCCAACCCAGGAAGCCTTGCTGCAATAGTCGTCAGCCTGCAGCCAGAGGCCGTCAAGCCCCGCGACCGGCAGCTCACTCACGAAGAAGCGCGGGAGTGGGAGCCAGGTGCCGGCGGGCCTCTCCGACCACACGACGAACTCCGGGAGCACATCCGCCGAGTGGAAGCACGGCCGAGGAGGCCGGGCAACCGCGGTGCGCCGCCCCTCGCCACAAAGGCTGCCTCGCCATTGGCGGCCCCCGCCTCGAGAAGAAGCACCGCCGCGGCCGCCCAAAGCGACGCCGGCCCCCGAAGGAGTGCACCCGCGCCCCCGAGGAGCTACCGCCGGGGTCGGAGCATGCTTGCGGGGGCGGCCACGCCCTCTCTTGGGTGGCGGCGAACCCGGCCCCTCCTTGGGGGCCTTCCCTTTCTCGGCGGCAGAGAACCTCCTCGTCGGCGCCATGGATGCTACGGCAAGACGGGGAGGTGAAGAAGAAGAAGGAGCGAGCAGAGAGAAGATGGAGATGAGTGAGGGGGCTCTGCCCCTCCCCTCATATATAGCCGGAGGGAGGCCAACCGCCGGCCTCCACGATCCCGCGCGATGACGGTTTTTCTCTTCATGCAGCAGAGTCTCATCAAGTCGAACGGTTGCCGAGGCGGCGTGGGGAAGTAGAGACGCCGACGTCCCATCAATCGCCATGCGTCGACCAAGGCCGCAGGCGGTTAGGGCCCGCGGTGCTCCGCACTTGCCCCTTGGCTTCGCCTCGAAGCCAAGTTCGAGCGCGCCTTGGGCCCGGGGGCTACTGTCGGCGTTCTGGGAATGGGGGTACCCAGAGTTGCCTGCGTGCGGCCCACGGCGTGGCTCCATCGATGGCCTGGTACGGCCCAGCTTCAGCAACAACAACTCAAGACCCTCGCGAGGAGCCAAGCCTCGCAAGGTGGACGACACCAAGACCTCCACGAGGAGCGGCCTCCTCAGCCTGGCTCCCGAGGAGCGGAGATCTCTATGCAAGCCTCACCTCGTGAGGTCTGGATGACGTGAGCCATGACGACCAAGGCCAGGCGGGCTCCAGCGGGCGCAGAGTACCAGTTTCCTCTTCGGTGCTAAAGAGGCAAGCGCACGCGCGGAGTCCCGAGGAATCAGCCAAAGGTTTCCATTCCCGTGCAACAAGACCAAGACCGCCAGGACGGCAGGATAGAGGTCATCACCGAGCCCACCACGATGTCACAACCAGAGGTTTCCGCAGGTGAAGACTACTTTTGTTAGGATAGCATGTACTAGTTGTCTCCCTTCGAATTTGGCCGTTGTGGGATCCCTTCCCACCTTTCATTTGGGAAGAGGACCAAGGCCGCTATAAATAGGACCTAGCCACCACCGTAGAGAAGGAGGTCACATCGGACCCCCACTCCACCAGCTCACTCGAGCTCAAGAACACCTCTCCTCCTGAGGTTGTTCGCCACTGTACTAGTTCATCCTCAACCCCTCGAGGCCAATCCACCACAAAGCAGGAGTAGGGTTTTACACCGCAAGGTGGCCCGAACCTGGGTAAACTGTTGTGTCTCTCTTCCTTACAGCTCGTCGAGCTAGGCTGTGAGATTAGCGAGTAGGCAGACTGGGGAGGACGAGTTCTTCGCACGCACCCCAGAGTTCGAACCTCTCAAGGGTTTGCAGAACCCGAAATCCGACAATGATCATACACTAATTCATTACAAACACTAGTTCATATTACATACTACATTCACTACTAGTAGTAGGGGGGTGGGGATCTCACGGCGGTGAGCTCGCGGCCATGGACGACGCGGTGGAGGAGGTCAATCCTCCTCGTCGGAGTTGCCGAGGTCGATGTACTTCTCCTTCTGCTCCTCGCGGATGTGCCACCACTCATCGTCCTTCTCCTTGGCGGAAAGGTTTGCCGCGAGCACTGCTGGAACACGAGGTCTTCAAGCTCCTCGTCGTGGCACCGGCGCTCCGCCTCCTCGCGCAAGCTGCGTTCGGCAATGGCGGCCGCGACCGCGTTGACATCGGTGATGAAGTCCTCGGGCATGATGACGCCGCGGCGCACTATCTTCTCGGGCTCCTGCGGCTCCTCCGGCTCCTCCGACCACTCCCTCTTCACGGGGAGAAGCCTCGCGCCGGAAGAGGAAGAGCCTGCCGCGTGGGTGAGCCACGCGGCAGATCTCGAGCCCGCGGCGGAGGAGCCCGCGATGGAGGAGCCCGCGGCGGAAGACCCCGCGGCCTGCTGACAGTCGTACTCCTCCGTCTCGTGACGAAGGAACCTCGACAGCGGCGAGAGGCCCCGGTTCATCCACTTCTTGGCCCCGCACTTCCTCGCACCATCCGAGCGGACACGACGCTCACGCTCGGGGTTGCGGCGACCGCTGGAGCCGCGGCCGAAGCTCCACATGGCATTTCGAGGCGGATGCGGGCTCGCCGGCGGCGAGAAATTCAAGGGGGCAGTGGGGAATCGCGGTGGAACGCGGCGGCGGAGGGATAGGGTTTCGACCCGTATCCCCCCCGCAAACCCGTAGATATACCGCTTCTGCTGGGCGGTTTGCGGGCCGCGATAAATTTTTTTGCGGGCCGGACGAGTATACGGGCTCTGTTCTGGCCAGAAAATTGGGCCGAGCCCGTATACTCGCCAGACTTATGCGGGTTTGCGAGATTTGCGGGGTCTACTAGAGATGCTCTCACATAGGGAAAGGTGTCTAAAGCGAACAAAAATGGAACCAACACAAATATGCTCCTTGGTTGTTTGTTACAACAGACTGTGCATCACCCCTTTATACATCAGTGGATGCACATGGTGCTGGTGCATCCACTACCCCATACAACTCTTTAGCTATTGTGGATCTAATAATGCCGCTGGAAAATTGAACAATGTCACAGTTATAAGCAAATTACATGTTTAACGAATTTTGTTGATAATATAATCTCTCTGTTAATATGAATCAATGCCACTGTTTGAGAAATGTTACTGTCTTGCTTTCTTTCCCATTTAGATGAGTTAGATGCTTCTTTTTGTGGGCTTCTCTGTCATCCACCGTTATTGACCAGTAATTGTTTCCTTTGCACCTCTATGTAAACAGGGTTATCTACTTCACCTCGTTGCTATTGCGACCTTTTGTTGCACTGCACAAAACACTTTTTTTAAGGGTGTTTTGTGCAGTTCAACTAAAATGTCACACCGGCAACGTTGCTTGATTGCTTGATCTTAGTGGAACTGCACAAGAGGAGATCAGACTTCCTATCCGTGTTGGCAAATTTGTTTTAGATCTTCTTCGTGTGAGTTGTTTGAATTCTGCATCATGAGAGGTTAGTACTGGCCTTCTTCCACATGATTGTGCAGTGTGCTTTCATATGTTGTGCTACTTATATGGTGATGTTGCTTGATTTTAGTGAACTTCACAAAAGGAGACCAGACTTCCAATCTGTATGTGCATCGTAATATCCCATTAAGGTAAGATAATGATATTTCACAACTGTTGGCCTCTATTTTGCTACTGTCATTAGAAAATTAATGTTGTTCTTTAGTGCTATACTTGTGCTCCCTAATTGACATGCCAAATCTTTCATTGAAGGCGAAGCTTGTCTGCTATTGAACCAAGTGATGAAGGGGAAGAACAAGCGGAAGAAGAAGAAAAATCAAATCCCGGTACTGTAATGAAGCACTGGAACTTTGATGACACAAGTAATGATATAGTTTTGCATCTTAATTTGTTGCTACGGCTGGAACGAGCCATTGTTTTGCCACTATGATTTGATGCCACTCTTAATGTAATATGTAATTATCTCTACTTGTGCAAACAAGGATCTTGTTTGAAGATAGCATATATTTTTAGTGGAACAGCACAAGAAGATGTTGGAAACATTAAACTAATCGACGAGTATATAGTAAGCATGGCAAAAACAGTAGATAATAATGGATGGCTCCCGAGAAGTGCTTCATCTATATGCTCTACACAATAAGCCTCCTAACAAAGGTTGGTACTAGCCCACGGCTTTCATCCATATGATTGAGCTTTGTCATCTCTATTGGTGTTGTGCTACTTTTTAGCTACTGTCATGAGAAAGTGGTATTGTTTTGCATGTTAACCTAAGGCTGCTAATAAATTGAGGCATCGGTTTGCCACCGTTGTAGCCACTGATAAAATGAAGTAATAATACAGTTCAAGTTGAGCAGCTGTCTTTGGTATCATATCATTTCCTATGAGGATAATGAGGATGCATCTCTTTGTGACTATACATTTCATCAGTTACTCCCATTGTTAATTTAATGGCATGTTTTAAATATTTCCTTTTCTTTTTTTCGAGCAAACATGGATGCTACCATTTAGTTGCTCTCTTGTCTTTGCACAACAGGATCCTCCTCCTCTGAAGAATAATATGGAGTACGTGAAGTGCCTAGTTCCGATTATGCCATGATGAAGAAGCCTAGTCTATCTTCTAATCAGAAGGAGTTGAAGGATGGTTACATTACTGCCCACAAGACCAAGCTAACTTCAGCTCAGAAGGACTCACAGATCTCCATCTTTGTTGTTGTGATGGGCAAGTACAATGTTGTTTAGGATTCTTTCTGATGAGTTCCATTTTTTAAATGTGTGCTCTGCATGGATCATGTAGCTGCCTGTTTAAACTGTAAATTCATAACTGTAAATTCATAATACAGTTTGCTTCATACTAATCACCTTTTTAGCATTTATGCAAACAAGGATGCTCAACTTGATTTCAGACAAAATGTTCTGATGGTTCGTGCCCTCCATAATACTTCATCATGCACAATACATCGAATGTTCTCGAATCATTCATTTCCACCTTCAGCCACAAAATTAGCGATGAGGAAGGGGGTGCCGATGTGTTGAAGGCATTGCAACATATAAAGGCAAAACCCTACAAGCTACGGGCGAAGTTGGTTGAATTTAGTGGAACTGCACAAAAAGAATAGTTGGTTTATTTAGCAGGAGATGACATGTCAGTGTGCGAACTGATGGCAAACCCTGCCCATTCCACAATCGTAGGCATTTGATATTTTGGATTGGGAAAACCTTCTTAAAGTTTGCTCATTGATGTTCGAAAAAAGACACGCATTTGCTATTTTGCAATGGGACAACCTTATCAAATTTTGCTCATTGATGTTAGCAATACATGCGTTTGATATTTTGGAATGCAATGCCCTTTGCCGGTAGCAACATCGATCGATTTTTCTTTATTTGTGTCTTTAGTTCTGAGATAAATATTGGCTCCAACGTGTGAATCATTGAGATGCATAATCATCGATCAATTGTTGTGAATGTTGTCTATGAATTGCCAGGCATGTGAGTTTGATTGCAATGTGCACGCTAAAAAGCTACTCAAACTTTTTGTACGTGTGAAACTGCAACAAACGAGGTGATCACCGTGTGTCCTGAGAATAATGCTAGTACGTATTGTTTTGCATGTTCATCTAATGTCACTGATACAAGAATTCGAACTAACCGAACTAAATTCGTTCCTACACGGCCGGATTTCATATAAGCATGCCAGATTTCATTACATTTCAGACATTCTTCAACTAAAAAGCGTTGCTCTGGAGGTATAATTAATTAACCTAATCTATGATCTCCGGCACCCATTCCCTTTGTCTGGCTGAGCGCCAAGAACTGAAGCTTCTTCTCCAGCTTCACATCGCTGCTCTCCAGCTCCGCCTCCGGAGCCACAAGAAGTGAAGTTGTCCAACTCCACGTCACCGCCAAGCAGCTAATCGGCCATCGATGTTCAACTCGCTAAGCTTGGCTTCAACCGGAGGGTAGGAGCGATGGCCTTACTTGGAACCGAGCGGCGGCGACCTACCGTCTTCTACTCTTCCTTGTTTTCTGTGTGGCACGGCCTCACTGCCGGCGGGACGGGGCCTCGACGGAACCGACGATGTCCTCTACCTCGTTGCCGGTGGGGCGGCGCCTCGGCGGAACGGGGGAAATCCTCCTCCTCATTGCCGGTAGGGCGGGGCCTCGGCTCCGTTCTCTGGCTCATTGTCGGCGTGGCGGGGCCTCGGTGGAGCAGGGCCTCACCGTAGCCGCCAAAGTCCTCCTCCTCGGTGACGATGGGGTGGGGCCTCGGTGGAGCGAGCATCGTCCTCCGCCTCGTCGTCGGTCTTGCCAAATGACGCCTCACCCGCTTCATCTCCCTCTTTCTAGGTGGCCGCAACCTCCGCCACCCGCATGCGGTACCGCTAGCGCGTGAGGTGGGTCTCGTGGGCGGAGCGGTATGACTCGAGCGGTGCCTCCTGCTCCGCCCGCCCCGCAGCGATCTGCTCCTCCGCCTGTAGGTGCTCCTAGAAGATATGGTGGTTGTAGGCGGCGTCGGCCTGTGCCTCCCGGAACTGCTCCTCATGCTTCTGCCTCACCATGTCCATGCATTGGGCACGGGCCTCGCCGATTGTCATGGTGCAATGCAGCAGCGAAGATGGCACAGTGGAGGGGGTTGGCGCCTGCTCATTGACGATCACGTTCTCAATTGGGACGTCGTCGTCCTCCGGCTGCCTGTCGACCAACCAGTCGGCAGCAATGGCTGCCATCTCCTTCTTCTGGTCTGTCGTCCGCCTGTCTCGGAGAGCGCTGGAGCGCGAGGAAGCCATGGTGGGAATGGTGTGGAGAGGAGAAAGGGAACGGAGGCGGATGACTGCGGCTATGGCCGGCGCAGCAGTTTATATAGCAATGGTGGGCAGCAGAGGGACAGACTGGTGGCGCCAGAGTAGCCGCCTTAGCAACTTCATATCATTAATGTGGGCGGTAGACGGACAGACGGACGGCAGTTGTGTCATTTGAACATGGAGCAGTCGCCTGCACCGGGAAGTGGCACGGGCGGCGCTGACCATTTCAGACGGGAAGTGCACGCGGGCGAGGGAGGGGGTCTGGGTGGGCCAGGGCGGTCAGACTCGTGCTTGGCGACATGCTGGCTCGCCTGGGAGCTCAGCAACGACAACCAGACGATGCGCGAGGCTTCCGACCAGGAGCCGGCGCCACCGCTCAAGCCGGTTCATGCCGTGTTCACCATAGAGCAGGTGCGGTCGCACTTCGATACCCTAATGGCAGAAGAGCTACCAGCACCGACGGAATCGGCATTCCGGCAAGTGCAGGAGGACCAGTGCTACAACCTCCATCTCCTCAACGAGCACCGGCTCATGGAGGGACGAATCGCTGGAAAAGAAGCGAACGACAATGTCGTCGCGGACATGTGGACCGATATCCTGGCTTCCTGAATGAGCATCGGGCGATGTATCAGACCATCCGTAGGGCCCGTGAGGCCCTCTCCATCGTCCTTCGAGTTGTTGCGCTCGTCGTGGCGCCGCCGTCTTGCGTTGTCAATATGGTCAACGAACATGAGGAATTAGGAGATGACTTTACGTGGAGAGGATGACAGTATGGACCCACCAGGGCCATAGTCGTACGTACGCAAGTGCCTCCTTATTACAACTATATAAAAAATATTGCTTCCTCCTGGTTTCTTGACATCACGGTCCCACACCATTGTAAACCTATATAGTCAATAAATGAGAGAATTGCACAAGGAGTGGCCGACAGCTTGGACCCAGCAGCTCGAGCATTATTTGTTTTTTGAGGGGTGAGCAGAATTTTTTTTTAGCGATGTTTTTGCTGTTGTTCTGAGGAGAAGGGTATCAACTGGGCGGGCTGTGGCCCCTCTAGCCCAGGCTATTATTTTATGTCAACCAAATATCTAGCCCAGATATTAATTTTTCAAGGTGAAAATGGCTAGCCCAGCTATACTTTTTTTTAGGAATACCCAACACAGGTCAACTTATTATTCTCCGCCCCGTTGGGGTGCAAATCTTTCCTAGGAGGGATGTATTAGGCTTGCCAAGAAAATGGGCTTTAAGAAATAACAAATGGGTTGTAAGTATAAATAATGGGCTGTAAATATAAAAAATGAACCGAACGGGTAATTAGTTTCAAAGTTATTTTTTTGGATTTTGAAAATTTTAGTTTCATTACTTGTTGAGCGCGCAAAATATCGTTGGATTTTTACCTAATATAAATTTATTTTAAAATTAGATTCAATCTGACTCAAAATTTCAGGATAAAAAATATTTTGGATCCCATCAAAATGTGGGAAATTTGGTTGAAATTATTAACCATTGTCCGGGCTAGAAAATGGTCGGTAATGTTAACGAACAGTAAATCGGTTGCAGTAAATTCCATTAGAATTAAATAATGGGTTATAAATTATTAAAAATCACAAATGGGCTATATGCTCTCTGCCACAGATGTGATTCTCACTTGTGGGCCTACTAAGTTGACGCGTACGCAAGGCTTTGTCAACTTATAGTCAACACATGATTCTAGCAGCAGTGGCCGTTGGATGTCCATCCAAAGGCTGTCGTGCTTCTTCAATCTCGGATATTCTTGCTTTAGCCGCCCAAACCACCACCGGTGGTACCGCCTGCTACTGCCTCCCATGGACGGCTGTGCTGTCGTGCAGGCCTCACCGGCCCACCTTACTCCCATCGTTGTCCAGGACATTCCTCTACTCACAAACACCTCATGTTATTCTCCGGGCACGGCAGCCTCACACCGCAGCCGAACCAGCGAACCCTCATACTCCCCTCCACGTGGGCATCCACTTCTGTGTCTTCGCTGGCTCCGGGCCGTTCCCTTCCTAGTCCCCGCCATCGTCCACCGCGTTTGTTCTCTCGGCGCGTGTAGTCAACTTTGTCAATAAACGATAGCCATCGGAAGAGGGATGTATGTGGAGTGGCTGACAGTAGGGACCCACATGGTCCATGGTCGCACGCAAGCAAGTGACTCCTTATTATGCGAAAACAAATGATTTCTCCCCCTGACAGGTTTGACCCACTAGCTACATCTTCGCACGCAAGGAAGTGCCTCCTTATTACGCGGAAAAAAAGTTTCTTCCCCCTGACATCTGGGACCCACCAGCTACATCTTCGCACGCAAGGAAGTGCCACCTTATTACGCGCAAAAAATGATTCCCCCTGCTAGCTGGGACCCACAAGATTTGGAGGCTGACTTGTGGGCCTACTAAGTTAACGCGTACGCAGGGCTTTATCACCTTAGTCAATAAACGATTCTAGCTGGAGTGACCGTTAGATGTTAATCCAACGGCTGTGCTGCGTCTTCAACCTCTGGTCTTCTTGCTCCAGCCGCCCAAACCAGCGCTCGCCGTACCGCCTACCCTAGCCTCCCGTGGCCGGCTGTGCTGCCGTGTAGGGCTCACCGTCTGACCCTACTACCACTGGCCAGGCCTTCCCTGTACTCACCCACACCCCCTGTTATTCTCCGGCAACGGCAGCCTCACACCACAGTCGAACCAGTGAACCCTCGTACTCCCTCCTCGTGGGCATCCACCTGCCTCGTCTTCCCTGGCTTCACGTTGTTCCCTTCCTAGGCCTCGCCGTCATCCACCACCTTGATGCTCTCGGCGCGGCATGGTCAACAAAGTCAATGAATGACAGCCATCGAAAGAGGACTTTAGGCGGTGAGGCTGACAGCCGGACCCACCAGCTACATCTTGGAACGCAAGGAAGTGCCTCCTTATTACTCGCAAAATAAAAATGATTCCTCCCCTGATAGCTGGGACCTAGCAGCTATATCCTTGCACGCAAGGAAGTGAGCCCTTATATCCTCCCTGACCGCTGGGACCCACCCGGTCAAAGCATATGATATGTCTCCAACGTATATATAATTTTTTATTGTTCCATGTTATTGTATTATCCATTTTGGATGTTTTATATGCATTAATATGCTATTTTATATTATTTTTGGGACTAACTTATTAACCTAGAGCCCAGTGCCAGTTTATGTTTTTTTCCTTGTTTTTGACTTTTATAGAAAAGGAATATCAAACGGAGTCCAAACGGAATAAAACTTTACGATGATTTTTCTTGGACTAGAAGACACCCAGAAGACTTAGGGAGAGGGCCAGAGCAGTCCCGAGGAGGCCACAAGCCGCCAGGGCGCACCCCAGGGGGGCACCCCCCAGGCTTGTGGGCCCCTCGGAAGTGCCCTAACCCTAGTTCCACCTCTATATATTCTCAAATATTCCCCAAACATCAGAAGCATCCACAAAAATACTTTTTCGCCGCCGCAAGCTTCTGTTCTCGGGAGTTCCAATCTTGGGGCCTTTTTCGGCACTCCGCCGGAGGGGGATTTGATCACGGAGGGCCTCTACATCAACCTTGCTGCCCTTTCGATGATGCGTGAGTAGTTTACCACAGACCTACGGGTCCATAGCTGGTAGCTAGATGGCTTCTTCTCTCTCTTTGATCTTCTCCTCAATGTTCTTGGAGATCTATTCGATGTAATCTTCTTTTGCGGTGCGGTTGTTGAGATCCGAGGAATTGTGGATTTATGATCAGATTATCTATGAATATTATTTGAGTCTTCTCTGAACTCTTTTATGCATGATTACGATATCTTTGTATTTCTCTTTGAACTATCGGTTTGGTTTGGCCAACTAGATTGGTTTTTCTTGCAATGGGAGAGGTGCTTAGTTTTGGGTTCAATCTTGCGGTGTCCTCGCCCAGTGATAGAAGGAGTAGAGAGACAAGTATTGTATTGTTGACATCAAGGATAAAAAGATGGGGTTTATATCATATTGCTTGAGTTTATCCCTCTACATCATGTCATCTTACTTAAGGCGTTACTCCGTTCTTATGAACTTAATACTCTAGATGCATGCTGGATAGCGGCCAATGTGTGGAGTAATAGTAGTAGAAGCAGAATCGTTTCGGTCTACATGTCATGAATGTGATGCCTATATTCATGATCATTGCCTTAGAGTCCGTCATAATTATGGGCTTTTCTATCAATTGCTCAACAGTAATTTATTTACCTACCATATGCTATCTTCAAGAGAGAAGCCTCTAGTGAAACATATGGCCCCCGGGTCTATTTTCCATCTTATATTTTCAGATCTATAAACCAAAAAACCCAAAAATACCTTGTTGCAATTTATTTATATTTACTTTAGTTTGCTCTTTTATTTATCTTTTATATCTATCTCTATTAGATCTCACTCTTGTTCGTGACCGTGAAGGGATTGACAACCCCTTTTTCGCGTTGTGTGCAAGTGTTTGTTAGTTTGTGCAGGTGCATATATTGGAGACTTGCTTGTGCCTCCTACTGGATTGATATTGATACCTTGGTTCTTAACTGAGGGAAATACTTATCTCTACTCTGCTGTATCACCCTTTCCTCTTCAAGGGAAAAATCAACGCAAGCTCAAGAAGTAGCAGCGTACGTAGCATTGTCTGTTTGGTCATGAACATGTACGTACATACTGGTCGATCTGTCTCTCTACAACGATGAACCGTGGCCGAGCAAGCAGCGGCACGTGTCATAGTAAAGCCCCTGACATAAAAGTTCAGGCAGTCCCGTCCATGTACACATACATACAGCCATAGGGCAAAAAATGCGGCCACGTACATACATGCGGGCAGGGTCTCGAACGCGTACTCGTGCATATGTACGGTCAGGGCTCGTGTACATGGAGAGGTAACGGACGGCAGCAACTATTGGAAATATGCCCTAGAGGCAATAATAAATTGGTTATTATCATATTTCCTTGTTCATGATAAATGTTTATTATTCATGCTAGAATTGTATTGACCGAAAACTTAAATAAATGTGTGAATACATAGACAACACAGTGTCCCTAGTGAGCCTCTACTAGAATAGATCGTTGATCAAAGATGGTTAAGGTTTCCTAACCATAGACATGGGTTGTCATTTGATAACGGGATCACATCACTAGGAGAATGACGTGATGGACAAGACCCAATCGCAAGCTTAGCATCAGATCGCTTAGTTTATTTGCTATAGCTTTCTTCATGTCAAGTATCTATTCCTTAAACCATGAGATCATATAACTCCCTGACACCGGAGGAATACTTAGTGTGTATACAAACATCACTTCGTAACTGGGTGATCATAAAGGTGCTCTACAGGTATCTCCGAAGGTATCTGTTGGGTTGGCATGGATCAAGACTGGGATTTGTCACTCCGTATGATGGAGAGATATCTCTGGGCCCTCTTGGTAATACAAAATCTTAAAGAGCTTGCAAGCAGTGCGACTAATGAGTTAGTCACGGGATCTTGTATTACAAAACGAGTAAAGAGACTTTCTGGTAACGAGATTGAACTAGGTAAGGAAATACCGATGATAGAATCTCGGGCAAGTTACATATTGCCAGACAAAGGGAATTGCATATGGGATTAACCGAATCCTTGACATCGTGGTTCAACCAATAAAAGATCTTCCACTGGTACAGCGAGGTGCTATACAAACGGTTTTTAACTCCTTTCCGCGACGGCATTCTGAACCGTCGCCGAGTGAGTGTGTGCGATAGGGGGGTCCTTCCCACATGACCCAGAAACCGTCGGGGATAGGCCCTCCTGGCACACATGCTCGGCAAAATGAGGTCGTGTGTGACGGGCGAGCGATCAAATACGTTATACGTACAGTTGTGCTAAAAAAATACAATTACACAGGCCAAATCGTTTCCGGTCGTAAGTACATCCCACACAGTCAGTCCCGGCTAAATATTTCCGTTCGTATGTACATTCCACACAGTCAATCCAAGGAATACGTTTCCGTTAGTATGTACATCCCACACAGTTAATCCAAGAAGTACGTTTCCATTCGTATATACATCCCACACAGTCACTCCAAGGAAAACATTTCCGTTCGCACATACATCACACACAATTTTCCCCATTAAATCATTTTTTATAGCGTTGCCATTGCAGACGATATTAACATTTTTATCGTTTGCGTTATCGAATGCATCACACACGGTGCGTAGAAAAAACTGTGTAGCATAGGCTCTCCATCACACACACTTTTTATGTGGTAAACGTTTACGCAAGGTGGCCTAACGCAAACAGTTTTAAAGAGGATGTCGTGTGTGATTGTTCATTGATCCAACCCAGTTTATTCCTAGAAACCATGTGCGTTGCCTGAGGTCATCGCCCACGGTGTTTTCTCAATAACCGTTTGCAATAGAAAAACCCAATTAGCAGGCTAATTGGCCATTAGCAGGCTAATTGTCCTATTATTAATAATCCATTTATTAATCTAATTCACATTTCATATTAAGCACATAATGTATTTCATTTTCATATTAAGGAAGCAGGATTTCATAATTGAAATACATCAGAGTACAACATCATATAGCTTCAGCACTTAGCTACCCCATTACACAACTGCACCAGCACCAAGTTTCACATGCAACATCTATAACCTTTTGAAATTAGCATCATAGACGGTACATAGACAGATGAATCTCATCTGGAAAACTGCTGAAGCGGAAGGCGAATATTGAGCTTTCATTGATGTTGAAGGTCTTTGCAACTTTAGGCCAATGCCTATGGATGATTGACCATCCATCCTTCGCCCTCTTTAGGAACACTTCAATATTGAACCGTGGGTGTTGTATGAATACCTTCCTCGCCTCCTGACCATACAGGTAGTTTGAGAGGTAATCATCAGTGAACTGCTTTGGAAAGGCCTGAAAACAAGGATGTGCATAAATATCTTCTCTATATTGGAAATGGGGCAAAGGAATAAAAAAGGCAAGGTATAATAGTTAGTACCATCCTGTAGTGAACTGATGTCTTGTTCATTGTGCAGACAAAGATCTTGTTGTTTTTTGTCGCTAATTTCTTTATCCTAACAATCTTTCTGAGTTTCTTGACTTGACTGATATTCATGGACAACTCATTTCCCCATATGCAAAAAGGCTCGAACTGTGGGTCAAAACCTCTGACAGCAGGACCTACATGTGCAAGACCAAATTGTTAAAAACCTAAATATTAGAATGGTTCCTGCAATTGCACAATAATGTGCTATTAGACAGAGGATCGTGCATGTGCAAACCTCGATTGTAAACCTCAGTGCTTCCCATTGTTTCCCTGCAACACATATAAGGTAGTTAGTGATCAAGTTAAGTGAGGGTTCGCATGCTATCAGTAAAATATGTTGATGAAAAATAAGCACATTGCAGATTCATCAGATTAATTCAAGCCACATGGAAAACCCATTTATCCAAACCAAGCATGATTAAGAACTAGGAAATATAGCAATTGTATATGTTTCTCATGTATTAAGTGCAGCCAAATTCGATTTATTCCTCACATGCACAATAATACAAAATTCTACCCACGACAATTGGACATCGCATTGCAGAATTGAATCAAGCAGTTAACTAAACACCACAACAAATGAACCAAACATTAACTGATCACCACATTGCACAATATAACATACTCCTAATAGAAGATCAGACAGTTATCCAAACCAAGCATGCTTAACAACTTGGAAATATAACAATTGTATTTGTTTCTCGTGTATTTAGTACAGCCAAATTTGATTTATTTCTCACATGGTATACAATAACTGAATGCACCCACAACAATTGAACATCGCATTGCAAAATTGAACCAAACAGTTAACTAAACACCACAACAAATGAACCAAATGTTAACTGAGCACCACATTGCACAATGTATAACATACTAGAAGATCAGACAGTTAACCAAACCAAGCATGCTTGACAACTTGGAAATATAGCAATTGTATTTGTTTCTCATGTGTTTTGTAAAGATAAATTCGATTTATTTCTCACATGGAAGACAATACAAAATTGCACCCTGAAGAATTGAACATCGCATTTGTAGAATTAAACCAAACAGTTAACTGAACATGACAACTAATTAACCAAACAGTTAATACGTGAGCACCACATTGCACGACATATAGAACATATACACTAGAGCAACAGATTGCATGGTAAAAGTAGATAGGACAATTCACTAGAATTTGTTAAGGAACGGCAGGAGCAGCACATGCAACGGGTAAACCGAGCATGCTTAACCGGCGTAGCTAGCAAACGGAACATAGGTCCTTATAGTGAGCTAATAAGACAAGCTACTCCTCATCGTCGGAGATATCGATGATGATTGGTTCCTTGGACATGGAAGAGGGCGAGGCCTCCACATCGTGGGTGCCCTCGTTGTAGTGGTGAGTTTCCTGAGACGCTCCAGGCACCAACCCGCTGGCTCTTGAGTTGAGGTAAGCACGGGCACGCTGAGAAAACACCTCGTAGTCTTCATCGAAGGCACCGACGGTGGCCTCAAGAAAATGCCATGAACTGTCGTTTAAAGCAGCCAACCGTGTTGCGGCATTGGCGCGCGAGGCGTCGACGGTGGCCTCGACGGCGAGGTGCTCCTCCAGGATCTGGGGGTCGGCACGAATGGCAGCCATCGCGACCTCATCCACGCGTGCGGCCACGATTTGCTTCTCCGCTGCCAAATGCTCCTTGAGCTCCTGGCTATACTGCGTGAACCATGGCTTAGGGCGGCGCTTATTTGGGGGAGGGGTCGGTGATTTGGGTGGAAGGTGTCGTGCCGGCGGTCGGGGCATGGGGGATGTGGAAGGAGGAGGATGGGGGTCAGGTGTGGATTACCTGCCTGGATCGACGAGGCCGATAAGCATGAAGGAGGGTCGTCGGTGAGGAGGCGGCGCTGCAAGCAAGGACTGAAGGTTTCAACATGGAAAGGAAGGCGAAAACATGGGAAATGTGGCTTTTGGTAAGGGGGAGGGGGTGGGGAGGTAGATATTTCTGCGGAACCCGAAAATTTTGGATCGGTGCAGCAAAAAATCTGGCGCGCAAAGTGTCATTAGACACGGTCCCTTATTCAGCACTGTGTATGATATCTGAACATCACAAACGATTCATATAGCTTAACCCATGTGTGATGAGTTTGAATGTGCAAATTTTGGTTCAAATTTCCCTGGTTACAATGGTCATCCATGTCATTGCATAATTTGGGTACACAAAGGAGACTACAGCACACCCACACTTCTTAATCGAGCAAGTTCAGCAATTAAACAGAGCTAGCTGGCCTAAACATTACTCTAACAAATTAAAGACCGGCACTCTTAATTAAACAAAACAAAGAGTACTACTACGGCTGGTGCTCGTCGATCTCCGCTGCCTCCTCCATGTCCAGCTCGTGCCCGACGATCTCCTGGGGAAGGGGCTCCATGGCATCCATCGCACCATACTCGGCAAGCATCTCGCCATCTCTTTGGAAAAGGCTGCCACGAGTTGGGCGTGGGCGGCCGCGATCTAGGCTTGGACGGGCTCCGTCGTGGCAAGGTATGCGCGGAGGAATGGACGGTTGCTCGAATGCTCCCGGCGATTGCCAACTCTTTGGTCGTGGGTTGCTGACCATTGTCGGAGAAGCTTCATTCAATTTGTGCAGTGACCGCCATGAGCTGGGCGTGGGCGGCCTTGACATGGTTGTCGGCGGCCTCCATCAGGGCTAAGGCTGCCTCTACGGAATGGACAGCTGCTGTGCCGCTCTCGCCAATTGCTATCCCTGAGGCAGATGTTGCTGCCGCCACCTGAGAAGCAACAGCGGCCGTTTGGCCTGCCTTGGCCGCCCGGTCGCAGATTGTGGCCGTGCTCATGCAGCTTGTTAGCACGTGCATGGCGGCTGCGGCTGCGCTCTCGCCAGAGTGGGCCGCCGAAGTTGCCCTCACGACACGGGTCCACGTCCCCATCTTTCACCGGCGACGATTGAATAGTGAAATGATATTTGGGGAGCGAGCTAGTGTGCTTGACACGCCAGCTGTGGACTGTAGCCGACGCACCTTCTCGCGTAAGCCATAGGCGTACTATACTCCGACGGTGCTCCAAGATATTTTGTACTACATCTCACACGGTTGGTGATAATAAACTGTGTCCGATCTACTTGATTTTTCGTCTTGATTTTAATTACATAATGGGGTCACAGCGGCAAAGGAGGGTGTTTGAATTGCTAGAACTTTTATCTGTAGTGAACATGCAACTATAGGTGTGTCGTCAAAAAAATTGGAACTATTCAGGGTTCATTTGGACATTTTTTATACATTAACTTGGGTTTCTAGGCATTCCAGGTGCACAATTCAAAATTAAATTACATGCACATGCTCCGGTGCACCAAAATGGGTTGTAAAATCATATATGTGTCCATGGGTTGATGCTTATATCTCATGCAAGAAATGGGGATGAATTTCAAACACCACGGCACCGTGGCTCTCCGGCAAACATTGAGGTACTTTCTTTTGTAATTCTAGTAAATCCAAAACTCGTCTGAAATTCATGAACCTTGGCATGCTATCATGGAATGGCATCAACATGCTGGGGTAAAAAATATTGTCCCATTTGGGGCAGGTTATGGTATAAGCTTCTCACAAACCAGAGCTTCTACAAGAAGCTTCATGGTTCCAGTACGGAAACGTGTCACCTTTGTGGACAAAATGATATTCGTCGCCTCTTCTTGCTTTCAATTTTTTTCTGGTGTCAACATAGAACAACAGGAGTGTCGTGTTAAATTTTGGAATTTTTTGGGGCTCGTTTGGATATTTTTATATGTTAACTGAGTTTTATAGGCATTTATGTGCATAATTCAAAATTGAACTACATGCACATGCTCCAGTGCATAAAAATGGGTTGAAAAATCAAATGTGTGTCCTTGGTTGCAAGCTTAGGTCACATGCAAGAAATGAGAATGAATGTCAAACACCTTGACACTGTCGCTTGGCCGCTAACATTGAGATACATGGTTTTAAAATTCTAGTAAATCAAAAACTCGTCTGAAATTCATGAAACTTGACATGATATCATGGAACGGCATCAACATGCCGTGGTAAAAATATTGTCCCATTTGGGGCAAGTTTGGGTATAAGTTTCTCGCAAACTAGAGCTTCTCACAACAAGCCTGATGGTTTCAGTAGGGAACGTGCCACCTTTGTGGATGAAACGATATCCGTTGCCTCTTCTTGCTTTCAAAATTTTTCTAGTGTCAACATAGAAAAACAAGAGTGTTGTGTCAATTTTTGGGATTTTTCAGGGTTCGCTTGGACATTTTTATACATTAACTGAGTTTTCTATGCATTTATGTGCATAATTCAAATTTGAACTACATGCACATGCTCCAATGCATATAAATGGGTTCAAAATTCAAATGTGTGTCCTTGGTTGCATGCTTAAGTCCCATGCAAGAAATGGGAATGAATGTCAAACACCTTGCCACCATCGCTCGGCCGCTAACATTGAGATACATGGTTTTCAAATTCTAGTAAATCCAAAACACGTCTGTATTTATGAAACTTGGCATGCTATCATGGAACAGCATCAACAAGCCGTGGTAAAAATATTGTCCCATTTGGGTCAGGTTGGGGTATAAGCTTCTCACAAACCAGAGCTTCTCACAACAAGCCTCATGCTTATGGTAGGGAACGTTTCACCTTTCTGGATGAAACGATATCTGTTGCCTCTTCTTGATTTCAAATTTTTTTCTAGTGTCAACATAGAACAACAAGAGTGTTGTGCTAAATTTTGGAATTTTTCAGGGTTCGTTTGGACATTTTTATACATTAACTGAGTTTTCTATGCATTTATGTGCATAATTCAAATTTGAACTACAGGCACATGCTCCAGTGCAGATAAATTGGTTGAAAAATCAAATCTGTGTCCTTGGTTGCATGCTTAGGTCCCATGCAAGAAATGGGAATGAATGTCAAACACCTTGCCACCGTCGCTCGGCCGCAAACATTGAGATACATGGTTTTCAAATTCTAGTAAATCGAAAACTCGTCTGAAATTCATGAAACTTGGCATGCTATCATGGAACGGCATCAACATGTCGTGGTAAAAAATTTGTCCCATTTGGTTCAGGTTGGGGTATAAGCTTCTCACAAACCAGAGCTTCTCACAACAATCCTCATGGTTATGGTAGGGAACGTTTCACCTTTCTGGACGAAACGATATCCGTTGCCTCTTCTTGATTTCAAATTTTTTTCTAGTGTCAACATAGAATAACAGGAGTGTTGTGTTAAATTTTGGAATTTTTGGGGGTTCGTTTGGACATTTGTATACATTAACTGAGTTTTCTATGCATTTATGTGCATAATTCAAATTTTAACTATAGGCACATGCTCCAGTGCATATAAATTGGTTGAAAAATCAAATATGTGTCCTTTGTTGCATGCTTAGGTCCCATGCAAGAAATGGGAATGAATGTCAAACACCTTGCCACCGTCGCTCATCCGCAAACATTGAGATACATGGTTTTCAAATTCTAGTAAATCCAAAACTCGTATGAAATTAATGAAACTTGGCATGCTATCATGGAACGGCATCAACATGCTGTGGTAACAAATTTGTCCCATTTGGGGCAGGTTTGGGTATAAGCTTCTCACATACCAGAGCTTCTGGCAACAAGCCTCATGGTTCCGGTAGGGAATGTGCCTCCTTGGTGGATGAAATGATATTTGGTGCCTCTTCCTGTTTTCAATTTTTTTTCCTAGTGGCAACATAGAGCAACAGAAGTGTCATGTTAAAATTTGCAATTTCGGGGTTCGTTTGGACATTTTTATACATTAACTGAGTTTTCTAGGCATTTTATGTGCATAATTCAAATTTGAACAACATGCACATGCTCCAGTGCAGAAAAATGGGTTGACATAACAAATGTGTGTCCTTGGGTGCATGCTTAGGTCCCATGCAAGAAATGGGAATGAATTTCAAACACCATGGCACTATTGATTGCCGGCAAAATGTTGAGATACCTTGTTTTTAAATTCTATTAAATCCAGAAACTCGTCTGAAATTCATGAAACTTGGCATGCTATCATGGAATGGCACCCGACAAGATGTGGTATATTTCGTGTCCATTTTGAGAGAAGGCACACTCGAATAACAGCCAACAAAGGCATTTTGAAACAAATAGCTACCACTTTAACATCTCAAATGTTTTGTATAATTTAAATCATGTGCGTTCTGTTAACCATTCACGTGACCCCACGCATCACTCTTTTAATGGCTAGGAGGTGTCGTGCGGACGGCTGCTTGACTGAACAGGAGGCGTGCGAGCACAGGCTGACAGAGAGGCATGCAAGCTGTCCTCCAATGCGCAGGCCTTGCTCACATCCTCTCCATTAATGGCACCCAAGCGAGCCCTTATGTGCATAACTAGGAAGCGAGCCCTTTGACTTCCATGGCCGCCCGCCTTGCTCGCATCCTCTCCATTAATGGTGCCCAAGCCACAGTTTAATACAGGCAGCCTTACTGTTCGCCTCCCATTCCCCTCCCGCAGACCTCCACCAATGCCATGGCGCAGAAGGATCATCTGCCAGTAGTCTTCCAGTTTGGTGAAGTAGAGTTCGAGCCGAAGGAGATAGAACATAAGGAGGAATGGGGCCTCATGGACATGGCCCTAAACAAGCTGGCCGCGGCGGTTGGTGCCCCCGCGCCCGCCCTAGCTCCCATCCCCGCGCACGCGCTAGCGACCATCCTCGTAGCAATGACGGGGTGGTCGCCGAGCACTATCGCAGAGCTGGAAGCCGCGGGCGTCAGCGAGGTCTCCGCTGACCCACGTGAGCTCGTGTACATGCCAGCGCCAGCGCCCGTGCCCGTGCGCGCCCCTGCACCCATCGTGGCGCCGGTCCCCATGCGTTTGCCTGCACCCACCATGCCCGGGCCCGTGCGCGCGCCCCCCTCAGTGGCATGGGATGCCGCCATTGACCGGTACCTCGCAGTGCCGCAAGTTGCCGTCCTCCCACGCCCCGCCCGTTGATCTCGCGAGGAACATTCTGTGCTGCCTTGAAGACTTCAACAACGGCGTCTCAAAGGACGACAACGACAACGCCGGTGCAGCACGCCACCTCCGCCGCCACCAGAATTAGTTTTTTTTGGGTTTAATACTGTACCTCGATCATATGAATATAAATTCGCAGTGTGACTGAATGAAAGACATGGTTTGAACGAACTTGCATTTTTCTCTCTGAATGTACAGACTTATCAAATGCTTTTCTTAAAAAAGGTCAACGGTTTTTAAATATAAAACACTCATCGCAAACGTTTTAGTTAGAACACCCGTATGCAAACCGACAACTTCCCCAGGAAGCCAAGGGAAAATGTGCCGAGCAGGATTTGTGTAGCTCTTTATCGCAAACATTTTAGATAGAATACCCGCATGCAAAAGTGAGAGCTATGGTCTTCCCCAGTAAGCCAAGGGAAAATTCGTTGCGCAGGATTTGTGCATCTCTTCAACGCAAACAGTTCAGATTGAATACGGTATGCAAATCGAGACTTCGGCGCTAAGCCAAGAGAAAATCTGGCACGTAGGATTTGTACATCCCTTCAACGCAAACGGTTTTTTCGGATGACCCGTGTGCAACCACGTACACACAATTTGGTAAGATTTGCATCTGTCATATTGGGTATATTGCCATTTGTCAAACTGGAAAGATTGACATTTGTTGATCTAGTAACATTGCCCTTTGTCAACCTTGTAACACTGCCATTTGTCGAAATATGCAGCTAAAAATCACTAGCACTATCTAATTTTTGCAACTAAAATTCAGTAATTAAGCATATATTCCATTCATAGATTAAGCAGTCATTCTTTATACAAACAGTTCAATTCGACTGCTGAACTGACCAAACTTTTCCCCAATTGTTGCCAACCACGTACTGAAATAGCTAGTTCAACTATATATACTAGCTAATTTTAAGTACGTTGTACAGTTCCACCACGTCTATAGTCAGATGAACTGAACAAAATAGCCCCTAAATACTACTACTACTACTACGGAGGGGCTTTGTACTACTTCTGGCAGCCTCTCCTCTGCCAAGCGCGCTCAGTAAGAGGCAGAGGAGGAGGAGCCTACCGACAAGCTGGACAACCACAATACGGTGCCTGCCGCTGCTGCACCTTCCGCGACGCTCACCTCGAATGCCCTCTGCCGCTCCAAACGACCCCTCTCGAAGCGGCGGGACTCCTCATAGATATCATGATTCCTCGCCTCTGCGTCGGCATGTGCTGCGGCCACGGCGGCGGTAAGGCTCTTTGCATGCTCCACGAGGCACTCCTCCTCCTCCCGGAGGAACTCAATGTAGCGCGCAAGGTCGCTGACGCACGTGCGGGCCTCCACCTCTGCCTCCCGCCTTCGGGTGGCGATGGCGGAGCGGGTCATGACCCCGGCGATCGACGGTGGGCTGGTGGCCACGGCGGCCAACGATGGGGGGCGGCCACGACCACCACATCCCACCTTCAGGCCGCGGTGGCGGAGCGGGTGATGGCCACGGTGGCCGACAGTGGGCTGGCAGCCACGACGGCCACCTCTCGCCTTCGGGTCGCGGCGGCGGAGCGGGCGATGGCCCTGGCTTTTGACGGTTGTGTGGCAGCCATGGTGGCAGATGGTGGGGTAGCGGCAACAGCGGCCGGCAACAGCTGCCGACGGGCAGCGGTGGCGGAGCGTGTGGTGGGTGTTCCGCGCACACCCAACAGGGACGCCACGCGCACTACACTATGCCCGGGACTGATCCACCGCCACGGTGTAGCCTCCTAGCTGGAGCTATCCTCTGATGACGACAGAGTGGCTGAGCGACGATGATGGACTAGTCCCATTGGCGATTGTGGGAGAAGCAGACAAGATAAGCTACAGGGAGGGAGGGGAAATGCGACGCATGACTCGCCGGCCATGAGGGTTTATATAGCAGGGTGGTAAGCATTGGGGTTTTGGAGGATTTCACCGAGTCGGGCGGGAACCTGCGCGGTTGCTCGGGAACGGGCTCACCACCGTTAGGCCAAAAGAACGCCCCCGCGCGCTGCTCAAGCTTGCGCTCGAAGCCGTCTGTGGCAGCGGGGTGACAAGACGTGCGAGAGGAGGATGAAAGGACACGTACACATACGGTTAATAAACAAATGTTTGCGATTTAATTACCTACTACCCCTTCCTGGTTTATAAGTCGTCTATGTATTTTTGTGCCAAATTGTGAATAGAGATGTAACTAATAAAATATGAATGCATGTCGCCAAAGATTATATTGTTGGATTCGTATTTGAACATAGTTTCCAATTATATAATTTTTATAACATGCATTAACATTTTGTTTGTTACATTTAAGGTCAAAATATGGCACAGGATATAAAGGGAACTAATAGACCAAGACGGAGGTAGTAGCACACGGCCGCTCTCTACGCAGCGACGCAACTGCCGGTCGGCTTATAGACGATCATTCCCTGCATGTTCAACTGCTTTATGCATGTGGTTGCTCGCGGTAGAGGCAGCCGCGGCATGCTCTACTCGCGTCCCGCCGTGCGCGCTCTGCTCTCGTGTCCCTCCGGGCACTCTACCCTTGTCCCTCCACGTGCGCTGCCAGTGTTTGGGGCCGGCGCACAATCATGTACGATCGTGCTGCCATTATGCATGCGGTTGCGCCAGGCGCGGCACGACGATGCAGTTACCCGCTGCAAAAACTGCCATGCGGACGCGCCGAGAATCCAGGCCGCCCAGCCCCATTTATTCCTGCGGCCATTTACCTTCATCTCTCGTGCCACACGACACAATAAGCACACCCACGATGAGACATACAGAGAGGACATCCAGCGGTTCCAATGGCGCTCTTCGTGGCTCAAATGGCGCTCCCAGCGGCCGATGACGACAGCGGGGGGGTAGTTCACCACGCATCACGTAGTGGACACCCACGTGAGGGGGAAGGCCATCTCGGTGGTGTACACAAACAAGCTAGTCTCGGTGGAGAGCTCCATCCAAACTATGGAGCAGTTGCTTGCTAAGGACAAGTACCAAGTGGTCGGCTTCGACCTCGAGTTCACGAGTGGTCGTGCCGGGCACGATCAGAAGGTTGCCGTCGCCTAGTTTTGCATGCGACATGACGTCCTCGTCTACCACTACCACCTAGCCACAAGGTCTTGCGAGCGTTTCTCCAGGTTTATCAACAGCTCCGACTACAGTTTCGCTACGGTGGACACCACCAATGATCTAAAAGCGCTCAAGGTTTCGAGCTTGAAATGCCAGAATCTTGTCAACATCCAGGACCACTACAAGGTCTGGGGCAGCAACAAAAACAAACAGAACTCCCTGGTTGACCTCGCCTCGGCCATCATCGACCCCTACTACATGAAGATGAAGGATGAGAGCAAGAAGGACAAGAACGCCTGGCACAGTGTCTGGCATCAGAGACTGGATGAACAACACGTCAAGTCCAAGGATGCGTACACAAGCTACGAGATGTACAGGCATATCATTGACATGAGGAAGTGTCTTCTTCCTACCCCAGACGAGGGATCGAGCCACAGAGCAGTGGCGGGAGCGTGACTAGACGATCGTTTCTCCTAGTTTAGAATGCGTGCAATTGTTTATTGAGGTGTGTGCGAATGATCTGTATAGTCACTTATGTAATTGGATGTTTATTTCAGTTATATATATATGTGTGTGTGTGTGTGTGTGTGTGTGTGTGTGTGTGTGTGTGTGTGTGTGTGTGTGTGTGTGTTATTCTTCTATAGACAGAGCAAATCACACGGCTCATTAGCAGCAATCGTCTGTGTTATTATTGGTCTTCGCACACATTTCTGATTACGGACCTGTTTGCCGCGTATCACACACATCTTGTTCAGTTGAACTATTTCTGTTGTCTTGGCTCATCGCAAACAGTTCATCCGAGTCAACTGTATGCCCTCCATCACACACACCTTGATCTGGCTGACCGTTTCTATTATGTTGCCTAATCACACACAGTTCATCCTAGTGAACTGTATGTCATATATCGCACACACCCTCATCTGGCTGCCCGTTTCTGTTGTTCTGCCTCATCGCAAACAGTTCTGCCGGATTAACCGTTTGCCATGCATCACACACGCAACTCTAATTTGAACCGTGTTTGATGTCACCGCCATCGCAAATGTTTTTTTATCTTTTTTGATGGTTTTATTACATGACCGTTTGTGATTAATGCATCACACATAGTTTTGTCGAAGGGTCTCTGATTGGACTGTCGTGTTTGGACCATCCTGCAGTAGTGTTCGTGGAATATGTAGGAATCAATATAGGCATCCAGGTCTCGCTATTGGTTATTGATCGGAGAGGTGTCTCGGTCATGACTACATGATTCCCGAACCCGCAGGGTCGCATGCTTAACGTTCGTTGACGCTAGAGTAGTATTGGGATATTTTATAATTGATAACTAAATGTTGTTCGGAGTCCCGGCTAAGATCCTAGACGTTATGAGGAGTCTCGGAATGGTCGAGAGGTAAAGATTTATGTATGGGAAGTCATATTTTGGGTTCCGGAAAAAAGTGAAGTTTTTTCGGTATTGTACCGTGAGGCTTCTAGAAGGTTCTGAAGGATTCCGGAGGGGTCCGGAAGTCCACAAGTGGGTCCACCATGACCCAAGAGCTAGCACGGGCTATGGGGAGGCACCCTGGCCTTATTGGTCTAGGCGCACCAAGTCCTCAAAAGCCCATGTGGCTAAGGAAGGAAAAAAATGAGTCCTAGTAGAAAGGTTGCGCCCTAGGGCTTGGAGGGGTTGTTCCCCACGCCCCTCCACCTATATATAGAGGGGAGGGGGCACCCCAAGAGGACACACCAAGCCCTTGGCGCCCCTCTCTCTCTCTCCTGTTACTCCGTAGTTCCTCCGTCCTTGTTCTAGTAGCGCTTGGCGAAGCCCTGCTGAACTAGCTCCACCACCACCATCACCACCACCACGCCGTCGTGCTGGTTGTGGTCCCATCTACTTATCCGCCTTCTCTTGCTGGATTAAGGAGGAGGAGATGTCATCGAGCCTCACGTGTACCAAACTCGGAGGTGCCTTTCGTTCGGCACTAGATCGGTTGGATCATGATCGGATCGCGAAGAGTATGACTACATCAACCGCGTTATATACGCTTCCGCTTTCGGTCTACGAGGGTACATAGACACACTCTCCCCTCTCATTGCTATGCTTATCCTAGATAGATCTTGGGTGTTCGTAGGAAATGTTTTGATTTTCATGCTTCGTTCCCCATAAGTGGCATCATGAGCTAGGTCTATGCGTAGATGTATATGCACGAGTAGAACACAAAGAGTTGTGGGCGTTGATGCTCAAATTGCTTACCTCTCTTGTCTTATTTGGATTCGGCGATATTGTGGGATGAAGCGTCTTGGACTAACCTTACATGTCCTTGCACATGAGACCGGTTCCACCGACTAACATGCAACTTGTTTTGCATAAGGTGGCTAGCGGGTGTCTGTCTCTCCTACTTTAGTTGAATCTAATTTGACGAAGGCGGTCCTTATAGAAGGTTAAAAGGCAACTTGATTATCATCATTGTGGCTTTGCGTAGGTAAGAATGGTTCTTGCTAGTTGGCCATAGCAGCCATGTAAAATTTGCAACAATAAAGTAGAGGACGTCTAACTTGTTTTTGCAGGGCATGTTGCGATGTGGTATGGCCAAAACGTGATGTGATATATGTTGATGTATGAGATGATCATGTTTTGTAATAGGTTCACGATTTGCATGTCGATGAGTATGGCAACTGGCAGGAGCCATAGGGTTGTCTTTAATTTATTAACCGCCATGTAATTGCTTTACTTTATCGCTATGCGTTAGCAATAGTTGTAGAAGCAATAGTTGGCGGAGACGACCACGTGATGACACGATGATGGAGATCATGATGATGGAAATCATGGTGTCATGCCAGTGATGATGGAGATCATGTCGGTGCTTAGGAGATGGAGATCAAAGGCACGAGATGATAATGGCCATATCTTGTCACATATTGATTGCATGTGATGTTTATCTTTTTTATGCATCTTATTTTGCTTAGAACGACGGTAGCAATATCAAGATGATCCCTTCACTTAGTTTTGAGAAATTGTGTTCTCCCCGAGTATGCACCGTTGCAAAAGTTCGTCGTTTCAAAGCACCATGTGATGATCGGGTGTGATAGACTCTACGTTCGCATACAACGGGTGTAAGCTAGTTTTAGACATGCAGAATACTTGGGTCAAACTTGAAGAGCCTAGCATGTAGAGACATGGCCTCGGAACACATGAGACCGAAAGGTCGAACATGAGTCATATAGTAGATATGATCAACTTGGAGATGTTCACCATTGATGACTACCCCATCTCATGTGATGATCGGACATGGGTTAGTTGATTTGGATCATGTATCACTTAGGCAACTTGAGGGATGTTGATTTAAGTGGGAGTTCATTAGTAATTTGATTAACTGAACTAATTATCATGAACATAGTCTAAATTGTCTTTGCATATGTTGTAGATCAATGGCTCACGCTGTAGCTCCCTGTTTTAATACGTTCCTAGAGAAAGACTAAGTTGAAAGATATTGTAAGCAATTATGCGGACTAGGTCATAGACTGAGGATTGTCCTCACTACTGCATAGAAGGCTTATGTCCTTGATGCAGCGCCCGGTGTGCCAACCCCTCTAGCATCGTCTGTGGATGTTGTGAATGTCTGGCAGACACGTTCTGATGACTACTCGATAGTTCAGTGCGCCATGCTTTACGGCTTAGAAATCAGTGCCCCAAAGATGTTTTGAACGCCACAGAGCATATCAGATGTTCCAAGAGCTGAAATTGGTATTTCAGGCTCATGCCCGTGTTGAGAGCTATAAGACCTCTGACAAGTTCTTTGCCTGCAAGATGGAGGAGAACAACTCAGTTAGTGAGCATGTGCTCAGAGTGTTTGGGTGCTACAATCGCTTGAATCAAGTGGGAGTTAATCTTCCAGATAAGACAATGGTTGACAAAGTTTTCCAGTCACTGCCACCAAGCCATAAGGGTTTTGTGATGAACTATAATATGCAAGGGATGGAGAAAACGGTCCCCGAGCTATTCGCGATGCTTAAGGCCGCAGAGGTAGAAATCAAGAAAGAGCATCAAGTGTTGATGGTCAATAAGACCACCAGTTTGAAGAAGGGTAAGGGAAAGAAAGGGAACTTCAAGAAGAATGGCAAGACAGTTGCCGCTCCCGTGAAGAAATCCAAGGCTGGACCCAAACCCGAGACTGAGTGCTTCTATTGCAAGGGGAAGGGTCACTGGAAGCGGAACTGCCCCAAGTACTTGGCAGATAAGAAGGATGGCAACGTCAAACACATGTATATTTGATATACATGTTATTGATGTGTACCTCACTAGTGCTCGTAGTAGTGTCTGGGTATTTGATACCGATTCAGTTGCTAATATTAGTAACTCGAAGCAGGACCTGCAGAGTAACGGAGACTAGCTGAGGGCGAGGTGACAATGAGTGTTGGATGTGTCTCCAAGGTTGATATGATCACCATCGGCACGCTCATAATAAATTCAGGATTAGTATTAAACCTAAATAAGGATTATTTGGTGCTTGCGTTGAGCATAAAACATTATATCTAGATATTGTTTATTGCAAGGCGGCTATTCACTTAAGTCAGAGAATAATGGTTATTCTGTTTATGTGAGTAATATCTTTTATGGTCATGCACCCCTTGTGAATGGTTTATTCTTATTGAATCTCGATCCTAGTAATACACATATTCATAATATTGATGCCAAAAGATGCAAAGTTAATGATGATAGTACCACACACTTGTGGTACTGCCGCTTAGGTCATATTGGTATAAAGCACATGAAGAAACTCCATGTTGATGGACTTTTGGAATCACTTGATCATGAATCATTTGATACATGTGAACCATGCCTCATGGGCAAGATGACTAAAACCCCGCTTTTCGGAACAATGGAGCGGGCAAGTGACTTTTTGGAAATAATACATACTGATGTATGTTGTCCAATGAGTGTTAAAGCACGTGGTGGATATCGTTATATTCTTACCTTCACAGATGATTTGAGTAGATATGGGTATATTTACTTAATGAAACACAAGTATGAAACATTTGAAAAGTTCAAGGAATTATAGAGTGAAGTGGAAAATCATCTTAACAAGAAAATAAAGTTTCTATGATCTGGTCATGGAGGTGAATATTTGAGTTACGAGTTTGGTATGCATTTAAGACAATGTGGAATTGTTTCACAGCTCACGCCACCTGGAACACCACAGCGTAATGGTGTGTCCAAACGTCGTAATCGTACTCTATTGGATATGGTGCGTTCCATGATGTCTCTTAACGATTTGCCACTTTCATTTTGGGGTTATGCATTAGAGACAGATGCATTCACTTTAAATAGGGCACCGTCTAAATCCATTGAGACGACACCGTATGAGTTGTGGTTTGGCAAAAAACCTAAGCTGTTGTTTCTTAAAGTTTGGGGATGCGACGCTTATGTCAGGAGGCTTCAGCCTGATAAGCTCGAACCCAAAGCGGAGAAGTGCGTCTTCATAGGATACCCTAAAGAGACCATTTGGTATACCTTCTACCACAGATCTGCGGGCAAGATCTTTGTTGCCAAGTACGGGTCCTTTCTAGAGAAGGAGTTTCTCTCGAAAGAAGTGAGTGGGAGGAAAGTAGAACTTGATGAGGTAATCGTGCCTTCTCTCGAATTGGAAAGTAGCACATCATAGAAAGCAGTTCCTGTGATGCCTACACCAACTGAAGAGGAAGCTAATGATGATGATCATGAAACTTCGGATCAAGTTACTACTGAACTTCGTAGGTCGGCCAGGGTACATTCCGCACCAGAGTGGTATGGTAATCCAGTCCTGGAAGTCATGTTGTTAGACAACGGTGAACCTACGAACTATGAAGAAGCTATGATGAGCCCGGATTCAAACAAATGGCTTGAGGCCATGAAATCCGAGATAGGATCCATGTATGAGAACAAAGTATGGACTTTGGTGGAATTTCCCAATGATCGGCAAGCAATTGAGAATAAATGGATCTTTAAGAAGAAGCAGACGCTGATGGTAATGTCACCGTCTATAAAGCTCGACTTGTCACAAAAGGTTTCCGACAAGTTCAAGGGGTTGATTACAATGAGACTTTCTCACTCGTAGCAATGCTTGAGGCTGCTAGAATTATGTTAGCTATTGCCGCATTTTATGATTATGAGATCTGGCAAATGGACGTCAAAACGGCATTCCTTAACGGGTTTCTTAAGGAAGAGTTATATATGATGCAACCAGAAGGTTTTGTCGATCCTAAGGTTGCTAACAAAGTATACAAGCTCCAGCGATCCATCTATGGACTGGTGCAAGCATCTCAGAGTTGGAATATTCGCTTTGATGAAGTGATCAAAGCTTTTGGCTTTATACAAACTTAGGGAGAAGTTTGTATTTACAAGAAAGTGAGTGGGAGCTCTATAGCAGTTCTGATATTATATGTGGATGACATATTGTTGATTGGAAATGATATAGAATTTCTGGAAAGCATAAAAGGATATTTGAATAAGAGTTTTTCAATGAAAGACCTCGGTGAAGCTACTTACATATTGGGCATCAAAATCTATAGAGATAGATCAAGACGCCTAATATGACTTTCACAAAGTACATACCTTGAAAAAGTTTTGAAGAAGTTCAAAATGGACCAGTCAAAGAAAGGTTTCTTGCCTGTATTGCAAGGTGTGAAGTTGAGTAAGACTCAAAGCCCGACCACGGCAGAAGAAAAGAAAGGATGAAAGTCATTCCCTATGCCTCAACCATAGGCTCTATAATGTATGCCATGTTGTGTGCCAGACCTGATGTGTGCCTTGCCATAAGTCTGGCAGGGAGGTACCAAAGTGATCTAGGAGTAGATCACTAGACAGCGGTCAAGAATATCCTGAAGTACCTGAAAAGGACTACGTTTATGGAGGTGATGAAGAGCTCATTGTATAGGGTTACGTCGATGCTAATTTCGACACAGATCCGGATGACTCTAAGTCTCAAACCGGATACGTATTTATATTAAGTGGTAGAGTGGTCAGTTGGTGAAGTTCCAAGCAGAGCGTCGTGGCAGGATCTACATGTGAAGCGAAGTATATAGCTGCTTCAGGAGCAGCGCAAGAAGGAGTCTAGATGAAGGAGTTCATATCCAATCTGGGTGTAATACCTTGTGCATCGGATCCAATGACTATCTTTTGTGACAACACTGGAGCTATTGCCATTGCCAAGGAGCCCAGGTTTCACAAGAGAACCAAGCACATCAAGCACCACTTCAACTCCATTCGTAATTATGTTAAGGATGGAGACATAGAACTTTGCAAAGTACATACGGATCTGAATGTGGCAGGCCCGTTGACTAAACCTCTTCCATGGGCAAAACATGATCAGCACCAAGAATCCATGGGTGTTAGATTCATAACTATGTAAACTAGATTATTGACTCTAGTGCAAGTGGGAGACTGTTGGAAATATGCCCTAGAGGCAATAATAAATTGGTTATTATCATGTTTCCTTGTTCATGATAAATGTTTATTATTCATGCTAGAATTGTATTGACCGGAAACTTAAATACATGTGTGAATACATAGACAACACAGTGTCCCTAGTGATCCTCTACTAGACTAGCTCGTTGATCAAAGATGGTTAAGGTTTCCTAACCATAGACATGAGTTGTGATTTGATAACAGGATCATATCATTAGGAGAATGATGTGATGGACAAGACCCAACCGTAAGCTTTGCATCAGATCGTTTAGTTTATTTGCTATAGCTTTCTTCATGTCAAGTATCTGTTCATTAAACCATGAGATCGTGTAACTCCCTGACACCGGAGGAATACTTACTGTGTATCCAAACGTCAATTCGTAACTGGGTGATTATAAAGGAGCTCTACAGTACCTTCGAAGGTATCTGTTGGGTTGTCATGGATCAAGACTAGGATTTGTCACGACGTATGATGGAGAGATATCTCTGGGCCCTCTCGGTAATACAACATCTTAAAGAGCTTGCAAGCAATGTGACTAATGATTTAGTCATAGGATCTTGTATCACGGAACGAGTAAAGAGACTTGCCGGTAACGAGATTGAACTAGGTATGAAGATACCGACGTTCGAATCTCGGGCAAGTAACATATCGCCAGACAAAGGGAATTGCATACGGGATTAACCGAATCCTTGACAACATGGTTCAACTGATAAAAGGTCTTCGTGGAATATGTAGGAATCAATATGGGCATCCAGGTCCCACTATTGGTTATTGACCGGAGAAGTGTCTCGGTCATGACTACATGATTCCCGAACCCGCAGGGTCGCACGCTTAACGTTCGTTGATGCTAGAGTAGTATTGGGATATTTGATGATTGGTAACCGAATGTTGTTCGGAGTCCCGGATGAGATCCCGGAAGTCACGAGGAGTCTCGGAATGGTTAAGAGGTAAATATTTATATATGGGAAGTCATATTTTTGGTTTCGGAAAAAAGTGCACTTTTTCCGGTATTGTACCGTGAAGCTTCTAGAAGGTTCTGGAGGATTATGGAGGGGTCCACAAGTGGGTCCACCTTGACCCAAGGGCTAGTATGTGTAGAGGGGAGGCGCCCTAGCCTTATTGGGCTAGGCGCACCAAGTCCTCAAAAGCCCATGTGGCTAGGGAAGGAAAAAATAGGAGGGGTCCTAGTAGGAATAGGATTGGACTTGGAGTCCAAGTCCTCTCCCCCTTGGCTGCGTGCTAGGGCTTGGAGTGGTTGTTCCCCACGCCCCTCCACCTATATATAGAGGGAAGGGGGAGCCCCAAGAGGACACACCAAGCCCTTGGCGCCCCTCTCTCTCCCGTTACTCCGTAGTTCCTCCATCCTCGTTCTAGTAGTGCTTGGCGAAGCCCTGCTGAACTAGCTCCACCATCACCATCACCACCACGCCGTCGTGTTGGTTGTGATCCCATCTACTTGTTTGCCTTCTCTTGCTAGATCAACGAGGAGGAGATGTCATCGAGCCGCACGTGTGCTAAACTCGGAGGTGCCGTCCGTTCGGCACTAGATCGGTTGGATTATGATCGGATCGCGAAGAGTACGACTACATCAGCCGCGTTATATACGCTTTTTGCCGGGCCTCGCTTCACGCCGCTGGCGATGAGCTGCCCCCGGGGACCCGCCTTGCTCTGCTCCGAGCCGCCACCGCTGCTCTGACCCGCCGCTCGAGCGCCGACCTCCGCACGGCCTCACCATCCGCCCCGGCCAAGTCGCCGCTGGCCCTGCGCCACCTCCGCCGTGACCGGTTTCGTGCCGCCCCGCCACTGCGGCCCGCCCTCGCCTTGCCGAGTTGCTGCCGGAGCCACCTCGTCGAGCCGTCATCCCCGCTCCGAGACTAACGCCCGCCTGCCAAGCTGAGCCGGCCGTCAAGTGGCCTCCACCAGCCTCTACTGCGGCCTTGACTCATCTCAGCCCGCCTCCGCCACAGCTGTGGGCCCTGCCTCTTCTTCAGCAGCCAGCCGCCGTCGCCACCAACGCCGCATCTTGCTCAGGCCTTGAGCCGCCCACATCTGCTGCAAGCCGCCGTCGCCGCGCCTCGCTCCGGCCTTGCGCCGCCTTCGACGCCCCTCGCCACTGCCTCAAACCGACCCGCCTCTGCGCCTCTCTCCGTCCACCTTGACCCGCCGGACACTACCGCCGCTCCCTACTAAGCTCACCGCTCCAGCCTCCAGGTCTGGGGGCCCGATAAAGGAACGGGGGGCGGCTGTCCACGAGATGGATTAAAGTCAAGGATGTGGGTAAAAAAGGGGTCAAACATGAACCGGAGGGTCTCGTTCCGAGCCGCCCTTCGCCGGCCCCGCTGCGATCGCGCTTCAAGTCGCCGCCTCATCGTCGCCGCTGTGAGCCTCGCGCTGGTCTCCCACGCGCCTACTCGCCGCCGCCGTGGCTCATTACATTGTCAGCCTCCTCCAAAGCCGCCGGCGCTCTTCTTCCGAGCTGCCAGCTGCCACCTCTGCCGGTTTCCTTCTCCGCCGCCTCCGAGCCATCTCGGCCTCGAGTCGCCTCCGAGCCATCTCTCGAGCCGATTGCTGGCTCGCCGGTCTCCACCTCCGCCTCGAACAGCTACCTCGGAGCCGCCGTGTCTCGCTCCTACCATGGACGTGCTTCGGTTTCACCTTCAAGTCGTCGTCGCCTCTGCGTCGTAGCCGCGTCGAGTCGCGCCTGCCGTGTGTTGAGTTGTCTCCGCCGCGGTCGACGTCGAACCGCCGCCGCCGCTGACCCACCCCGGCTCGCGCTGCATCCATGAGCCACCGTCTCCGCTGCTCATCTCGCTGCTCTGCTTCCTCGAGCCGCCCCTACGCTAGGCCTCCTACTTGCGCCCGCTCTCCTGGGTCGCCCTCGACCAGGGCGCCCAATCGCCGCCCTGGTCTCCTCTGGCCCATCGCCAAGCCGCCCTGTGCATCGTGGCTGGATGCGTCGCACGCCCCCGCAGGCCCTGCCTACTGTGCGTCGCGGTCAGCCACCCAAGCAAAGCGGGGCCGGCTGGAAAAAGGTGAAAGGTTAGTTGCCCAAGTGGAAAAAAAAGAAAAAATTGAGGCAAAAAAAAAGGTTAAAAAAGAAAAAGAGAGAGAGAGAGGATCTGTGGCAGCATCTGGCAGGGTCCTCGAGGGGGTCAACACAAATATATTTTGTATACGTATAAGGATCAAAAGGAATTCAGCAAGAGTACTGAAAGGTGATTTACGGAAACTAGATATGGATCATCTGTCGTCTGAACAAATCAGGTGAAATCCATCCAGTCAATCTTTATTGATCCATTTTTATTCTTTCGAGAACAATTACTCTCGCCTATGATATCATTTATGCAGGACCATTATTCATTATGAAAGTGGTGCCATGCCACGGATACGAAGCGTGCACTAGCATCATCATCCACCAGCATCCGTCCAAGCCGCACTGCCAGACGGGCAGGCGCACAGGCCACCATCCTACGGTTTGGCGTCTGTCTGCAAGCACTGCCCAACGGATGTGCGCAAGCCATCGCCCCTGCGGCCCGGTCTACATCGACTCACCGGGGCCGCGCCTGCTCACTGCCCAACGGATGTGCCCAAGCCACCGCCCCTACGCCTCTGTCTACATATGCTCGCTGGGACCGCGCCCACTGCCAACTCATCTGTCCGCGCCCGCGACCGACTCACCCGAGTCTGCATCGCTTCCAACGCCGTGGCCGTCTGCCCCTGCAGTCCGGTCTACATCAACACACCGGAGCCGCTCCCATCCGCACGAGCTGCGTAGTGAGCACACGCAAGTCACCGCTCCTGCGGCCCGGTCTATTCCACCAACTCTGGAGCAAATTATAATATATTATCAGTATACGCCTGCATCGGATGGCTCAATGGATATGCGTACAAGTCATCGCCACTCCGGTTTGGTTAACTTCAACAACCAGTCGGGACGAACCATCGGCCGGGTTACTGACACAACTTATACATGATCATTTATAACCCGCCATGTTCGACCTCAACCTTCTGTGGATTCACATCGTGTTATCAACGCCAAGGATATACAATGAGTGTCGCGAAGATCATCAACTCGCCACCTCGCCTCCAGCTTCAACACATTCCAGCGTTCCGCTATCAACTATATGCCGGATTATGCCACGGCCAAGTATGAAGAATCTCAAGCCAACTTCTCGAGTCGTCTTAAGACTCGAGGGCTACACAGACATGACTCAGCAGAACTGGCTGTTGTCACAAATTCAAGAACCCCGGTCATTAAAGGAAGACAACCCGGTCCCGGAGGCTGCTGCCATTATCGGTGAAGAATTAAAGGTTGCCAAAGAGGACTTGCTGCCACGATGCGCAATTCAAACATGGGCATCCTGCCAGATCGGCAAAAAATTAAAGGTTGCCAAAGAGAACTTGCTGCCATGATGCGCAGTTCAAACATGGGTATCCTGCCAGATGGGCGAAAAAATTAAAGGTTGCCAAAGAGGACTAACTGCCAAGATGCGCGGTTCAAACATGGGTATCCTGCCTTATTGGCTTATCATATTATGATCAACGTAATAAAGCCGGCATCCCCAAAACTTAGGGCCTCTGTCGTTTCATCACATATATTGTGCATGAGTCTTTTATTAATTGATCATAAGGTCACTTGGGGGCTTCCAACTCACCGATTTTAGCTATCTTACAGTCTTGACCGGCAAATAAACGCCGCAATATGGGTTAAACCTGCCTGTCTGCTTGATGCTACTCCAAAAAGGTGACCCGCCGTACTCTTGGCACTCAATCTTTATGACTCTGAACTAGTCAAGGTTAAAACAGTGGCTCAAGTCACGTGAGAGCCGGCTTATAGAAAGCGAGGATAAACCTACATGTTTGCTTGATGCTACTCCGAAAAGGTGACCCGCTGTACTCTTGACAGTCAATCTTTATGACCCTGAACTAGTCAAAGTTAAAACGGCGGCTTATGTCACGTGAGAGCCGGCTTACAGGAAGTAAAGATAAAACCAAGGCTATCATGCTAGCTTCACTAAAGCAAGACTCGAGCCTTGAAAGCCAGTCTTATGTCGAGTCTTGAAAGCCGGCATTTTTTATACTCTATTATCATACACATACATCATCATACATTGCATCATACATCATACATTACATCATCATACAATGCATCATATATGCATGGATATATTGGTTTATGTTGTAGGAGCCGGTTTTCAAACCGGGCTACATTATCCAAATCTTTAATAACCAACATGGCTGGATTTTCATTTTGGTTATCATAACCAGTATTGGATGATTGAGGTTTTCAAATCCCCTTCAGAGAAATGGCTATTATTCCCTCATCCAAAAATACTTATTCACAGCAAGGAGCATGGTTCAACATTGATATGCAAAGCATTCAGCAACATCGTCCAGACAGTGGATATGATTTATTATACAATGGAAGGAATAGTCCCGAGTCGCTGCAGGCACATGACCTGGCACTTGGGGGCTACATTATTTAAATCAGGATTACATCAAGTATGCAAGTCCCATGTCGCTGCAAGCATGCAGCAAGGCACTTGGGGGCTAATGCATGGTCGTTTTTAACTAGTCTCATTGAAGACCCGACCCATCACATAATGATGAGCCGGTCCTTGGGGTCTATCGATTGCTCCTTACTACTTCTTGAGCTTGCGTTGGTTTTTCCCTTGAAGAGGAAAGGGTGATGCAGCAAAGTAGAGATAAGTATTTCCCTCAGTTAGAGAACCAAGGTATCAATCCAGTAGGAGACAACGCACAAATCACCAATATTTGCACAAACAATCAAACACTTGCACCCAACGCGATAAAGGGGTTGTCAATCCCTTCACAGTCACTTGCAAAAGTGAGATCTGATAGAGATAGATAAAACTAAACAAAAGATAAAGTAAATATTTTTAGGGTTTTTGGTTTATAGATCTTAAAATAAAAGATTGCAAAATAGTAGATCGGAAAGTAATATGATGGAAAATAGACCCGGGGGCCATAGGTTTCACTAGAGGCTTCTCTCAAGATAGCAAATAATAATGTGGGTCAACAAATTACTGTCGAGCAATTGATAGAAAAGCGCAAAGTTATGACGATATCCAAGGCAATGATTATGAAATATAGGCATCACGTCCGTGTCAAGTAGACCGACTCCTGCCTGCATCTACTACTATTACTCCACACATCGACTGACTCCTGCCTGCATCTAGAGTATTAAGTTCATGAAGAACAGAGTAACGCTTTAAGTAAGATGACATGATGTAGAGTAATAAACTCAAGCAATATGATGTAAACCCCATCTTTTTATCCTTGATGGCAACAATACAATACGTGCCTCGCTGCCCCTACTGTCACTGGGAGAGGACACTGCAAGATTGAACCCAAAGCCAAGCACTTCTCCCATTGCAAGAAAAACCAATCTAGTTGGCCAAACCAAACCGATAGTTCGAAGAGAATTACAAGGATATCAAATCATGCATAAAAGAATTCAGAGAAGATTCAAATAATATTCATAGATAAGCTGATCATAAATCCACAATTCATCGGATCTCGACAAACACACCGCAAAAGAAGATTACATCGGATAGATCTCCAAGAACATCATGTAGAACGTTGTATTGAGAATCAAAGAGAGAGAAGAAGCCATCTAGCTACTAGCTATGGACTCGTAGGTCTGAGGTAAACTACTCACGCTTCATCGGAAGGGCAATAAAGTTCATGTAGAAGCCCTCCGTGATCGAATCCCCCTCCGGCAGGATGCCGGAAAAGGCCCCAAGATGGGATCTCACGGGAACAGAAGGTTGCGGCGGTGGAAAAGTGTTTTCGTGGATGCTTCTGGTGGTTTGGGAATATATGTGAATATATAGGAGGAAGATCTAGGTCAGGGGGTCACCGAGGGGCCCACAAGGCAGGGGGCGCGCCCTCCCCCCTTGTGGCCACCTCGTGGCTCTTCTGACTTGCACTCCAAGTCTCTGGGTGTCTTCTGGTCCAAGAAAAATCATCGCGAAGGTTTTATTCCGTTTGGACTCTGTTTGGTATTCCTTTTCTGCGAAGCTCAAAAACAAGGAAAAACAGAAACTGGCACTAGGCTCTAGGTTAATAAGTTAGTCCCAAAATAATATAAAATAGCATATTAATGCATATGAAACATCCAAAACAAATAATATAATAGCATGGAACAATCAAAATATATAGATACGTTGGAGACGTATCACTCCTGTAAAAAATTCAAAGTACACAAGTCTTAATCCACTATATCAAAAGTGACCCGAAGCTTGGGGGCTACATCATATGATGCTATTTTCAAAGGAGTACATCTAAGTCCCAGGTCGCTGCAGGCAAGACAACCCGACACTTGGGGACTACAGCATTCAGTTGTTTACCCAGATTATACGGTCCAAATTGTAGACCCGACCCATCACATACTAATGAGCCGGACCTTGGAGGCTACACATATGAAGTGTAAAATATTCCGTTTATGATTGGAGACTCATCTGGACAAACTGGATTTCTCCAAAAGATGCAACATTTATAGTTAAGCAAGTCTTAAGCTGTCACTTTGTTCTACTCAAGACTTGGGGGCTACAGGTGAGGGAGAAGACCTTCAAAATTTTTAGTGTTGAGCAAACCAGGTCTCATATTTTTTGGTGGAAAAATTTGCAAAAGATTATCTCCTCCAGGCTATTCAGACAAGTTAACTTAACATCATACGGATTTTTCATCGAAGTCTGAATTATTGAAAGTTGGCACAACATTAGACGATTTTTCTTTTTATCAAGCCAAGGCATTTGAAGATAAGCTCAAAAACATCATAATGGTTATTTTTTCTGCAAGGAACCAGTGTCAGCATATTGATATGACAGAGATTCAGACTTTTCAGGAGCTGGTCAATGAACTAAAACTGGTCTTTTTGAGTGAGCCGGTCCCTTTACATATTCTTATTTCAGGAGTTTAGCATGAATAAATTCAAAGCTAACCTGGGGGCTAATGTTGGGGATATTCCCCACGACCAAGACCCGGCTCATAAGGATAAGCCACCCTGAGGCTTAAGTCATCTCTGGGCTTGAGTCACCCTAACATTAAATCATCTCTGGGCTTAAGTCGCCCTGATGTTAAGCAGCCATGTTAAGTCCTCTCTGGACTTAAGCAGCCATGTTAAGTCCTCTCTAGACTTACGCAGCCATCTTAACCCACCATCTTAAGTAGCCATCTTAACCTGCCATCTTAACCAGCCATCTTAACCCGCCATGATGAGTCCCGGAGATGAGTCTTGGAGATGAGTCCTAAAGATGAGCCGCCCGACGTGTAAGCCACCCGGAAGATGAGCCCTGAAGATAAGCCCTGAAGGTAAGCCCTAAAGGTAAGCCGCCCGGCGTAAGCCGCTCGGGTGTAAGCCACCCGCCTGTAAGCCGCCCGCCTGGAGATAAGAAGCCCAGGGTTCAGAAGCCCACAGTGAGAAACCCGTGATAAGAAGCCCGCGATGGGAAGCCAGAAATAGGTTAAGCCCTAATCCGACTTGGACTCTACATGTAAGCCGCCCCTCCAACTTATATAAGGAGGGACAGGGCACCCCAAGAGGAGGGGGAAGATAGACAAGTCTTAGACAAGATCAAGGTAGATGCTCTCGAGATAGAGGTAGCAAAAGGCCACCCTTGTAACCGAGATCATCTTCATCAATATCAATCAAGCAAGATGTAGGCTTTTACCTCCATCGTGAGGGGCCGAAACTGGGTAAAAACTCGCATCTTCTCGATTCTGATCAACCCCGTTCAAGCTACTACCTAGTTGCGATGGCCTCACAACTAAGTCCTCACACTAGGACATCTGCCGTGACAAAACCACGACAGTCTACGAGGGTACATAGACACACTCTCTCCTCTCGTTGCTATGCTTATCCCAGATTGATCTTGGGTGTTCATAGGATTTTTTTTATTTTCATGCTTTGTTCCCCATCAGCAACGACGTCCTGTTCATCGGCAGCCAATCGGCTGGGTCGAAACAGAGAAACAGCACCGTGTCCATTAGGAGGCAATGGAATGCGTCCTGTTCATCGGGAGCCAACCGGCATGGACGGAACAGCCAAAACGGGGCCTGGCATACCGCAGAACGGAGGAAACGGCATTCTGTTCGACCGCCTATGGTCGAAACAAGATCCTGTCCATCAGGAGTGGTCTGCCGTACCACAAAACGGAGGAAATGGACTTCTGTTTGAGCGCCTACTGTTGAAACGGGGTCCTGTTCATCGGGAGAGGTCTAGCGTACCGCAAAACGAAGGAAACGGACTTCTGTTGGAGCGCCTACGATTGAAACGGGGTCCTGTTCATCGGGAGGGGTGTGGCGTATTGCAAAACGGGCCTCCAGGGGCTACTGTTCATCCATCGTCATCCTCCAGGCTCCACCAGCTACTATTCATAGAGCCTCCACGGGGTCCTGTTCATCCACCCCCAACCGGTTGGGGTGTGGCGGCCTCATCGGGGTCATGTTCATCCAGCAGCAACCGCCTAGTACCACGATGTCTTGTTCATCCAACCCCCACTGGCTGGGGTGGGGTGTACACGTACGTACGAGCGGGCGGCAACAACGGAAAATGTTCATCCACAGCCAACCAACCGGCTGGACTCACCACATGTCTCGACTTGTTTCTACGTATCGCGCGCGCGGTAGCAATGAGCACTGTTCATCCAGAGGCAATCCAACACACCGGCTGGCTACATCTCGCACAGGGGCTCGATCGCCTTCAGTGAGCAGCGAGAAGGATCGATCGGATTTAGTTAGTAGTGAAGGAATCGCTCGGGTTCAGTTAGCAGCGAAGGGATGGATCGATCGGCTTCAGTATGTAGTGGGATCGATCTCTCGTGTTTAGTACGTAACTAGCTAGTGCAATCGCTCAGGTTCAGTAAGCGAACACCTCGCAAGGGTTCAGTTAGCGAGCGCCTCGCACACACGCGCATACGAGAGAAATGCGCAAACCACACTGCATCACTCAGCCCCGACCACCCACCGTAACCGGGAACTCCTAGATACTTTCCTCGCACTCGCATCCACCATGATTTTTTACGTCATGGATGGCCCATAGAATGTCATGCAGGTACGTCTCCGGCCGGCCCAGGACAAAAAGCCCAATTTCTATCATGATTTTGTCATAGAAGTAGGAGCCCACCACATCAATGATGATACGTGTTTTTGTCATAATTATCATCATAGAAGTGTCATAACCATGACAGGAAAAAAATTCTTTCGGGCCATAATGTCACGGATGTGTCTTTTTTTTGTAGTCTGTACTGCATCATCCTCTCCTCTTCGAGGAAATCCCAACACAGCTACATAAAATTGGGATTTCCTCGAAGGGGAGAGGATGATGTAGTACAGTAGAGATAAGTATTTCCCTCAGATAAGAACCAAGGTTATCAATACAGTAGGAGAACCACACAACACCTCACGAACATCACCTACACACAAAATAACAAATACTTGCACACAATGCAAACAAGAGGTTGTCAATCCCTTGGTGGTTAATTGAAGGATTAAATCTCGTAGTGATAGATAGATAAACAAAAACACAAAATAAAAATAAAGGTTAATAAATTGCAGAAAGGTATTTTTGGATTTTTATATATGATTAAAATAGACCCGGGGGCCATAGTTTTCACTAGAGGTTTCTCTCTTGAAAATAGCATACGGTGGGTAAATAAATTACTGTTGGGCAATTGATAAAAAAGTGAATAATCATGATGATATCCAAGGCAATGATCATGTATATAGGTATCACGTCTGAGACAAGTAGACCGACTCCTGCCTGCATCTACTACTATTACTCCACACATCGACTGCTATCCAACGTGCATCTAGAGTATTAAGTTCATAAAGCACGGAGTAATGCCTTAAGCAAGATGACATGATGTAGACAAAGTAAACTCAACCAATATGAATAAACCCCATCATTTTACCCTTAATGGCAACAATACAAATACGTGTCTTGTCCCCTTCTGTCACTGGGATATAGATCACCGCAAGATTGAACCCATCACAAGGCACCTCTCCCATTGCAAGATAAATCAATCTAGTTAGCCAAACCAAATCAATAGATCAGAGAGAAATACAAAGCTATAATAATCATGCATAAAAGAGTTTAGAGAAGACTCAAATAATATTCATGGATAATTTGATCATAAACTCACAATTCACCGGATCCCAACAAACACACCACAAAAAGGGATTACATCAAATAGATCTCCAAGAACATCGAGGAAAACATTGTATTGAAGATCAAAGAGAGAGAAGAAGCCATCTAGCTACTAGCTATGGACCCGGTATGTGGTAAACTACTCACACTCTACAGGAATTAGGCACTTTGCCGTGTGCCATAGCGGACGGCAAAGGCATGCATGGCGGACGGCAAAGGCCTTTGCCGTCAGCCAGCAGACGGCAACAGGTCTGGCTGAATAAGCTACGACAAAGGGTTCTTTGCCGTCTACTGGCGGGCGGCAAAGATGAAATGGTCTTTGTCGTCCGCCAGCAGACGGAAAGAGCCTGGACGGCACACGTGGCTGGTTAGGTCCGTTAGGGGGTTAACGATGTGCTTTGCCGTCTGCCAGCGGACAACAAAGTGCACAAATATGCCAGCCCAGATGCCCCCCAGGTGGCTGCCACGTGGCAAGCTATGTCGTCTGCTGGCAGACGGCAAAGATGCAAAGGTCTTTGCCGTCTGCCAGCAGACGGCAAAGCTGCCAAATAGGCCATCTCGGTGCACCCCAGGTTGCACAGGTAGCTGCCACGTGGCAGCTTTGCCGTCTGCTGGTTGATGGCAAAGCTCTTTGTCGTCAGCCAGCAGACGGCAAAGAGCCTGTACAGCCCCTGTTTTTTCTTAAATTCATTCAATTTCATAGAATTTCATAGATATATATATATATATACACACATTTGAGAATACTTTCAACAAGCATAATAACACATATACATACCAAATCATATCCCTGCCATATGGATATGATTATCCAACACATATACATACCAAATCAAAAGTCCATATGCAACATATATAGCTAGCCAACATATCCAACAACAAGCATACAATGGTTTCATCCATACATACATATATAGGTAGCAAGTTTCACATTGTTCATCCTACAAAATCAAAACAAAAAGGAAGCACAAGGAGAAGAGTAGACTCCATCAATGCAAGCTTCCTCATCGAAAGCAAATCTGCAAATTGGGAAAGAAGAAAGTTAGAAGAAGAAGAAGACTAGCCAGAAGAAGAAGAAGAAGAAGAAGAAGAAGAAGAAGAAGAAGAAGAAGAAGAAGAAGAAGAAGAAGAAGAAGAAGAAGAATTTTTCTTCTCTTTCTTTTTCTCCTCTCCTCTTCTTTATCTTCTTCTTCTTCTAACTAAGGTAGGTAAAAATGCCATTTTTATCTAACTTAGGTAATTATGCCATTTAGGAGGAAAATAAGTAAGTATGCATTTGTTAAGCAAAACACTAGAGAAAACTTACCCTCATCACAACAAATGCGATGAAGATCGCAACTAAGGTAACAATTGATCCAACGGCATAATGATACCAAGCCTCATTATCAATGGCATATTTTGTAATCTTCTTAAGCTTCAGGCGCATTGCATCCATCTTCAAGCGCATTGCATTCATCTTCATCTTGTGATCATCGGCGACATCGGCAACATACAACTCCAATGTCATCTTCTCTTCTTCAATTCTTTTAATTTTTTCTTTCAAATACTCATTTTCTTTTTCAACTAAATTTAACTTCTCTACAAGAGGGTCGGTTTCAAATTCCGGTTCACATACCTCCTAGATTAAAATATCTCTATGTCAACTTGATGGCCATAATTGTCATAAATGCGAAATGCAACAAATAGTTATAAAAGATAATTTACCACATCCGAATCATAAAGCGGGCGAGGGCTGACGGGGACGGACATCAAGACCATGGCACTATGTATAAGAAACAATCATACAAAGTAAGAAAAGTATACAAGTAACTATATAAATCATACAATCATACAAGTAACTATATAAATCAAGTACAACATAAGAAATTGAATACCTAATAATAATCTGGATCATCGGGTTCAATAAATGCTCGGGGATCAATAAATGCATCATCATCATCACTATCAGTAATGACGTGCTCATCGTCATCATTAATAAATGCATCATCATGTGGAAGGCCACCTTTACGTAATCGGTCAAGCATTGATAGGTCATCCGCAGCAGTAACCTCTTCTAGTTCAGCTCTTCTTGTTCCGGCTCAGGGGTGAAGTAGGGTTCACTGACGCTGTCTACTTCAATGTTCTGGGGTGAAGTAGAGCGGTTCTTGAAATGTTTTTTGGAAAGATGTGTTTCTTGGAAGAATTCTCCTTCATATGTGTCTGGGTTAATGTGAGGTTCATAATCCTCTTCATTGGGGTGAGGTGGTCTAACACGTGGCGGCACTTCATAAACGACATCCCAACCATTGAGATTTGGATCACTTTGACAGGCCCACGGTAGATAGAAAACTTGGGTTGCCTGTTGAGCCATAATATAGACATCGGGAACATCCAAATGGGTGCTTTGTTTGATTTCCACTAGCCCTAAGTGTTCATGAGTCCTTCTAGTCTCCTTCAGCTGGAACCAATAACATTTGAAGACTACGACGTTTGGTGGGTTTGCACCATAGAATTGAAGTTCATAAATTGCTTCAACTCTTCCATAATACTCGGTATCTCCTTCGCCGATAACAGAGACACAACAATTTGTAGACTTTCGGTCGGCCATAGATAGCTCTTTGCCATAGGTACGAAAGCGATACCCGTTGATGTCGTATTTGTCAAATGAATGGACCTTAAAGTCAAAACCATTAGTGACTTGTCTCAAATCGGCATCCATAAACTCTAAATTAGCCTACAAGTTTAATACGAAAGGGATTGTTGCATTAGCCACAAATTAGACGAAGAAATGAAATGGTCTAATGGAAATTACCATTTGTTTGAACCAAGAGATGAAACCAGGATAGCCGCCTCCATGCTTTGCCAGAAGCTCATACTCTTCGACGGAATCCTTTTGGATCACCGCCCCATACGAGAATTTGGTGACGTATCGACTGTATCAAATTTATCCGGGAATAAGAGAAGTTCAAAGGAATTAGAAGTTACGAAACAATGTACCGAGAACTTACTCGATGTACGGCCGCACTTCTGTTAGGTTGGTGAAGATATACAACGAAATGATCTGCCATTCTTCGAAATCCAACGTTAAGGAATTAGAAGCACCGGCTGGTGCGAGATCCCCTTTGAATAGGCTGAGGTTGGATCCACCCTTTTTAGGGTCGTCAGCATTGTACCGAGGCTTCGGATTATGCAAATGACGATTTTTGGCTTCGTAGTGTGGTGTAACGAAGTTTGCCGCCTCCTCAGTAATGAATTCCTTAGCCATCGATGCTTCAATTCTACGTTTATTTTTACATTTTGTTCGTAGCGTCTTCTGCATCCTCTCAGTTGCGTAGCACCAACGATTTTGCATGGACCCCCCCAATCTTGCCTCGGTTGGGAGATGCAAAATCAAGTGCTGCATTGGATTAAAGAAGCCCGGCAGAAAGATCTTCTCTAACTTGCAGATCAACTCCGGCGCCAACTCTTACATTTCTTCTAGCAGGCCAGGCGATAGTTCTTTCGCACAAAGAACACAGAATAAATAGCTCAGCTCTACCAGTACTAGCCATTCATCCTCAGGGATGAAGCCATGCAACATCACCGGCATTACCCGCTAAATCCATATGTGCCAATCATGACTCTTGAGACCAAATATCTTCAATTTATCAGGACTCGCTCCCCTCTTTAGATTCGCTGCATACCCATCGGGCAACATCAACTGCTATTGCACCCACAAGATAATTTCCCTCATAGCTGGCCTTCCAAGATTAAACCATGCCTTTGGCTTTGTCCAGTTCTGCTTTCCTTTCGGTGGTTGCATGTTTTGTAACGGTCTATGACATAGCGCCTCCAGATCGACTCTAGCCTTAGTATTATCCTTTAACTTCCCATCTATGCCGAACAATGTACCAAAAAGTGCCTCGGCGATATTCTTCTCAGTGTGCATCACGTCAATGTTGTGTGGGCAAAGGAGGTCTTTGAAGTAAGGCAGATCCCACAAGCATGTCTTGTGAGTCCAGGCATGTTTCGAATTATACCCCTTGAAATACCCTGGACGCTCTGGATCTGGCTCGAGAGCATTTAACTGATCCAGGGTCTCTTGGCTTGTCAACATAGGTGGTGCAGAGTTTTTGACAACTCTACCTTTGATGAAGTTCTTCTTGTCTTTCCTGAACTTATGGCGAGGATCCAGGAACTGTCTATGCATGTTGAAGCAAGAAAACTTGCAACCGGCCTGAAGCCAACGAAACTCAAGAGCTCCCTTGCATGTGGGGCACGGGAACCTTCCATGCACACACCAACCAACGAATAGCGCATACGCCGACAAGTCATGCGTCGAGTACATGTACCAGACACGCATTATGAAGTTCCGTTTGCTAAAGGCATTGTATGTCTTGAGCCCATTATCCTAGGCTTCTTGCAATTCATCCTTCAGCGGCTGCATGTACACATTCATATTTTTCCCCGGATAGTTGGGCCCTGGAATTATCAATGTCAGGAAAATGTTCTTTCTTTGCATAATCTGTCCAGGGGGAGATTGAGTGGAAAGACAAATACGGGCCAACAACTGTATTGGGCTACCGTCAGACCAAACACACTGAACCCATCCGTGCTGATGCCGACTCGAGGATGCCTCGGATCTGCCGCTTTGTCATCATGTAATGCATCAAAGCGCTTCCATGCTTCACCGTCCGATGTGTGCACCATCATCAGCTTCCCATCTGCATCTAGTTGGGTTCTTTTGCCCGTTTTGTGCCATGTCATCTGTCTGGCCGTCTCTTCGACCATGAAAAGACGTTGAAGTCTTGGTACGATTGGCATATACCAAAGAACATTAACGGGGATTTTGGTCTGCGTCTTCTCACCCATATCGTTGTCTACCACAACATACCTGGATGACTTGCAAATGGGACAATAGTTCAAGTCCACATACTGAAGCCTAAATAAGGTACATCCTTTCTCACAGGCATGTATCTTCTCATAGGGCATCTTAAGAGCACGGAGGATTTTTTCTGACTGGTACAGGTTTGCAGGTAGTACATGGCCTTTGGGTAGAAAACGTCCAAATATTGTCATCATTGCGTCGTAGCATTCTCTGCCCAAGTTGAATTGAGCCTTCAGAGCCATTATTTGTGAGATGGCATCCAGCTGACAAAGCTCAGTGTGCTCGTGGAGAGGAAGTTTTGAAGACTCCAACATTTCATTGAAGGCCTTTGCAGATTCCTCCATCTCATCATCCGAGTCCCGAGCATCATCAAAGTCTTGCACCATGTCTTGCATCCCGGTACCATGCTCGTCGGTGCGATGACAAAGCACCTCAGCTCTGGCACGTTGGGCAGACTCGCCAAGAAATGTCCACACCGTATAATCTGGCGTAAAACCCCTCTTCTGCAGGTGTTTGCCCATTTCATCCTCTGTCCTCTTGTGCCAATTGTTGCACCCGGCATAGGGGCACCATGTTGTCCTCTGGCCATTTGCAAATGCGGCTCTCAGAAACCCCTTGGTTTTTGTTAACCATTCAATGGTCATGTCTTTCTGACTAGTGTGACCGGTGTACATCCACGCACGATCACTCATCTTGCCTAGCTACTGGACACATAAGAAATATATATATATATATATATATATATATATATATATATATATATATATATATATCAGCATGTATATATTCATCAGTTAATGGAGTTTGTCACTTTTATTACGTCCATGCAACCTAGACTCTAATAGGTAAAGATAGGTCCTAATCCCACCCGAGTATGTGTAGATTGGGTTCGTTTTCCCATGCTCTGCTCCAGATCCGACGCAAAATTTCGGCAGCACCTCCCCGCTGTTCTCCTGATACACGTCTCAGCAATAAGCAGAGAGGATGTGTACCCGGAGAACAACAGGGAGGCACTGACAAAATTCTGCATCGGATCCGGAGCAGAGCATATGGGAAAACGAACCCAATCTACACATACTCGGGCTGTCCATGGATAACATTGGACAATTCGAAAGAATCACGGTTATAAATATGCAAATGCATGCATATTTATAGATGTAACCCTTTCGAATGGGAGACGCATAGTGGTCACGCATACTGATGATTGAAGACACCTATAGCTAGCAAGTTTCATCGGCACTAAGACCGGAACAGAGCAAATGAAGGGGGGAGGAGGAGATGTCATTTGTGCTCACCCACGAACGCAGGGGCGGAGCTCGTCGAACACTAGACCCTCGCAGTGACGAAAAAATGCACATTTAAATCGAAAGATGAGTAACATAGCTATTTTGTTTTTTCGTCAACCTAACTAGATATTTACAACAGGACGAGCGGGTTAGGGGGTTCCTCGGCGTTGATGGAACCCTAAATAGAAAGTTTCATCGGTGCGAGATACATGTGGCGCTCGGCGTTGAACACTAGATCCACATCTCACAAGTGACGCTAGCGCCCGGCGTCCCGCGCGCAGCAATAGTTCTGGGGGCCGATGACGGTCGAACACCTTGGCGAATTTGTCTGGCAGCCTATGCGATGAGGATTAAAGCCGAATTTTGAAACTTAAAACAACCAAACTGACTCAAGTCGGTTTGGGTGTTTCAAGTTTCAACACTTGGCTTTTAATCGTCATCGCAGAGGCTGCAAGAAAAATTCGCAAAGGTGTTCGACCGCCATCGACCCCGAGAACTATTGCTGCGGGACGCCGGACGCCGGCGTCACTTGTGGGACGTGGATGTAGTGTTCGACACCGACGGCCACATGTATCTCGCACCGACAATACTTGCTATTTAGGGTTCCATCGACGTCGAGGAACCCCCTAACCCGCTCGTCCCCGGGCACCCCCTTTTCCTACTTCTTTTTTTCATCTTCTACTTCTACTTCGTTTTTTTCATCATCTTCTTCTTCTACTACTTATTGTTCTTTTTTTTATCTTCTTCTTCTTCCTCTTCTTCTTTTTCTTCCTCTTGTTCTTTTACTTCTTTTTTTCATCTTTCTTGTTTATCCTTAAAAAATAGAAAAAAAACTAAATTAACTAAATTAACCTAAACTAACCTAAACTAAACTAAACTAACCTAAACTAAACTAAACTAACATAAACTAAATCTAAAAAAATAGAAAAAAACTCACCACGAGGAGGGGCGGGGCGGCCGCCGACGGGGGTGGCACGGGGTGGCGGCGGCTCGGGACGGGGGCGGGGCGGGGCAGGGCGGTGCGGGGCGGCCGGCGACGGGGGTGGCGCGGAGCGGCCGGGCGGGGCGGCCGGCGACGGGGGTGGCGCGGGGCGGCGGCGGCTCGGGCATGGGGGCGGGGCGGCCGGCGACGGGGGTGGCGCGGGGCGGCGGCGGCTCGGGCACGGGGGCGGGGCGGCCGGAGACGGGGGTGGCGGCGCGGGTGAGGGGCGGCGGCGGCTCGGGGAGGGGAGAGAGAGAGCGGACAAAGAGAGGGGTGGGGCTCATGCTGGCCGCTTTTTAGTTAGGTCACAGCTCTTTGCCTTCTGCTAGCAGACGACAAAGAGCCTAGCTAACGGACGTTAGGTTGGCCACTTTCTTTGCCGTCCGCTAGCAGACGGCAAAGAAAGTGGCCGTTAGGTGGTTCTCGCTAGTGGGCCACCCTCCCTCTTTGTCGTTTGCTAGCGGACGGCAAAGCTTCTATGCCGTCCGCTAGCTAACGGCAAAGAGCTGGCTGACGGCAAACATGATATTTGCCGTCAGCTCTCTCTTTGTCGTCTGCTTTCCTTTAGCTGATGGCAAAGAGCTGGCTGACAGCAAAGATCCTGATTCCAGTAGTGACACATCATTGGAAGGGCAACAAGGTTGATGTAGAGCCCCTCCATGGTCAATTCCCCCTCTGGCAGAGTGCTGGAAAAGGCCTCCAGATGGGATCTCACGAGAACAAAAAATTGAGGCGGCAGAAAAAGTATTTCGGGTGGCTCTCTGATGTATGGGGAATATTTGATAATTTATAGAGGCGGAATTAGGTCAAGAGGTGCCACGAGGGGCCCACAAGCCCGAGGGTGCGCCTCCTGAGCTTGTCACTCCCTCGTGGCTCATTAGGTCTTCTCCCGAACCTTCTAGGGTCTCTTCTTGGCCAGAAAAAATTAATTCAAAGTTTTTTCTTGTAACACTCTGGATTTCGCCCATTTTTTTCCTTTTGATTTTGGTCTGGATTTGCCTTTCTGTGGCTTAGTAGTCTTGCAACCTGGAGGGATCACCCTTGATTCATCTTCCTGAGTGGCTTGCCAACTTCAAAACCATCCCAAGACCATGTCATTTCCATCTTGGACTAACCCCAATATTCTTTTCTTGGGAATATTCCTTTTTCTATTAAAGGAATAACCCTGTTTGTCCTGGGTTGTGAAGCAACCCACATTTCCATCATTCCAAAGATTCCCAAATAATTCTCATAAATACTTTGGGACATATATTCCTCAAATATGTCAAAACCCTTCCTTGACATATTCAGAAATATTTCACAAATATTCCTTTTCTGATTCTGTCCCTAGCTGCCAAGTTGAGAAGCAAGTACCCTTTATATTTGCTTGCTTGGTCTCAAACTTTTTGGGCATTCTTTCCTATCCATATCATTGCCACATGCCAAAATTCAACTTCATTTGGATATTAAATCTCCCTTGGCTAAATTCCAAAGTTTCTGGTCAGCTGGAAGCTTTGTGAAGCAAGTGCTAGCTAGGAGTATCCAAATAAGATCTTCATATGCTCAAATCATGACTCCCCAGCAAATTTCAACCCTATCCAATCATCTATGTGAGCACAGCCCCAAATATTGGCTTCTAGTCAGATTTTCACATTGTGAAGCAACTATATTTTATGTTGCTCCATAATTGCTGAAAATTTACCAGAGCATTCTCCTACCCATATAACCCATCTCGACAAAATTTGTGCTCATTTTCATCTTCCCAATAATTTCCTAGAATTTTTCTAAGATTCTGGTCAGAGAGGATAGCTGTGAAGGAAGTACCATTTTGGCTTGTCCAAATGGCATGAAATTTTTATGGCACTCTCATATGACCAAATCATCATGCTATAACAAATTTCAACCCAATTGGCTACTCCATGTGAGTGGCACATCAAGATTGAGCTTCTGGACCAGATTGGTCAGTTGCAAAGCAACTATATTAAATCTTGGTCCATTTCTCTCCAAACTTCACAGGATTGTAGTCCTTACTACCCTAAACCTCCCAGACATCTTATTTGGTTCTTATCATCTTCCTGTGGATCACAGTGGTGTGGCCAAGTTTTCTACACAAACTTCAGGTGACCACTCCCATCCAACCACAGTTCCTCTCATCGATCCATCACCTCCCTAAGACTGTGCCTTGGAGGGACTACCCATTGGAGATGATTTGGCCGGTCAGGGTGCACCCCATGTGCCAGTCCACGCGGTGACCATGCGTCTGGCATGCCAGCCAGCGCGCTCCGGTGATGAAACTTCTCGGGTTCATCGCGCTCCTCCTCTTCCTTGCCACCTAACCATGTCCAGCAGCTTCCCCTTGGCCTCGTCTTCGCTCTAGACCCATCTCCCACTCCGGATTCTTCCCCGATGAGCCATCCCCATCGAGGAACAGTGATCGCACGTGACACCGTCGTCGTTTTCCTTTGCCCCTATCTCCCGCGAGCTCTCCCGAAGCCCCTACCTGCTTCTCCACCCTCCCGGAGCTCTTGCCGACATCGCCAATGCCCTCCGCGTATCCCCGAGCGCCAGTGCAGTGATAAGGCCGCCACGGCGGCCGTCCTGATCGCCTCGGCCGCCCTAGCTATATAAAGCCAAGCCCCAAGCTCCTCCTCGAGCACCACACCCACCGCAGCAACTCCCTCTCCCACCCTGAAGCCTCCCCGACCCCTCCGTTTGCCTCTGGAGCCGCTCCTCGCCGCCCATGGCCGCCATGGCCGCCGGCCTCCTCTCCTAAATTCACTCAACGCCGATCTTTTCCCCTCCCCATTCCACCTCCAGTAGCTCCCTAGGGCTCCGGCGGATCCCCCCAACTCCTCTCCTCGGCCGCCGGAGACCCGCAGCACCATGCCCGATTCTGGCCAAAGCCAACGTCCACAGTGGTCTCGGCCCTGCTCACTCCCGTGCTCCCCGACGGGCGCGCTGCCTCCGATCGGGTGCGCCGCTCCGCGCATGTCGTTTCGGTGGCCGGAGCTCCGCCTGGGATGGACCGAGCGGCCGGGACGGGCACTGGCGTCGATCTCCCTTCCCTGCCCTGCGGGCGAGCGACAGGGAAGAAGACGACCGGGGCCAGGCGGGCCCCGCATCGCCTGGACCCCACCCGTCAGCCACAGGAAGAAGTCAACGCCCGGGCCCGTGGGATTCTAAGTGGAGGCGCCTTTTCACCGAATACGTTTTCGGTTTTAGAAAACATACTCTGGAGCTTCTTCGGGTGAAAGTGCATTTCCTCTGTTAAAAAGCGCATTCCGAGAAATACGCTTTCTTCTTTTAACCGCCAAGGACAAGTTTGTAGGGTTTTTTTTTACAGATCGGTCCCTGAACTTCGTCGGGCTATAACTTTTTATCCATAACTCCGATCGAGGTGAATCCAAAGCCCACTTCTTCGTCCCTTCGAGCCCGACATGTTGGTATCATTTTCATAATGTTTTAACACTATGAAAATGACCATTTTGCCCTTGCCCATAAACAGCCCCTCCGAGAGAGAACTGTTTCCGGCAACTCCTTCCGCGACCATTCCGCACTTCTTCCCGATGGTTCCTTCAACCCCAGGCAAGCCACAACTCTCATCTGCATAATTGCATTGCAACGTCATAGTTTAACTATTTACTTTAACAGCAAGTATGAGTTATTTGTGAAATGAATTAGATTATACAATGCTTGAGTAAATTCTTGGATAGGTGACTACCATGTTGAGTACCGGATTGTTAGTGACTAGTAGTTTACCCACTTGTTGATGCTAAGATGTTGAGATTACCATCTATGATTATTTTGGATTTCATCCGGCAGTTCATGGAGATGAGTTAGTAGCAGTGGCTTAAGCATACTGGTTACCGAATTTCTAGCCAGATATCGTTTTGACTTGGATTGCTATGATATCGGAGTGTCAGCCATGACAGAGATTGTTTGGAGATTAGATACTTCATGGTTGATCCAGAGTCACCTGTCCGGACTTATCCGTGCAGCCACATTTGCCGGTATGGGACGGCCTTGACTTGGTCTGATCGCGTGCTCTTTCACCGGTACCGCCCGACAGGGAAGGTTATGCGTGCGCGCTACCCTGGCCCGGTAGGCGGCGGTAGCCTTGTGAGCCCAGTTGAGTTATATGGTACCAGGTCCCTGTTTGGGATAGTTTGTTAGCCACGATGGTGGCAGGTGTCACGCGGTGACACAGGGGCCACCCAGGGCAGGACTCCGGGGGAGGATGATTGCCGGTGGTACGATGGGAGAGTCACGGGTTAGGCGGGTTTCATTGGAGCAACGCTGGTCCACCCGAATGGGATCACAAGGTCAGGTGCTCCATGGTGTGGGTAAAGTGCGCAACCTCTGCAGAGTGTAAAATCTATTCAAATAGCCGTGTCCACGGTATTGGACAGTCCGTCCATACCTCTTTAGGTGGTCAACCATAGTAGTGATAAGGATGGAAGAACTCGTCTTTTGATCGGAAGTACTCGGTGGATCGTGAGTATCCTAAAGGTTGTGAGGCAACCTGGAAGAGAGTAAGTTTGTCAGACTTGTTGTGCAGATGGAATCAGGTATATGATATGCTAGCCATGGGATGGCTATGAGATGAGTGGTCGGATGACCACTTGATTTGAATTGGATTTGGAACAGATTCAGATTGGATCCTGAGGTTATTCGGAGTATGGATTAAACTACTTAATATGCTTTACCTTACTGCATGTACTTCAGTAGCTATCTTGCTATGATGTTGTCTTGCCTTAATGCTGATGTTTGTTGTGAGCTTGCGAGTACATTCAAAGTACTCACCTGGCGTGTCATGCCAGTTTGCAGGTCATGCCATGATTGCTTGGTTGTCGAGGATCCTGAGTTTGCGACTTAGGATACGCGTTCTAGCCAGAGTCCCTGCGGAGTGGAGTCCATCACCGCCGTCGCTGTTCCGCTGCCGAGAGAGTTACTCCGCTGTTAGCATAGAGCTACCCCGGGCAGGCGTAGTGTCGCCGTGCCGATGTAATCCTTGTACCCTTTGTAACCATATCCATTGTAATAAAGAGCTGATTTGTTCTATGCCAATAGTGCCGTATTCCAGAGGACTTGTCCCTGGGCTGGAATACGGGGCGTTCCGGTCTTCTCTGAGCCGGGGTGCCACAGGCGTTGGTATCAGAGCAGGTCTGGCTATAGGACGCGCAGTCTAGGCGCGAGCGTTAGTAACTGGTAGTATAGGATCCAGTTGGTTTGCTGCACTTGTTTGTTGCATTTGTTTGTGCATAGCATGCATATAGACTAGATATTTTATCACTAACGATGGATCTAGTGAGTGTAGGTGGCATCGGTTTCGATTCACTACCTGCGCTCTCCAGTTTGCATATTTTTTCCTTGGTGTGGTGTCATCTTCGTCCCAGCGGAGTGATGCCAAGGTGCTTGGTGGTGTCGATCACCAGCAAGATTGATGCACCGGTACCACACCAATATATTCTCATCAGCCACCCCTATCGTTTCGGTGATAGACAAGTTCTATCCCGGATCGTGCCATTCCACTAGCCGCTTCGGCAACCCTTACTGATCCTTGTTATCAGAAAAGGGCAATGCCTGCGAGCCTTTCTCTCCACCACTATCTCATTCTACCACCTATTTTTTGGACGTGTACGGTTTTCTTGCATACGCTTGATGACGATGTGTTCATAACTTCTGTGTTTCGACCCCCGATCGCCAAGTTCGTCCTCTCCACCGTGTCCGTCCAGTTGGAACTGGTGTTAAGCTCGTATTTGGTGTAGCCTTGTTTACACCAATTTTCTTCCACACATTGATTCACTTTCGTGCACATCGCCACAGCATGTTAGATCATAATACCGGAGTTCTTGCGAGATTTGTGTGCTTAAGTAGGAATGCATATTATAGCTGTGAATAGCTGTAGAATGTGATATTGCTTATGTGTGTGATCTTGCTGCTCTGTGTGCTTTTGTTTAGTCGTTTCTTTTGCTTCTTTATTTGGGCACTTGGTGTTACCTTATTTTCCCCTTATGGAAGTTGTTCACCGACACTGAACCCAAAGAGTTAGAGAAGAGACAGCCATTTGGAAGCTCAGCTCAGCAATATGGAATTTTCAGAAGACTGTGTTATATCGAGAATATCGGGCCTGAATACAAATGATACCCTAGCTGGATTGGTTATCAGCATCAAGTATACATCAGTGCAACTTTCACAGCAGTAATGATTGCATCAGCAAGAAGGCAAAGATGTGTGCATGATCCACAGTGCATTCTGTGCCAAAGGTATGATTCATATATACATGGTTTAAGTCTGCTATGAGTACAATTTGAACCCTGCTATGTCTTGGAAGCAAGCCAGAATGTGCTATGAACTTAGTGTTCAGCAAGAAGGATGGCCGAATACCCTGTATGCATAATAGTGAGTTGTTTGGGATGCGGATGAACCCTTGCCCGTATTTCTTTGGTGATGGCACCACGCCTGTGTTCTGAGCTGTTTCCAGCCGCCCGGGGTGGATGCCGACTTTTATTTCTCTTGTCAGCAACTGGCCCGTGTTCTGAGCTGCTTTTCGGCCGTCTCGGGCAGCTGTTGAATTTCTCTCCGTAGCAGTGACCCTATGCTCTGAGCTGTTCTTCGGCCATCTTAGGGAACTGCTACTTTCTTCTTATCAACACCGTCTCATGCTCTGAGCTGCTTTTCAGCCGTCTTGAGTCGGGGTTGAGTTACTCCAGTAATGTCCCAGATCTGAGTTGTAAAGACCGTTCTGGTGGCTACTGGTTTATTTGCCGGTTTTATCCAAGGGTTCAGATGGTCGTTACCCTACAGCTACAACTTGTAAAGTAATATGCCTGCCGGAATATTGCACCTGACAACACCTATGGTCACACGGAGAATCAAGAACACATAAGGCCAAGTTCTTTCAGCAAAGGGTCCAGGCAAAGCGAACTATAATGAAAAAGCAAGGTTGTCCATACAGGTATGGTAATGGTACAAATACTCCGGACAGTCTGGCTCGGTACCAGTCACCATGGGTACACACCCATGGGGTCTATTCCATTTGCAAGGACCCCATATCGAGACAACCCGCCCAGCCAACCAGATATGCTCAGAATTGTTAGAAGAGGGCAACCAAGCTGGTCAGGTCAGCCGAAAGATTAACTCAGCAGTTCAAATTCAGCAACCATGTTAAAGCATTACCTGGCCTACCATCCATATAGAGGTACCGACGAACTGAGTAATCAGAAGGATGAACAACGGTCTCGAAGCATGTGTCCTCACAGATGGGAATCAGTTAAAGACTAACCTGCTGTGAACAATATTCTGCTGCCAGGACCACTGTTAGTCAAGTCTATGGATAATATCACCATACACCTTTATGCTGGTCACGACAGGTGACAGTCAAATATTTGGTAGGAGCTTTATACCCAAGACAGTGAAGATACCCAAGATGACCCAGCAATCCGTGTGAGAAGTCAGATTCCGCCAGGAGAACGGTACGACTCACAGTACTGTTTTGAGCCTGGAGGACACACAGCCATTTGAAGTCACCCAATGCAATGAGTAAAAGATTTTGTGTCCACCAAGGGAATCTGTTCACAACTCAGTAAACGGTTGTTCATATTGGACCTCGTCACGACACGTCCATGAGGAACCACCCTCGGACTTACGAGCAGGGCACATAGTTTGGTCAGGATAATTTATTGCCCCAGACAGGTCAGCAGACATAAAAGGATTGGAGTCAGAGTAACATATGAGGTAAGATTTGCCAGAAAAAGGGTCCAGTGAAGCAAACCACCCCGAAGCAAGGCAGTCAGTCATATGAACTCAGTGGGAGCATTATACAAAGGTAAAAAGGAAACCCGAGTTGGAAACAGTTTCCTCAAGTGGAAATATTCATGTTTGGTCCCTGAGCAATCAAATCTCGAGGACGAGATTTCTTTAAGGGGGGTAGGTTTGTAACACCGTGGATTTCGCCCATTTTTTTTCCTTTTGATTTTGGTCTGGATTTGCCTTTCTGTGGCTTAGTAGTCTTGCAACTTGGAGGGATCACCCTTGATTCATCTTCCTGAGTGGCTTGCCAACTTCAAAACCATCCCAAGACCATGTCATTTCCATCTTGGACCAACCCCAATATTCTTTTCTTGGGAATATTCCTTTTTCTATTAAAGGAATAACCCTGTTTGTCCTGGGTTGTGAAGCAACCCACATTTCCATCATTCCAAAGATTCCCAAATAATTCTCATAAATACTTTGGGACATATATTCCTCAAATATGTCAAAACCCTTCCTTGACATGTTCAAAAATATTTCACAAATATTCCTTTTCTGATTCTGTCCCTAGCTACCAAGTTGAGAAGCAAGTACCCTTTATATTTTCTTGCTTGGTCTCAAACTTTTTTGGCATTCTTTACTATCCATATCATTGCCACATGCCAAAATTCAACTTCATTTGGACATTAAATCTCCCTTGGCTAAATTCCAAATTTTCTGGTCAGCTAGAAGCTTTGTGAAGCAAGTGCTAGCTAGGAGTATCCAAATAAGTTGAAATTTTGCAAGCATCTTCATATGCTCAAATCATGACTCTCCACCAAATTTCAACCCTATCCAATCATATATGTGAGCACAGCCCCAAATCTTGGCTTCTGGTCAGATTTTCACATTGTGAAACAACTATATTTTATATTGCTCCATAATTGCTAAAAATTTACCAGAGCATTATCCTACCCATATAACCCATCTCCACAAAATTTGGGCTCATTTAATCTTCCCAATAATTTCCTAGAATGTTTCTAAGATTCTGGTCAGAGAGGATAGTTGTGAAGGAAGTACCAGTTTGGCTTGTCCAAATGGCATGAAATTTTTATGGCACTCTCATATGACCAAATCATCATGCTATACAAAATTTCAACCCAATTGGATACTCCATGTGAGTGGCACGTCAAGATTGAGCTTCTGGAACAGATTGGTCAGTTGCAAAGCAACTATATTAAATCTTGGTCCATTTCTCTCCAAACTTCACAGGATTGTAGTCCTTCCTACCCTAAACCTCCCAGACATCTTATTTGGTTCTTATCATCTTCCTGTGGATCAAAGTGGTGTGGCCAAGTTTGCTACACAAACTTCAGGTGACCACTCCCATCCAACCACAGTTCCTCTCATCGATCCATCACCACCCTGAGATTGTGCCTTGGAGGGACTACCCACTGGACATGATTTGGCCAGTCAGGGTGCACCACATGTGCCAGTCCACGCGGTGACCACGCGTCTGGCATGCCAGCCAGCGCGCTCCGGTGATGAAACCTCTCGGGTTCGTCGCGTTCCTCCTCTTCCTCGCCACCTAACCATGTCCAGCAACTTCCCCTTGGCCTCGTCTTCACTCTAGACCCATCTCCCCCTCCGGATTCTTCCCCGGCAAGCCGTCCCCGTAGAGGAACAGTGAGCGCACGTGACACTGTCGTCGTTTTCCTCTGTCCCTATCTCCCGCGAGCTCTCCCGAAGCCCCTACCTACTTCTTCACCCTCCCGAAGCTCTTGCCGACATCGCCAACGCCCTCCGCGTGTCCCCGAGCGCCGGTGCGGCAATAAGGCCGCCACGGCGGCCGTCCTGATCGCCTCGGCCGCCCTAGCTATATAAAGCCGAGCCCCAAGCTCCTCCGCAAGCACCACACCCACCGCAGCAACTCCTTCTCCCTCCCTGAAGCCTCCCCGACCCCTCTGTTTTGCCTCTGGAGCCGCTAATCGCCGCCCATGGCCGCCATGGCCGCCGACCTCCTCTCCTAAACTCACTCAACGCCGAGCTTTTCCCCTCCCCATTCCACCTCCAGTAGCTCCCTAGGGCTCTGGTGGATCCCCCCAACTCCTCTCCTCGGCCGCCGGAGGCCTGCAGCGCCGTGCCCGATTATGGCCGAAGCCGCCGTCCGCCGTGGTCGTGGCCCTGCTCGCTCCTGTTCTCCCCGACAGGCGCGCTTCCTCCGGTCGGATGCGCCACTCGGCGGCGGTTGTTTCGGTGGCCGGAGCTCCGCCTGGGATGGACCGAGCCGCCGGGACGGGCGCCGGTGTCGATCTCCCTTCCCTGCCCCGCGGGCGAGCGATGGGGAAGAAGACGATCGGGGCCAGGCAGGCCCCGCATCGCCCCGACCCCACCCGTCAGCCGCAGGAAGAAGTCAACGCCCGGACCCGCAGGATTCTAAGTGGAGGCGCCTTTTCACCGAATACGTTTTCGGTTTTAGAAAACGTACTCTGGAGCTTCTTCCGGTGAAAGTGTGTTTCCTCTGTTAAAAAGCGCATTCCCAGAAATTCGCTTTCTTCTTTTCACCGCCAAGGACCTGTTTGTAGGGTTTTTTTATAGATCGGTCCCTGAACTTCGTCGGGCTATAACTTTTTATCCGTAACTCCGATCGAGGTGAATCCAAAGCCCACTTCTTTGTCCCTTTGAGCCCGACATGTTGGTATCATTTTCATAATGTTTTAACACTATGAAAATGACCATTTTGCCCTTGCCCGTAAACAGCCCCCTCAGAGAGAACTGTTTCCGGCAACTCCTTCCGCGACCATTCCGCACTTCTTCCCGATGGTTCCTTCAACCCCAGGCAAGCCACAACTCTCATCTGTATAATTGCATTGCAACGTCATAGTTTAACTATTTACTTTAACAGCAACTATGAGTTATTTGTGAAATGAATTGGATTATATAATGCTTGAGTAAATTCTTGGATAGGTGACTACCATGTTGAGTACCGGATTGTTAGTGACTAGTAGTTTACCCACTTGTTGATGCTAAGATGTTGAGATTACCATCTATGATTATTTTGGATTTCATCCGGCAGTTCATGGAGATGAGTTAGTAGCAGTGGCTTAAGCATACTGGTTACCGGATTTCTAGCCAGATATCGTTTTGACTTGGATTGCTATGATATCGGAGTGTCAGCCATGACAGAGATTGTTCGGAGATTAGATACTTCATGGTTGATCCAGAGTCACCTGTCCGGACTTATCCGTGCAGCCACATTTGCCGGTATGGGACGGCCTTGACTTGGTCTGATCACGTGCTCTTTCACCGGTACCGCCCGACAGGGAAGGTTATGCGTGCGCGCTACCCTGGCCCAGTAGGCGGCGGTAGAGCCCAGTTGAGTTATATGGTACCAGGTTCCTGTTTGGGACAGTTTGTTAGCCACGACGGTGGCAGGTGTCACGCGGTGACACAGGGGCCACCCAGGGCAGGACTCCGGGGGAGGATGATTGCCGGTGGTACGATGGGAGAGTCACGGGTCAGGCGGGTTTCGTTGGAGCAACGCTGGTCCACCCGAATGGGATCACGAGGTCAGGTGCTCCATGGTGTGGGTAAAGTGCGCAACCTCTGCAGAGTGTAAAATCTATTCGAATAGTCGTGTCCACGGTATTGGACAGTCCGTCCAGACCTCTTTAGGTGGTCAACCATAGTAGTGATAAGGATGGAAGAACTCGTCTTTTGATCGGAAGTACTCGGTGGATCGTGAGTATCCTAAAGGTTGTGAGGCAACCTGGAAGAGAGTAAGTTTGTCAGACTTGTTATGCAGATGGAATCAGGTATATGATATGCTAGCCATGGGATGGCTATGAGATGAGTGGTCGGATGACCACTTGATTTGGATTGGATTTGGAACAGATTCAGATTGGATCCTGAGGTTATTCGGAGTATGGATTAAACTACTTAATATGCTTTACCTTACTGCATGTACTTCAATAGCTATCTTGCTATGATGTTGTCTTACCTTAATGCTGATGTTTGTTGTGAGCTTGCGAGTACATTCAAAGTACTCACCTGGCGTGTCATGCCAGTTTGCAGGTCATGCCATGATTGCTTGCTTGTCGAGGATCCCGAGTTTGCGACCTAGGATACGCGTTCTAGCCAGAGTCCCTGCGGAGTGGAGTCCATCACCGCCGTCGCTGTTCCGCTGCCGAGAGAGTTACTCCGTTGTTAGCATAGAGCTACCGCGGGCAGGCGTAGTGTCGCCGTGCCGATGTAATCCTTGTACCCTTTGTAACCATATCCGTTGTAATAAAGAGCTGATTTGTTCTATGACAACAGTGTTGTATTCTAGAGGACCTGTCCCTGGGCTGGAATATGGGGCGTTCCGGTCTTCTCTGAGCCGGGGTGCCACATTTCTCCATTTGGACTCTGTTTGATATTGATTTCCTGAAAAGCCAAAAGCAAGCAAAAAACAGCAACTGGCACTGGGCACTGTTAATAGGTTAGTCCCAAAAAAGGATACCTAATTGCATATAATTGCATAATAAACATCCAAGATTGATACTATAATAGCATGGAACAATAACAAATTATAGATACGTTGGGATGTATCATAGCACTCCCCAACACTCAAACACTCTCTCATAGATTTGGCTTTGGTAGGAGAGGGGGTTGAATGGAAAGCAACTTGGGAAAGGCTAGAAATGAATGTTCAAATGGTTGGATTGGAATCTCTTGATCTCAACACATGAGTAGGTAGTTCTCTTCTCGGAAAATGAATGGTGGAAGTTGTGTTTCGTTCTGATCGCTCTCTTAGAGAGTAAGTGGTGGTGGAAGGGTATAAATAGGCAGCACCAAAAATTCAACCGTTACAATTCTTTGACCCAACTCGGTGAACCGACATGAGAATCTCGGTGAGACCAACTAGTGCAAAAGACTTGATCGTTAGGCTTTTCGGTGAGACCGATCATACCAACTCGATGGGACCGAAGTGCAATGGCTAGGGCAAGACCTTGTTTCGGTAATTCCGATCGGTTCATCTCGGTGATTCCGAAATGAAGCAACTTTATCACAGAAACTTGGCCAGGCCGTCTCAATGGGACCAAGAACCTTTTCGGTCGAACCGAATTGCTAGGGTTTTGGCTGTGGCATTGTATGGGATCATCTCGGTGGGTCCGGATAGGATTGTTTTTGAGGGACCGAGATGGACTTTTAGGGTTTTGGATATGATTAAAGTGATGAAGTATTTGAGGGTTTTGGAGCAATATCACTAAGCACTTGAACAATTGAATCATGATCAAAACCTCATCCCCTTTTAATAGTATTGGCTTTTCCTATGGACTTAATGTGACCTTGGATCACTCAACCAAAAATGTAGTGTCTTGAAGCTTTGCCAATTTTTATCCTTTGTACTTTGAGGGGTCCCCATCCAGTAATCCTTGTCATGCCAATCATTGATCTTTTCTAAAATCTATCATCAACATTCATTAGATCAATGACATATATGTTGTTATTAATTACCAAAACCACCCGGGGATTAAATGCACTTTCAATCCCCCTTTTTGTAATTGATGACAACATATAGATCAAAGCTTCAACAAATGATATAATGAATGAAATACATCATCGCTTTGAGAAGTATGTGATAAGCAAGAGCCACCCTAAATTTGTGCATTATTGAAAATTTGCATTCGAATGCAAATGCACAATCAATTAGGATCATGGGTTACTCTTCCATGTCACATACATCTTGGTGGAGCGCTCAAAATGATATGATTGCAAAGAAATTAGCACTCATCACCAAACAAACAAATGAATGATCATACAAAGAACATATAAATGAATATCCAAGCAAACATAGAATTAAAGTATGGTATGATCAAGCACGCAATGTAACATAGTCTCATACATGCATCAAGCAAAAGTAACTCAAAGTAGCAAGAATCTCTCAAAGAAACCAAATGAACAAAAACAAAGCACTCTCTTGAAGCCTAATGATCTATACTATTCTCCCCCTTTGGCAACAAGTACCAAAAAGTTCAAATAAGTATAAAGCTAAACGTTGCTCTAGGCTTGATCTCTAGAAGCTCCTGGTGGTGAAGTCCTCTGACTTGCAGTGCTGGTGTGCGTTGATGTCAGAGTAGAGAGAAGTGCATCTACAAATGCCTCAAACGAAGTTTGCTGAACTGGGGGAGTGGATACGGCAGGAGGCACTGAGGGGGCAGCCAAGGGTGTAGCAGTTGGAGCTGAAACTGTAGCTTTGGAAGTGACTGGCACTCCTGCTGATCAGGGCATTGTCCGGAACAGAGTTGTCATTGGAATGTCATCACCTGGGTGTTCCTAATCATCACTAGAAGGTCGTGCTCTGGCTTCATCCACTTCACGCTTCAGGCTCTCAACAGTGGTCTGAACCTGTGTCACCTTGACATCCAGATCATGAATCTTAGTCTCTACAATTGATATGTCTCCAATGTATCTATAATTTTTTATTGTTCCATGCAATTATAGTATCAATCTTGGATGTTTTATATGCAATTATATATCATTTTTGGGGCTAACCTATTAACCTAGTGCCTAGTGCCAGTTTTTTTTTGCTTATTTTTGGCTTTTCAGAAATAAATAACAAACTGAGTCCAAACAGAGAAAAAAACTTTGGGTTAATTTTTTTTCTGGAACAGAAGGGACCCTAGAAGGTTCGGGAGAAGACCTAAAGAGCCACAAGGGAGCGACAAGCTCGGCAGGCGTGCCTCCCAAGCTTGTGGGCCCCTCATGGCACCTCTTGACCTAATTCCACCTCTATAAACTCCCAAATATTCCCAATACATCATAGAGCCACCCCAAATACTTTTTCCGCCACCACAAGTTTCTGTTCTTTCGTGATCCCATCTAGAGGCCTTTTTTGGTACTCTGCCGGAGGGGGAATCGATCATAGATGGCTTCTACATCAACCTTGCTACCCTTCCGATGATGTGTGAGTAGTTTACCAAAGACCTACGGGTCCATAGCTATTAGCTAGATGGCTTCTTCTCTCTCTTTGATCTTCAATACAATGTTCTCCTTGATGTTCTTGAAGATCTATTAATTGTAATCTTCTTTTGCGGCGTGTTTGTTGGGATCCAATGAATTGTCGGTTTATGATCAGATTATTCATGAATAGTAATTGACTCTTCTCTGAATTCCTTTATGCATGATTATTATAGCTTTGTATTTCTTTCATATCTATCCATTTGGTTTGGCCAACTAGATTGATTTATCTTGCAATGGAAGAGGTGCTTTATAAGGGGTTCAATCTTGCGGTGCTCAATCCCAGTGACAAAAGGGGACATGACACATATTTGTATTGTTGCCATTAAGGGGAAAACGACGGGGTTTATTCATATTGCTTAGGTTCACTTTGTCTACATCATGTCATCTTGCTTAAGGCGTTACTCCATTTTTCATGAACTTAATACCCTAGATGCATGCTGGATAGCAGTCGATGGGTGAAGTAATAGTGGTAGATGCAGGCAGGAGTCGGTCTACTTGTCTCAGACGTGATGCCTATATACATGATCATTGCCTTGAATATCATCCTAACTATGCACTTTTCTATCAGTTGCCCAACATTAACTTGTTTACCCACCATATGTTTTTTGTTCAAGAGAGAAGCCTCTAGTGAAAACTATGGCCCCCGGGTCAACCTTTATCATATATTAAATCCAAAAATACCTTGCTGCAATTTATTTACCGCTATTTTATTTTGTGTTTTATTTATCTATCTATCACTATCAGATTTGATTCTTGCAAATAACCGCAAAGGGGATTAACAACCCCCTTGATTGCGTTGGGTGCAAGTATTTGCTCTTTTGTGTGTAGGTGCTGCTAATGAGGTTTCGCGTGGTTCTCCTACTGGATTGATAACCTTAGTTCTTTACCGAGGGAAATACTTATCTCTAGTGTACTGCATCATCCTCTCCTCTTCGGGGAAATCCCAACGCAGCTCACAAGTAGCAGGAAGAATGTCTGGCGCGTTGCCGGGGAGACATCACCAAAACCTATCAAGTACCTTCGCATAAACTATCATCTACTTGTTATTACTTTCATTTGCCATTTGCCTCTCGTTTTCATCTCCCCCACTTCTAAAAGAATTTTTACAAAAACACAAAAATATGTTTTCTTGCTTTGTCGCTACGTCTCAAGAAAATACCAAGTTGTGTGACTTTTCTAATACTAATAATAATGATTTTATTAGTACTCTAATTGCTTCTCCCACTAGTAGTGCGGAGTCGTGTGATATTAAGGCCACTTTGCTAAATCTTGTTATGAAAAAACAATTTTCTGGTAGTCCTAATGAAGATGCTGCATCCCATCTTAATACTTTCATTGAATTGTGTGATATGCAAAAGAAAAAATATGTGGATAATGATATTGTCAAATTGGAATTATTTTCATTCTCACTACGAGACCGTGCTAAAACTTGGTTTTCATCCTTGCCTCGAAATAGTATTGATTCTTAGGATAAGTGTAAGGATGCTTTTATTGCCGAGTATTTTCCTCCCGCAAAAATTATTTCTTTAAGAAATTAGATTATGAATTTTAAGAAACTTGATCATGAACATGTTGCACAATCTTGGGAGAGAATAAAATTAATGATACGAAATTGCCCCACTCATGGTTTAACCTTATGGGTAATCATACAAAAAAAATGCGGGGCTAAACTTTGTTTCTAGAAATCTGTACCTATATGGAAATCACATTAGGAGAAACTACAAAACTCCTTGATAATGTTATGAAAAATTATTCACAATGGCACACTGAAAGAACTCCAACTAGTAAAAAAGTGAATTATGTTGAAGAAATTAATACTTTGAGTGATAAAATCGATGCGCTTATGAAAATGGTTGCTAGTAAGAGTGCTCATGTTGATCCTAATGATGTGTCATTGTTTAGTTTGATTCAGAAAAATAATGATTCTGTTGATGTGAATTTTATCTCTCGAAATAGTTTTAACTAGCAGTGTGACCCGCGCATTTGCGCAGCTAGATTTGTTACATTTGGTATTTTATATTTTGACATGGTCTGCGCACAAATTTGGTCATTCTTAATTATCACACGAATGTAGGAACTTATATTTCGAGTAGATTTTACGCATTTCCAGTACATAAATTTGACCATTAATTTCACCACGAATGTTTTAACTAAATTACAGATTATGATTGAACTACAAAAATAGTACATGGCACGCAATTTTTTGCTTAACTAATCTTAATGATTTATACATTTTCTTTCAATTTGTACTTGTATGGATCATTATCAATATTTACTTGTACACTAACGGTAGCCATCACATTTCAATGCATCCGAAATATCTTGTAGGGAATTTAGAAGCATGAATTGAAGCTAACCACTATATTTTCTTCATCTATCAGCATCATCATTAGTGGGATATCGATATTGGCTTTACATCACTTGTTTAGTGCAATGCTATAGACACAAATTCAAAACATGCTAATCTTACACTAATATATGTTATGTTCATGGCATCTAACATGCCGCATTTATAGTGGCAACCTAACAAAATGTATATATCGGGGCATGCTCATCAAAATGTGCTATATCATTCTCTCCATGACTCTCGCTGCAACTTGTATATTTTCTGATCATGTTCATGCATGGCATTTGTGCTCAGTTGCATTATTTAGAAATCCTAAATATATGATCTATATCTCCACAAGCAACATATAAGTGTCCATATATCTTAGGCATGTTCACGAGGAACAAATATCCATCACACATCTTTATCTTTACCTAATAATAAAGGACGGAGGCTTTCATAGTTCTCCATCCGTCATCTTTTTATATCCGTTGATTTTGTGTTAACCATAAAAATTGATGGCTGAGATTTAAAGATAGATCTATATAGTGGATCGGACCTAAACAAGGAAAGGAGGATTTTTTTTATGTTCATACATCTCGCTATGTAGAAGAAAAAAGGTAACCGAACGAACACTGCAGGTAGGACGTCCCGATCGATAGAAAAAGAAACGGAACCCTGCACGTAGTATGGAATAAAAGGAAACTAAATCAATCACATGAGGGAAACAATCCTATATAATTGGATCTGCTCCTTACGTCCGGTTCACGCCTCACAAAAGGCCTACACGCCAGCGCGACGCGCGGCTCCGATCGGCCTCGGACAACCGAGGGCGGAGGCGATGCCGCAGAGGATGCTGTTGCCAACAAGGAGTTCCGCTTGGTCTGTGATGGGTCTCTGTGTGGGTCGACGACACTGGGCTGCACCGGGTCGCCGTGATGGATGGTGCGGCTGCACGACGAGACACCGCCGAGCCGGATGTCCTGCCACGAACGGAAGCCGACCCGATCGGCATTCCAAAGCTGCCGGAGGCAATGATGCACGGAGCGGCGGCTCTGGTAGTCACGCTCTTAGGCCTGACATCGCGCAGCTCGTCGGTGTGGCCTACGTGGATGCCTCCTACATCTACATGAACAAAGGCGAGGACGGCGGCCACTTGCCGGTGATGCAGCCCATGCACCTCGCCTCCCCTGTGCTTCAGCCATCTTTGCTCCTCCGCGGCTAGCGCTCGAGCGTCTCGACGCGGCAGCAGGAACGAGGCATCCCACCCCTAATCTCTCTCTGAGACCCAAGTCCCAACATGTCCGTGTGTTTGTGATTTAGGTGATGGAACAGCAGTACGAGATGGATCTTGCCACTATGGAAGAGTTCAAGCGCGGGCTCGCTCCGACTATCTATAGAGATTTCTTCATGGCTCAGCCTTTTTTACTTTGCTAGCGCCTAGCTACATGTCCCTGGCTGCTCTTCACGCCCTGCAGGTAGCCGAACTCGTGACAGAGGCTCACGGGGAAGACAGGGGTAAAGGAAGCCCCCCCACGCCATGGAGGTCATAGTCGACATCGGCAACATCGAACGGTCGGAGGGTGACTTTGTCCATGCTCTCCGATTTTCTGGTTTGCTGGATCTCAGGTTCTCTTGCACATTTGCGTAAGTCCATAGTCTCCAGCTCTCTTTTCACTCCTCGCTTCCATCCATGGGCACCACCAGATTTCGGGCCTCCAGTTTGTGTTTTTCAATTGCGCCAGGGATGCACGATCCAACTGCTATCGGCAAATCTCCAGTCTCGGCTGATTGGTGTAGTCCTTTAGTTTGTGCTCGTGCCAGAATCATGGTGTTTCGACGGTTGCTACTGGCAAAATCTCCAGTGCCGACTGATTAGTGCAGCCCACGGTGTGTCTAGCTTCCTGGAGGTTCACACACTTACAGCAGTGCCATTAGATTATTTTATATGATATTCCCCATGGTTTTGTAGGTTCATACGCAAGGTGTTGCAGTTGGTAGATCTGTGGATATGTCAAAGTTCAGTGACTATGATAAACTCAAAGTTGAGCTAGACAAGATGCTAGAATTTGATGGTGAATTAATGTCTTCAAACTGAGGCAGATTGTGTATACTGATAATTAAGGTGAGATGATCCATGGGAGTAAGCCATCTACCTTGGTGCTTGCTTTGATATGTATCAAGCAAAAATCCCCTTCTTGTTAATTACTACTTCTATAAGACGTTTCAACTTACACTATTTTGTGAGCAGAGAATTCTACAGCATAGTGAGGATTTTTATTTAAACCAAGAAAAGATCCAGGAGATGAGATGTAGAAGGAAATCTGGCAAGACCAACATCGACAATGATGGCACTTTCCTGTATAATTGTATTCCCTTCAAATCGCAGTGTGCATTCTTGACTGACAGTTTGGCTATATGTTTCCCTGAAGAAAATGACTATAAGATTGTGTGAATTGAGTTGGTGGTCATTATTGTAGATTAAAATTTCTTACATCAAGATTCCTTGACTGATGCTAGAGAAAAAATATATGTACTGTAACAGGATTCGTGACCAAATATGTCTTTCTCATTGTAATAAATTTAGTCTGCTATACTTCATTATTAATTTTTCTGGCATATATAATTACATTTCATTTCAAAGCTAGGTCATATTTCTTTTCTCAATGCAGGACACCTGAGTTGGATTGGGCCCATGCGACATTGATTGAGAAGATTGTATTCCTCACATATTGCACGAGACCTACTGATGATGCCACCTGCTGTTGCCACATCAATTTCATATAGACTATGAGGCTTATCGTACATAACAGGTAGATGGTGAAAAAGCATTGACAGGAAACAACACCTTTGTTTCTCAAGCTCACACGAGACTTATTTTAATGACTAGCTTGATTCAGTGTCTCCTTCCTGTTCTGCCAACAATACTTCTTGCACTAAAAGTAACTAATTCTATGAAACCATTGTGTACGACATTTGTAAATTGGTGCTTAGTGGTATGTTTGACCCAGCTCATATCTTTTGTCAGTGACACTAATGACTTCTTGCAAAGTGGACATGTATCCATATTTTGGTTTTAATGTTCCATATTTAACATACCATCCACCTCCCAAACTTCTTGGTGCATTAGGGGTGGGTTATGCAGAAATCTAGCGGAAGAAATCTGAGTTCAGTCAAAGTTCTATATCCCTGCCATAAACAACAATTTATTTCTTCCTGGTTTCTATGAAGCGTTAGCATGACTACCATCTTGCATTGACCATGTAAATCTTCATCTTGTGAAGTCCCAAAATTGCATTTTATGTAGGTTAATACTATTAAAAAATTGATGTTTTTACGCCCTCCCTCATGTGTTTCAGAATTGAGAAGTCACCCACTCACTGCAGAGACCTACGGCAAGGCCGGATGGGCCGTGGCCTGCCCAGGCACCGAAGCAAAAAATGTTTTATATGAAGCCCATCCAAGAACAATGCATTGATTTTCAGTTTGACAGCACATTTTGTTCTCTGGCCCGCCCAGCTTTTTTATGGTAGCTCTGCCACCCACTTTCCAAGATTTTGCGTCGGAGCTACACGACATTAAGTGGTGGTACATGCTCCATCATTCCATAAGGTTGAGCAAATACACGAGACTACATGTGGGCGACAGTTCGGGTTGTAACAGGCATCGCTGCAGTCTAACCATCTAGAAGCATGCCAGATATTCTTCCATGCATGTTTGGCGCTGAAACGTATCGGGTGTCGCTCACTAATTAGTTGCTCGCTTGCCCCTAAGAAAAAGCTGAGTTACTCGGTAACTTGAGGAGGATACATAGCCATTCTGATGACTATGAGACCAAGGTTTTGGATTTTATTTTATGATTTTTACCGGTCAGAGGCGATATGGGCAAAATTTATTTTTTTCGGAAAATTTCGGAAAAACTCTAATAAATCCAAGCAACCCTTTCGTGAGTCCAACCAAACTTTTAGTAAATTCAAGCAACCTTTTCATAAATCTAAACAACCTTTTTGTAGGCTTCATCAGATTGGCCCGGGAGATCGAATTGATTATAGAAACATGAGTTTAATTAATAGATTTATTAGTGAACACGGAAAAATATTAGACGAAAAGCATAGAACAAAATTTTAAATTTAGAACAAAATATGAATGAAAAATGACCGAAATTTTCTAGAAAAGGCTTGAACCAAGCAGAATCACATTCAACGGGTGAAAAATTGAAGCAGAATCAACGGATTTCAGAATTAACAATCATACTGTACAAGCTGGGTCTTCCATTGTCATCAAGCTAAAACACAGGATACAAAGGAGAAAGGGACGGCCTTCCCAAGCACGTGGTGCTGCAGCTCCAACGCCGGTGCCTACATCTGGTTCTCTAGCACTGCTGGTGTCTACATCCGCCGTTGACCCGGTCTCCACGCTCCATGGAAGAAGGGGATTGGAAGTAGGAACAGGAGGAGGAGGATGTGGACTGCCAATGGAGAATGATGGGAGAAGGCGGGGCCTTGGCTTGCATCACCGGCAGGCAGCAGGTGGCAGCCGCCGCTGCTCTGTAAAGAGAAGAGGGGGACGCCAGATTAGGGTTGAGAGGCTTCGGTAGAGAGTTTTATACCATCGACTCACATCTGCGAGCGTACGTGCACTATGGGCTGGGCCCGAAATTCAAAAAGGACCAAAAGTTTTGGTCGGCTTGTACTTATACCAGGCCTGGACGGCATGGGCGAATTTCGGACAAAAATCTGAAATTCTAACGAATTCCAAAACTCTCACGAGACTCAAGTTTACATGATTAGAATTGTATATAGTCTATCTGAATTCGGACTGAGAATAGACTAACCTGCAAAGAGATATCATACTGAGGTTGATCGGACCTGAACAGTTTGTGGATTCTGAGCTTTATTGGTAGCCTACTGGCTGCAGGCTGCAGGCAATACCTTTTTCTTTTTTCATCGCAAAAAAACCTTTTCTTTCACAGCATCATATTTTGGATTATTGTTTATATAATGCATTTTCATGCATTATTCAGTATATTAAGGCACTCTTTTAGATGATAATATTATTTTATTTTAGTGAGCTAGGAACATGGAAAGAATTATTTGTTCTCTTGTTGCAACGCACAAAAAATGCTTATGCTGTAAAGGTTTCTGAGCAGAGGTATTAGCAGTTGGATGCTCCGTGCTGCCACTTTGGTTAATTGCTTGCTATTGGAGGGAATACTATGAGATTGAGAGGGAATTACAGTGAAAGATAAACATATGGGCTCTTTTGCTAGGTGAGTAATAACTATACAAGGAATATCACCATTTTTTCATATATCTAAGCACATGCTCCCTCTGTAAACTAATATAAGATCCTTTAGATCGCTAAAAGACCTTATATTAGTTTACAGAGGGAGTATTTATTTAATTTGTCTCCATTGCCATGCATTAAATTTTTCGACAATGCATATAATAAGTGTATATGAGACAGGGGTGGCGTTAACCATCATCCCAAGTTTGTGAAATTAAGTCGGTGCAGGCGGAGGCTCACGAAGTGGAATGCTAGAGGGTGATGACCATGTTCATCACCTTGAGATTGATCATGTTCTTCGTCTCCGTGAATAGGTGGCCCCTGCTGATCGACAACGATGAAGAGGGCACGTGGCAACATGGATGGCTCACTAGCGGTGTGAATTTGTTTCTCCCATTGCTCACTAGCAGTGTGGATTTGTTTCTCCCGTTGCAACGCACGGGCATTTTTGCTATATTATACTTATAGAATGATGAAAAGCAAATTATATTTTTTTATTCCATGTGTCATATGTAGGTACGATTTTTTTGCGAATAAATGTACGTACATTTCCTAATAAAAATGCTAGTCTTTTTGCTTTTCATTTTGAACTCTTTTTTAGAAAAATGTAGTCTCCATCCACCCGATAAGAATTTTTTATAATGTTGGACCATATATCTAAAGCAAATTTGTATCTAGTGTTCACTACAAGAAAACATTGCTACCTATTTTTTTTGTATGTGGTGTGACCATATATCTAAATCAATGTCAGTTGGTATAACATTTAGTATGTAGTGTCCCTAATAAGACATGTTTTGCTACCCCCTTTTTCTTATTTTGAAATCCATATGTAAAAAATAGTTCTAGTTTATATCCACCCAATAAGAACTTTCTATGTCTTCATCCTCATCACTCGAAAGCTACTTCTAATTTCAAAGTCACTCTCATGTTTGTCTAGTCGAGTTTGAAAGTCACTGTCATGTTTTTGTGGTCGAGCTGGTTAAGATGGATAAACTATCATCTCTTAGCATATGAGGCATGTACTATGATATTTTTTTAACTAAATTTTTGTTTTTAACCTATTAATTGGTAGACAAATAAAAAATTGTACATACTGCTAGTATATTAGATCTTGTTGCGAAGGTATATTTAGGTGCCATAATCACTGATTACACGGGTACCGATTGCTCGAGATAGTGGTCAATCGAGAGACACGTTAGAATTTATGGAATCAAAAATTAAGTTAGTTGTTAATGTAGAAAATATCATTAATGTGCAGCGTATTGAGCCAATTTGACGAACAAACACTACACATTGTTTCTCTAGCTGAGGTAATCAGAAAAATTCTTAAGCCCTGTTGCGTTTCATTTTGATTTTGAGTCCTGATTGAAGGCAAAACGCAAAGGATCATTTTCCTAATGTCATACATAGTGTCATCATGATGTCAGCACATGCATATTATCTGGCCAGTCTATTTTTTATTGCATAGCCTGACATGTACTTTTTTCATGCAATGACGTGAGGTAGTTGGTCTCTTTTTTTCCTTTCCTTTTTTGACACGATCAGAACTATCCTTTTATTCTTGCATATGGTGAGTCCCATTACTTCTATTTTGGGGGGAAGTCCCACTTCGGTACGTGTATTTTTCTTGGACTCTTTTTTTTTGTAGTGTGCTTCGACTTTTTTCTTTTGACAGCAAACTTGTACTCTTTGTTAGTTGGCTGCCGTAAATTGCAATGCTAGCATAGGTCTCGGACAGATCTTTTAAGAGGACAAAGCCTTCTCGGTTTGATGAGACGTGACATGTTAAAACCAATTTGTACGTCATACAACCATATATATATGTAACGTTGTATCTTTTAATCTCAACCATTAATATCTAAAATTAACGGTCAGCATAATTTAATCTATGTGGATAAACGTAATGGCTTGTTTGCCTCTTGTCTTAATTATATAATAGATAGTAATGCTTATAGGGGTAATTTTAATCCTAGACCGTTTTCTGGAAATTTCTCTAATAATTATAGTAATTCTTATAATAATAATAGGATGTCCTCTGATCTTGAAAGTAATATTAAAGAATTTATTAATTCTCAAAAGATTTTTAATGCTATGATGGAGGAAAAAATGAATAAAGTGGATGATATGGTTAGGAACATGGATAGAATTGTTTTTCATGATGTGGAAAATCTCAAATCTAAAATGTTGCCACCCAAGCGTGATGTTAATGAGTCCATCAAAGCTATCTATGTCTCCATTAATGAAAGTAAAGAAAGAACCGTTGGGTTGAGAGCGAAGCGAGAATTCCTAGATAAGTCTCTTCTGCCCGATTTTTACCGTAATCATGATGAAGATAATAAAATGATTGGTGTATCACCCATTGAATATTTATTTAGTAATATAAAACTTGATGAAAAGGGGACTGAAGATGGGTCAACTTTAGCTAGAAGGCGTCCCAATTGTTCGGAGGGTGACAATCTTAATGAAAAAATTGATAAAAGTGGGATTGGAGAGGTCAAAACTTTAACTAGTGATGGGCCCACTACTTTGGATTTCAAGGATTTTAATTATGATAGTTGTTCTTTAATTGGATGTATTTCCTTGTTGCAATCCATGATTAATTCATCCAATACTTATAAACTAAATAAAGCTTTTACTAAACATATCGTAGAAGCTATGATGAAAGCTTTAGAAGAAAAGCTAGAATTGGAGGTTTCAATACCTAGGAAATTATATGATGAATGGGAACCTACTATTAAAATAAAGATTAAAAATTATGAGTGCAATGCTTTATGTGATTTGGTGTTTCCACTATGCTAAAATCTTTATGTGATGTGCTAGGCCTTCATGATTTGGATGAATGTTCCCTTAATTTGCACTCAGCAGATTCCACTATTAAGAAACCTTTGGGTAGAATAAATGATGTGCTTATTCTTGCAAATAGAAATTATGTGCCCGTTGATTTCATTGTGCTTGATATTGATTGCAATCTGTCTTGTCCTATAATACTTGGTAGGCCTTTTCTACATACCATAGGTGCTATTATTGATATGAAAGAAGGTAATATGAGATTCCAATTTCCATTAAAGAAAGGAATGAAACACTTCCCTTGAAAGAGAATTAATCCACCATATGAATCTATTATGCGGGCCACCTATGGAATTAACTTGAAGGATGACAACACTTGAAACTATGCATTATGCCTAGCTAGGGGCGTAAAACAATAGCGCTTGTTGGGAGGCAACCCAATAGTTATCATTATTTTTTCTTTTTCCTTTTCTGTTTTTGAGTGTGCACACAATTATGCTACTGTATGGTTGTGTTTTTGTGTTTAAATTAGTGTTTGTGCCAAGTAAAGCCTTTGGGATGATTTGGTTGATAGTTGATTTGATTCTGTGAAAAAATAGAAACTTTTGCGCCCGGTAGCAGAATTTTTTATATTCACTGGAAAGTGATAAAATTCTAGATTTCTTTTACAAATGATTGATTTACATATTTCCACGTTGTCCTAATTTTTTAGATTTTTTGGAATTACAGAAGTATTGTGTTTATCCAGATCATTGCAGACTGTTCTGTTTTTGACAGATTATGTTTTTGTTGCATAGTTTGCTTGTTTTATTGAATCTATGGATTGTATCGGGGGGTATAATTCATGGAGAAGTTAGAATACAGTAGGTATTACGGAATAATAAAATATGAATGGGTTGACAACAGTACCTAAAGTTTATGATTTGCTTGTTATACTAACGGATCTCATGAGTTTTCTGTTGAGTTTTGTGTGCTGAAGTTTTCAAGTTTTGAGTGAGATCACGATGGATGAAGGAATAAGGAGTGGCAAGACCCTAAGCTTGGGGATTCCCAAGGCACCCCAAGGTAATATTCAAGGACACCCAAAACTCTAAGCTTGGGGATGCCCCGGAAGGCATCCCCTCTTTCTTCTACCAACCATGGGTACATTACTTGGAGCTATATTTTTATTCATCACATGATATGAGTTTTGCTTGGAGCATCGTGTATTATATGAGTCTTTGCTTTGTTTGCTTTTTAGTTTGCCACATTCATCTTTGCTGAACACACCTTTTTGAGAGGGACACACATTGATTCGTAATTTGTTAGAATACTCTATGTGCTTCACTTATATCTTTTGAGCTAGGCAGTTGCTCTAGTGCTTCACTTATATCTTTTAGAGCACGGCGGTGGTTATATTTTAAAGAAATAGTTGCACTCTCATGCTTCACTTATATAATTTTGAGAGTTTAATAAATAGTAATGGCAATATGCACGGGTTATGAAATTGGTCCTAATATGATGGGTATTCAAGAGGGATATAATAAAAACTTTCATGTAGATCACTGAATATGATAAGTTTGATTCCTTGCAATAGTTTTGAGATATAGAGATGGTAATATGTGGGTTGTACTAGTGAGTAATTGTGGTTTAGTAAGAATATTGGTGTTAAGGTTTGTGATTCCCTAAGCATGCACGTATAGTCTCTCGTTATGCTAAGAAGTTGGAGCATGATTTATTATTGAGTGTGTTCCTTTGCGTGAAGGTCGGGGGGGCGCGATGGTGAGATCCTACCAACGTCCTTCCTAGGGGCATGCGTAGTACTCCCTCCGTCTCAAAATAAGTGTTTCAACTTTGTACTAACTTTAGTACAAAGTTGTACTAAGGTTGAGACACTTATTTTGGGACAGAGGGAGTAGTACTTGCTTCGAGGGCTAATAGAATTTCTCAATAAGTATGTGAGTTCTTTATGACTAATGTGAGTCTATGGATTATACGCACTCTCAGCTTTCCGCAATTTGCTAGCCTCTTTGGTATCGTGCATTGCCCTTTCTCACCTCGTGATGTGGTACGAACTTCGCTGGTGCATCCAAACCCCGTGATATGATACGCTCTATCACACATAAGCCTCTTTATATTTTCCTCAAAATAGCCACCATACCTACCTATTATGGCATTTCCATAGCCATTCCGAGATATATTGCCATGCAACTTCCATTGTTCCGTTATTATGACACACATCATCATTGTCATATTGCTTTGCATGATCATATAGCTGACATAGTATTTCTGGCTCAGCCACCGTTCATCATTTTTTATGCATGTTACGCTAGATCATTGCACATCCCGGTACACCACCAGAGGCATTCATATAGAGTCATATTTTGTTCTAGTATCGAGTTATAATTTTGAGTTGTAAGTAAATAAAAGTGTGCTGATCATCATTATTCATTATTAAATCATTGTCCCGGTGAGCAAATAAAAAAGAGAGGCCAAAAGACAGGGCCGGGCCGGCAAATTTGGAGGCCCTGTGCAAAACTCTAAAATGGGGCCTACCACCTAAAAAAATCTTGTTTACCGCTTAATCTGTAAATAAGACATCGCTTAACAAATACAGTGTTTACTTTGTCAGAACTAATTGAACTTAGTTTAATTTTATAAAATAGGCTGCTACAGACTTACCTGTATGAAGTATAGTCTTTCACTCAGAGATACTTCTAAGAAACTTATTATTGTGTATACCAAATTTCTTTCAATTGCATGGAATAAAATCAAATAGTGATATGGCTGACTAGTGTGGAGTAAAATCGACTAGTACATTAGGCAACAATCAAATTAGATGGGCGTGATGTGCAAAAGAAAAACGATGGGCTGTTGTTTCTATGAGAGAATACTGCTAGAGACTTGGAATTGACCGAATTTGTGACGAATTGATACGGATATGTACTGCAGTTTCTACAGAATTAGATGAGCAGGATGTGCTAAAAAAATTGATGTGCATGTAAAAACTCCGATACATAATTGATAATGTGAGCTTGAGATTACCATTGACCAGGCGGTGACTTACCGGAAGAGCTACCGACAACAGCCAAGGTGGTGCTAGTAGCGCCGGCAGTGGCCATGTGACCTTCTCCCGGCGGTGGTACATGCGGGCTTCAAGGTTGGGTGGAGCCCAACTTTCGGTAAACTGGCAGTACGACGGCTCCGGCAGGGCAACGGATCGATTGGCGACCACCATGGCCTATAGCGCGTGGACGGAGAAGTTCTGTTAATTTTTTTTGAAAGAAAGAGAAGTTCTGTTAATTGGTGAATAGATGAGGCGCTGCGGCGCTGGATGGAGTCATCGTCGATGCGCAGGATACAGGTACGGCATCGAGCTAACAGCAGCACGGGCTTGATGAAGCCGCACAGGCCCATTTCCAGCAGTCAAGGTGTGCAAGACAATAGGCCAACGACCTATCTATGGGTTTTGGTGAAGTGCAATGAAAATTCGGGGCTCCTTGGAGCTGGAGGCCCTGTGCGCCCGCACAGGCTGCACGCCCTGGGCCCGGGCCTGCCAAAAGAGCCCACCAAAAAATGAAAGAAAAAGAGAGAAGGGGCAAAGTTACTATCTTTTTTCACACTCGTGCTTCAAAGTAGCACCATGTTTTTCATATAGAGAGTCTCCTATATAGTCACTTCATATACTAGTGGGGATTTTTCATTATAGAACTTGTCTTGCATATTTCTGATGATGGGCTTTCTCAAATGCCCGAGGTCTTCTAGAGCAAGCAAGTTGGATGCACACCCACTTAGTTTTCATTTTGAGCTTTCATACACTTATAGCTCTTAGTGCATTCGTTGTATGGCAATCCCTACTCCTTGCATTGACATCAATTGATGGGCATCTCCATAGCCCATTGATTAGCCTCGTCAATGTGAGACTTTCTCCTTTTTTGTCTTCTCCACATTAATCTCTACCACCACATTCTATTCCACCCGTAGTGCTATATCCATGGCTTGCGCTCATGTATTGCGTGGGGGTTGAAAAAGCTGAAGCGCGTTAAAAAGTATGAACAATTGCTTGGCTGACACCGAGCTAGTGCATGATTGATACTTTGTGTTAAGAAGATGGAGCATGACAAGGCTATATGATTTTGTAGGGATAGCGTTCTTTAGCATTTATATTTTGAAAGGCATGATTGTTTGTTGGTATGCCTAAGTATTAATGTCTTTATGTCAAATTATAGACTATTGCTTTGAAACATTCGGATCTAAATATTCATACCATAAAATAAAGATTAGATGATAGACATGTTAGGTAGCATTCCACATCAAAAATTCTGTTTTTATCATTTACCTACTCGAGGACGAGCAGGAATTAAGCTTGGGGATGCTTGATACGTCTCCAATGTATCTATAAATTTTTTATTGTTACATGCTATTATAGAATCAATCTTGGATGTTTTATATGCAATTATATATCATTTTTTGGGCCTAACCTACTAACCTAGTGCCCAGTGCCAGTTGCTGTTTTTTGCTTGTTTTTGCTTTTCAGAAAATAAATATCAAACAGAGTCCAAACGGAGAAAAAACTTTGGATTAATTTTTTCTGGACCAGAAGGGACCCTAGAAGGTTCGGGAGAAGACCTGCAGAGCCACAAGGGAACGACAAGGTCGGGAGACGTGCCCCCCAGACTTCTGGGCCCCTTGTGGCACCTCTTGACCGAAATCCACCTCTATAAATTCCCAAATATTCCCAATTCATCAGAGAGCCACCCCAAATACTTTTTGCGCCGCCGCAAGTTTCTGTTGTTCTGCGATCCCATCTGCAGGCCTTTCCGGGTACTCTGCCGGAGGGGGAATCGATCACGGAGGGCTTCTACATCAACCTTGCTATCCTTACGATGATGTGTGAGTAGTTTACCACAGACCTACGGGTCCATAGCTAGTAGCTAGATGGCTTCTTCTCTCTCTTTGATCTTCAATACAATGTTCTCCTTGATGTTCTTGGAGATCTATTCGATGTAATCTTCTTTTGCGGTTTGTTTGGTGGGATTCGATGAATTGTGGGTTTATGATCAGATTATTCTTGAATATTAATTGAGTCTTCTCTGAATTCTTTTATGCATGATTATTATATCTTTGTATTTCTTTCCTATCTATCTGTTTGGTTTAGCCAACTAGATTGATTCATCTTGCAATGGAAGAGGTGTTTTGTAAGGGGTTCAATCTTGCGGTGCTCAATCCCAGTGACAGAAGGGGACATGACACGTATTTGTATTGTTTCCATTAAGGGGAAACGACAGGGTTTATTCATATTGCTTGGGTTTACTTTGTCTACATCATGTCATCTTGCTTAAGGCGTTACTCCGTTTTTCATGAACTTAATACCCTAGATGCATGTTGGATAGCGGTCGATGGGTGGAGTAATAGTAGTAGATGCAGGCAGGAGTCGGTCTACTTGTCTCAGACGTGATGCCTATATACATGATCATTGCCTTGAATATTGTCATAACTATGCGCTTTTTGTTTGAGAGAGAGGCCTCGAGTGAAAATTATGGCCCTTGAGTCTACCTTTATCATATATTAAATCCAAAAATACCTTGCTGCAAATTATTTACCATTATTTTATCTTGTGTTTTATTTATCTGTCTATCACTATCAGATTTGATTCTTGCAAATAACCACCAAGGGGATTGACAACCCCCTTTATCATGTTGGGTGCAACTATTTGCTCTTTTGTGTGTAGGTGCTGCTAACGAGGTTTGCGTGGTTCTCCTACTGGATTGATAATGTTGGTTCTTAATTGAGGTAAATACTTATCTCTACTGTACTGCATCATCATCTCCTCTTCGGGGAAATCCCAACGCAGCTCACAAGTAGCAACAATCCTCTCAAGACTCTTCTGGTTCTCTGCGAGGTTGGCCAAACTCTGCTCGATCCTCCGAGTAGCTTGAATGAGATATAGCATCTGTTCGGTCTTGGTTTTGAGCACTGGAGCTGAGGGGGCACTAGGTCCTGAAGTCCTTGTAGCCTCTGCGCGTGCCTGTGTTGTGGCACAGATAGGATGGGATGGATCCATCGTCACCGTGTTATCCTCAAACTCAGGCCTAAGAGGCAAATGCTCATGATCCAACAGAAAAGATTTGTTTACACCCGTTGATGTCTACTACGCAACTTTTATTCTTGTAGACTCTGTTGGGCCTCCAAGCGCAGTGTTTTGTAGCACAGCAACAAATTTTCCTCAAGTGGATGATCTAAGGTTTATTAATCCGTGGGAAGCATAGGATGAAGATGGTCTCTCTCAAATAACCATGCAATCAAATATAAGAAATCTCTTGTGTCCCCAACGCACCCAATACAATGGTAAATTGTATAGGTGCACTAATTCGGCGAAGAGATGGTGATAAAAGTGTAGTATGGATAGTAGTTATAGGTTTTTGTAATCTAAAAATATAAAAACAACAAGGTAGCAAGTGATCAAAACGGAGCACAAACGGTATTGCAATGCTTAAAAACAAGGCCTAGAGTTCATACTTTCACTAGTGCAATCTCTCAACAGTGCTAACATAATTGAATCATATAATAATCCCTCAATGTGCGACAAAGAATCACTCCAAAGTTTCTATCAGAGAACGTAGGACGAAAACGTGTATCAACCTATGTGCCTAGATTACCGCAATGTCACCACGGGAATCCGAAAGTTGATTACCAAAACATATATCAAGTGACTCAATAGAATACACCATAGTCACCACGGGTATCCACATGCAAGACATACATCAAGTGATCTCAAATCCAATATTCAATCCAACATAATGAAACCTCAAAGAGCAAGACTCAATTCATCACAACAATGATAGAGAGAGAAAAACACCATATGATCCAACTATATTAACAAAGCCCATGGTTACATCAAGATCGTACCGGATCAAGAACACGACAGAGAGAGAGAGAGGGAGAGAGAGAGAGATCAAACACATAGCTACTAGAACATACCCTCAGCCCCGAGGGTGAACTACTCCCTCCTCATCATGGAGATCGCCAGGATGATGAAGATGGCCTCCGGTGATGATTTCCCCCTCTGGCAGGGTGCCAGAAAAGGCCTCCAGATGGGATCTCTTCAGAACAGAGGCTTGCGGCGGCGGAGTCAAAGTTCTAGGTTTATTTCTGGGGGTTTATCCATTTATAAGAGTTTTCAGAGTTGGAATCACACGAAAAGGAGTTACAAGGGGCCCACAAGGCAATAGCCCATGGCCACCCCCTGGGTGCACCGGGTTGCCTCGTCACCTCCTCGTGTGTCTTCTGGTCCTCCCACAAAGCTTCGGGGGTCTCTTATGTTCCAAAAAAAATCGTCAAAAAGTTTCGTCGCGTTTGGACTTCATCTGGTTTGGATTTTCTGGAAAACCAAAAAACGAGTAGAAAACAAAAAATCGCACTGGGCACTAGATTAATATGTTAGTCCATGAAAATCATATAAAAGTGCACCAAAACTATATAAAATTATTGCTAGCATGGCATGAATACTTCATAAATTATAGATACGTTGGAGATGTATCAGCATCCCCAAGCTTAATTCCTGCTCGTCCTCGAGTACGTAAATGATAAAAGAAATAATTTATGAAGTGTGATTGCTAGCATAGTGCATAAGTTTGATCAATGGTAATTTCAATCACTTTTCCTAGCATCATAACAACAACTCTTTCTCATAAAACTCATCATGATAAAGTAGTAACCAATTCACATGTTATGGTTCAAACAATGCATTTTCTTGAAACTTAACAACCTATGTTCTTAGTCACCAAACAATTACAATTCATATTGTTTCTTACAAAGTCTAAGTAAGAGCTTCACATACTCAATTATCATTTAGTGTTCTATGATTGCTAATACTCAAAGCATATTTTTAGAACAAATAGCATCCATCGAACATAGAGATAGATAGGAGATTAATGTTTTGCCTCCCAACTCGTTTATCATACACACAACTGTCAACAATAATAGTTCATGATCAAATATATTTGAATGGATATATGTGCCTGGATCTTTCCCCACCACATGATGCTTACTAACTAGGGAATATGTTGGAATAAGAAATTGACTCAACAAAAATAAAATTAACAGAAAAAGTAAAAGATAAGCCCTTTGCAGAGGGAAGCATGTATTTGTAGAGGTGCCAGAGCTCATTCCTTAAAATGGAGATGAATACATTTTGAGTGGTGTACCTTTCCTGTCAATGCCATGACTAAGGTATTCAATATCTTCCATGCTAAACACATTATTGGTGGTTCCCATGCAGAAATGAAAATTTTAACTCCCCCTCAACCATTCAAACACAAGCCATGGCTAGCCGAATTCACGGGTGCCCTCCAAACTTTCAACTTTCCCGGGGGATCTTTTGTTTTATTATATCTTTTTTCTTTTTATTGACGGGACTGGGCATCCCAATTACAAGCCTCTCTCGTGCAAGGACAAGTGAATAAACACCCACCATGAGAATAACCCACTTAGCATGGAAGATATTGACCGCCCCGTCGCTCCATGAGCGGTACAGGCACAGAAAGCAGATGTTTATTTGAAGGTTTTAGAGATGACACATGCAAATTTACTTGGAATGGCAGGGTAATACCATATATAGGTAGATATGGTGGACACTCATGGAAGAAACTTGGCTCAAGCACTACTGGAATCAGGGATTTTGCCGTCTGCTAGCAGACGGCAAAGAAGGTCTTTGCCATCAGCTACCAAAAAGCAGACGGCAAACAACTCGCAGACGGCAAAAATGGTCTTTGCCATCTGTCACTTCTCAGCCGCTGACGGCAAAGAGAGAGGTGCCCCCCAGTAACGAGCCGATTAGAAAAACTTAATGGCCCCCCTCTTTGCCGTCTGCTAGCAGACGGCAAAGATAAAAAAAGCGGATGGCAAAGCCTCGGCGGACGGCAAAGGCTAACTAACCTAACGTAACTAACGGCCGGTCGAGCCCCCACCCCCCGCCCGTTACTCTCTCTTCTCTCCCTCTCTCCTCCCCGACGCCCCGCCACCAGATCCACCCACCGCCGCCCCCGCCGCCCGGCGCCGCCCCCGCCACCCGCCGCCGCCGCCGCCCCCGCCCCCGCCCCCGCTTGCCCCGTCGCCCCACCACCCCGCCGCCCCCCCCACCCGCCGACGCCCCGTCGCCCACCACCCCGCCGCCCGGCGCCGCCCCCGCCACCGCCCCCGCCCCCGCTTGCCCCATCGCCCCACCACCCCGCCGCCTACACCCACCCGCCGACGCCCCGTCGCTCCAGCATCCCGGCGCCCCGGCGCGCCACCACGTCGCCAGGCCCCCCGCCCTGGCCACTGCCCCGACCGTCCCACTGCCCCGGCGCGCCGCCACGTCGCCGGCCCACCCGCCACTGCCCGACCCCCGTCCCATTGCTCGGTGAGTTTTTTTCTTTTCTTCTGTTTTCTTTTTTTTTTGCTGTTTAATTGTTAGTGTTAGATTTAGTACTAGATATGTGTTAGTGTTAGTGTTAGATTTAGTGCTACATATGTGTTAGTGTTAGATTTAGTGCTACATATGTGTTAGTGTTAGTGTTAGAAAAGAAGTAGAAGAAGTAGAAAAAGAAGAAGAAAAGAAAAGAAGAGAATAGAGAGAAAAAAAGATGAAAAAAAAAGAAGAAGAGAGAAAAGAAGTAGAAGAGAAGAAAGGAAAGAAAAGAAAGAAGTAGAAAAAGATGAAAAAAAGAAGAAGAAAAGAAGTAGAAGAAGTAGAAGAAAGAAGAAAAGAAGAAACGAAAAGAAGTAAAAAGAAATAGAAAAAAGATGAAGAAGAGAGAAGAGAAGAAGGAAAGAAGAAGAAGAAGAGAAAGAAAGAAGAAGAAGGATAGAAGGAAACACCCCGACCCCCTGACCCCGACACCACACCCCGACACCCCGACCCCCCTGACCCCCCTGACCCCGACACCCCGACCCCGACACCCACACCCCGACACCCCGACCCGACCCCGACACCCCGACCCCAACACCACACCCGACCCCCGACACCACACCCCGACCCCGACACGACACCCCGACCCCCTGACCCCCTAACCCCGACACCCCGACTCCGACACCACACCCCGACACGACACACCGACACCCGACCCCTGACCCCCCTGACCCGACAACCGACCCCCGCGACACCCACACCCCGACACCCGACCCGACACAACGACACCCCGACCACCACACCCCCGACACCCCGACCCCATGACCCCGGACACCCGACCCGACATGAGACCACCCTCCGACCCCCGACCCCGACACGGCACCCCGACACCGACATGACACCCCGACCCCCGACACCTCCCGAAAAGGTGTTCTTTGGCCTTCCAGAGGCCGACGGGGTCATATATTTGTGAATTATTAGTTAGGTCATATATTTTTCGATTTTGTTATGAAAAACATCATATATAATTGTGTTGATCGGGTAGATTTAAATGTGCAGTTGTTTCATCGCTGCGAGGTTTGGTGTTCGACGACCTCGCCGTGCGTTTGACGAGCTCTGCCCCTTCGTTCGTGGGTGAGCACAAATGACATGTCCTCCTCCCCCATTAATTATTTGCTCTGTTCCGGTGTTCGTGCCGATGAAACTTGATAGCTAGCTATATATGTGTCTTGAATCATCAGTATGCGTAACCAATATGTGTCTCCCGTTCGAAAGCATTATAGTTATAAATATGCATGCATTTGCATATTTATAACCTTGATTCTTTCGAATTGTCCAACGCTATCCATGGACAGCCCGAGTATGTGTAGATTGGGTTCGTTTTCCCATATGCTTTGCTCCGGATCCGACGCATAAATTTCGTCAGTGCCTCCCCTGTTGTTCTCCGGGTACACATCCTCTCTGTTTGTTGCAGAGACGTGTATCAGGAGAACAGCGGGGAGGTGCTGCCGAAATTTTGCGTCGGATCCGGAGCATAGCATGGGAAAATGAACCCAATCTACACATACTCGGGTGGGATTAGGACCTATCATTACCTATTAGAGTGTAGGTTGCATGGACGTAATAAAATTGACAAAGTAGATCAACTGATGAATATATACATGGTGAATTATATATATATTTGTTGTGTGTCCAATAGCTCTGAAAGTCAAGATGAGTGATCGTGCGTGGATGTATACCGGTCACACTGGTCAGAACAAATGGAGCGCTGAATGGTTCACAAAAACCAAGGGGTTTGTGCAAGCCGCATTTGCAAATGGCCAGAGGAAAACCTGGTGCCCCTGTTTCCGGTGCGGCAATTGGGAAAAGAGGACAGAGGCTGAAATGGGCAAACACCTGCAGAAGAGTGGTTTTACGCCCAATTATACGGTGTGGACATATCATGGTGAGTCTGCCCAACGTGACCGAGCTGAGGTGGATCGTCGTCGCACCGACGAGCATGGTACCGGGATGGAAAACATGGTGCAAGACTATGATGATGCTCGGGATTCGGACGAGGAGATGGAGGAATCTGCAAAGGCCTTCAATGAAATGTTGGAGTCTTCAAAACGTCCACTCCACGAGCACACTGAGCTTTGTCAGTTGGATGCCATCTCACAAGTAATGGCTCTGAAGGCTCAGTTCAACTTGGGCAGAGAATGCTACGACGCAATGATGACAGTATTTGGACGCTTTCTACCCAAAGGCCATGTAATGCCTGCAAACCTGTACCAGTCGGACAAAATCCTCCGTGCACTGAAGATGCCCTATGAGAAGATACATGCCTGTGAGAAAGGATGTGCCTTATTTAGGCTTGACTATGCGGACTTGAACTATTGTCCCATTTGCAAGTCTTCCAGGTATGTTGTGGTAGACAACGGTATGGGTGAGAAGACACAGACCAAAATCCCCGTTAGTGTTCTTCGGTATATGCCAATCGTACCAAGACTTCAACGTCTTTTCATGGTCGAAGAGACGGCCAGACAGATGACATGGCACAAAACAGGCAAAAGAACCGAACTAGATGTAGATGGGAATCTGATGATGGTACACACATCGGATGGTGTTGCGTGGAAAAAGTTTGATGAATTACATGCTGACAAAGCGGCAGATCCGAGGCATCCTCGAGTCGGCATCAGCACGAATGGGTTCAGTGTGTTTGGTATGACGGCAGCCCAATACAGTTGTTGGCCCGTATTTGTCTTTCCACTCAATCTCCCCCCCCCCCCCGGACAGATTATGGAAAGAAAGAACATTTTCCTGACGTTGATAATTCCAGGGCCCAACTATCCGGGGAAAAATATGAATGTGTACATGCAGCCGCTTAAGGACGAATTGCAAGAAGCCTGGGATAATGGGTTCAAGACATACGATGCCTATAGCAAACGGAACTTCATAATGCGTGTCTGGTACATGTACTCGATGCATGACTTGCCGGCGTATGCGCTATTCGTTGGCTGGTGTGTGCATGGAAGGTTCCCGTGCCCCACATGCAAGGGAGCTCTTGAGTTTCGTTGGCTTCAGGTCGGTCGCAAGTTTTCTTGCGTCGACATGCATAGACAGTTCCTGGATCCTCGCCATAAGTTCAGGAAAGACAAGAAGAACTTCATCAGAGGTAGAGTTGTCAAAAACTCTGCACCACCTGCGTTGACAGGCCAACAGACCCTGGATCAGTTAAACGCTCTCGAGCCAGATCCAGAGCGTCCAGGGTACTTCAAGGGGTATAATTCTAAGCACACCTGGACTCACAAGACATGCTTATGGGATCTGCCTTACTTCAAAGACCTCCTTTGCCCACACAACATCGACGTGATGCACACTGAGAAGAATATCGCCGAGGCACTTTTTGGTACATTGTTCGGCATAGATGGGAAGTCAAAGGATAATACTAAGGCTAGAGTCGATCTGGAGGCGCTATGTGATAGGCTGTTACAAAACATGAAAGAACCGAAAGGAAAGCAGAACTGGACGAAGCCAAAGGCATGGTTCAATCTTGGAAGGCCAGCTATGAGGGAAATTATCTTGTGGGTGAAAATGCAATTGATGTTCCCCGATGGGTATGCAGTGAATCTAAAGAGGGGAGCGAATCTTGATAAATTGAAGATATTTGGTCTCAAGAGTCATGATTGGCACATATGGATTGAGCGGGTAATGCCGGTGATGTTGCGTGGCTTCATCCATGAGGATGAATGGCTAGTACTGGCAGAACTCAGCTATTTCTTTCGTGTTCTTTGTGCGAAAGAACTATCGCCTGGCGTGCTAGAAGAAATGGAAGAGTTGGCGCCGGAGTTGATCTGCAAGTTAGAGAAGATCTTTCCACCGGGCTTCTTTAATCCAATGCAGCATTTGATTTTGCATCTCCCGACCGAGGCAAGATTGGGGGACCCGTGCAAAATCGTTGGTGCTACCCAACTGAGAGGATGCAGAAGACGCTTCGAGAAAAATGTAAAAATAAACGTAGAATTGAAGCATCGATGGCTGAGGCATTCATCACTGAGGAGGCGGCAAACTTCGTGACAGCACACTACGAAGCCAAAAATCGTCATTTGCATAATCCGAAGCCTCGGTACAATGCTGACGACCCTAAAAAGGGTGGATCCAACCTCAGCCTATTCAAAGGGAATCTCGCACCAGCCAGTGTTTCAAATCCAGTATCTTTGGATAACGAAGAATGCCGGACCATTTCGTTGTATATCTTCAACAACCTGATAGAAGTGCGGCCGTACATCGAGTAAGTTCTCGGTACATTGTTTCGCAACTTCTATTTCCTTTGAACTGCTCTTATTCCTGGATATTTCATACAGTCGATACGTCGTCGTATTCTCGTATGGAGCGGTGATCCAAAAGGATTCCGTCGAAGAGTATGAGCTTCTCGCAAAGCAAGGAGGCGGCTATCCCGGTTTCATCTCTTGGTTCAAACAAACGGTAATTTCTATTAGACAATTTCATTTCATTCGCTAATTTGTGCGTAATGCAACAATCCTTTCATATTAAACTTGTAGGCTAATTCAGAGTCTATGGACGCCGAATTGAGACAAGTCGCTAATGGTTTTGACTATAAGGTCCGTTCATTTGACAAATACGACATCAACGGGTATCGCTTTCGTACCTATGGCAAAGAGCTATCTATGGCCGACCGAAAGTATACAAATTGTTGTGTATCTGCTATAGGCGAAGGAGGTACCGAGTATTATGGGAGAGTTGAAGCAATTTATGAACTTCTATTCTATGGTGAAAACCCACCGAATGTCGTAGTCTTCAAATGTTATTGGTTTCAGCCGAAGGAGACTAGAAGGACTCATGAACATATAGGGCTAGTTGAAATCAACCAAAGCACCCGTTTAGATGTTCCTGATGTCTATATTATGGCTCAACAGGCGACCCAAGTATTCTATCTACCGTGGGCCTGCCAAACTAATCCAAATCTGAAAGGTTGGGATGTCGTTTATGAAGTGCCGCCACGTGCTAGACTATCTCCCCCAAAGGAAGAGGATTATGAACCTCACATTAACCCAGACACATATGAAGGAGAATTCTTCCAAGAGACACGTCTTTCCAAAAAGCGTTTCAAGAACCGCTATACTTCACCCCAAAACATTGAAGTAGACAGCGACAGTGAATCCGACATCACCCCAGAGGAGGAACAAGAAGAGCCGGAACAAGAAGAGGTTACTGCTGCGGATGACCTGTCAATGCTTGACCGATTACGTCAAGGTGGCCTTCCACATGTTGATGCCACTGAACCCTATGAGCCCATCATTTATTATAGTGATGATGATGATTATGCATTTATTGATGATACTGATCGAGATTATTAGTAGTGTCAGGTATTCAATTTTTTTATGTTGTACTTGATGATGATACACTTAAGTGATATACATATTATTATTCATGTCGGTATTTTTTTTATGTTGTACTAATTTCGTTTACTCTTTGTCATGGCAGGTGTTGAAAGATGGTGGGCGCTGGTCGGGAGCGTGCTGAGGCCCCTTCTTCGTCGGCGCGTGGTGTGAGGTCTTCCATTCCACACGCACCTCTCCGCCGAGTGTTGCTGGACAGTATGGCGACACCGCCGGGCCCTTCTTCGTAGACCGCGATGCCCAGCAGGGGACGAGGTAAGAAGAAGAGAGGAGCTGGAGCACGTGGTCGCGGGAGAGGAGGTAGGGTGCCTGCTACGGCGCCTTCATCGCCGCCACCCCCAGTTGTTTCACCCGAGCACGTGACTGCTAGGGTGGACTCGTCCGAGGAGGAGGCTACACGGACTCCGGTCCACGGGTCTTCGGCCCACGAGCCTCGGGTCGACGGGCCTTCGGCCCATGAGAGTTCGGCCCACGAGACCCCGGAGGAGCACACGTCTGGATGGGGTACCTGGCCGGATCAGCCTGAGGAGCCGAGTGGCCATGCTGATGATGGCGGGGAGCCGACTGATATTGAGGAGGAGGGGGGCACCGTCTACCAGCGTGGTTGTACACGGCTCCCGTCCGTACCGGCGACCCGCGAGCAGAGGTGGTTGATTTTCCCTGATGGGGAGAGGTAAGTGCATTTAATCTTTTTGTACCTTCTGCATTCACGTTTCTTCAAATAACAAATGTGTTGGCCTTGTCATGCTGCAGGGGTTGGGACCACCATCATAGTGTCTAGCGGCCCAACTCCGTCCTTGGAGTTCTTTGTCAGCAAAACTTCCCGGGGTTTGTCACGTTGCCTGGTGAGGGTCGGCTTCTAGAGCTTGGATTGAGTTGGGAGCACTACTTGGCTGCCTCGGCCCCGCCGGGTGAGATTATCGACGGTGTCTTGTGCAAGACGAGGGCAAACGTGGTGATCAGAAAGTTCTGGGTAATTTCTCCTTTACATAATTAAAAATCTTCAACTAGCTAGTTATTAATTGTACTAATCAATATTGTCTCATTTGATGCAGACATTCTACAGGTGTGAGGAGGGATACGAGGAGGAAGCGGCAAATGTTATCGATAACGTCTGCAAGCGCCTACTACAGAACTTACGGCACGAGGCTCGGGTGCAGGCTGTTCGAGACTACTACGCCTCACGTGGTATCAAGAAGACCAAGCCGGCGTGCCGCGAGAAGTTCTTGAGTAAGGAGGAGTACATGAAGGTAATTCTTAAGGCCTTGTACTTACTTCCTTCATTTAGTAATTCATAGCCGTAGCACTCAAGTTTCTATTTGCTAACTTAGGCCCCTCCGAGATGGTGTGCGGATCGGATGGATTGTTGGGAGGTGTTGGTCAATGAGTGGTGCTCAAAAGAATGGCTAGCCCTCCACAACGAGGCCAAGGACAAACGTACCCAAATGGAAGGTGTGCCACACCATCAAGGCAGCTCCAACTTATATCAGTTCGGGCGGAACTGGGTATGTGGTTTGCTTCATGATTCATGCAATTCATTCATCATGCTAGCTTTAGCCCTTTAATTACTAATTTACTTTGTTTCTCTCTTTCAGGCACGCTACAATAAGGCGGATAAGGTGCCAGAGGTGTATGACCTGTATGCCATGGCCCACACTGGCCCTTACAAGAAAGTCAAGGCATTCTCTGCGTCTGACCTCGATGATCCAAAGAACTTCACCAACATCTCCTCCCATGACAAGCTCGTGAAATATAGAGATCAGGGGAAGGCGAGGAAAGGGGAGGACTTTAACCCGAGCCAGGGTCCCATTGATACAGAGCTGCTGATGATATCTGGTGGCGGGAGGTCCCATGGCTCCATAGCCATGGGAGATGGACTTATCCGTTGTCCTAGCACTCTCCCGGAGATCAAGGCGCGCCAGTCGAGCTCCGCTCCTGAGATAAGGCCTCGTGAACGGCCAGTCCAACTCGCCTTCAAGGTTAGTTATATGTACTCAGCTATCTTTCTCCATTACATTGTGTGCGCTTCCATCAATGATTACAAATGGTCATGTGAGTGGTGTTGCAGGCTGCTATATAGAGTGAGAGAGATAGAACGGAGAAACTTCTGGCGGAGGCGGCGGAGAGGCAGCGGGAGTTGGAGGAGAGGACGACAAAGATGTTGGAGGAGGAGAGGGCACGGAATGACATGCAGGCAAGGGCCATGTACGAGCTCCTTGTGGTAAGTTTCTTCTGCAGATTAGCCAAAACATTCATGTAGTGTTTGTCTCATTACTAACTAGTATGACTGAGTTGTCAAAACCAAATGTGCAGTCTGTGTGCGAGAAGTCCGGTCAGACCGCTCCGCCGATGCCAGTGATTGCTTCTGGGAGCACGGTGAGTTTAATTTGAATGGACATTACTTGCTAGTCTTAACATTTGAGTGTCATCATGCTAACGAGACATTGGAAATGATCTTTGGTGCAGCGTAACTCCAGACAAGCATCGCACGATCCTTCTCCAGCTACCGGCACGAGCCAGCCCGCTCCTACACCTCCATGATCACGGTAAGTTTCTCTAGTGTTTTGCTTAACAAATGCATAAAGACCTAGACTTAGCTTTATTTCCTCCAATATGCTTACCATAATGACCTAGAGTTAGCTTCTTTTCCTCCAAAATGACTTAATAAGCTTACTGACCTCCAAAACCATCCATTTTACCTAAGTTAGCTCTAAAACGATCTGTACTTAGCTTACTTATGTCAAAAATTGCATAATTAGCTTAGTTAGCTCATAAACGGTCCATTTTACCTAAGTTAGCTCTAAAATGACCCATTTTACCTTAGTTAGCTTATAAATGATCCATTTTATCCAAGTTAGCTCTAAAATGACCCATTTTACCTAGATTAGCTCCTAAATGATCCATTTTACCTACGTTAGCTTTAAAATGACCCATTTCACCTAGGTTAGCTCCAAAATGACCCATCTTACCTAGGTTAGCTCCAAAATGACCCATCACACCTAGGTTAGCTCTAAAATGATGCTTTTTACTAAGTTAGCTCATAAACGATCCATTTCAACTAAGTTAGCTCATAAACGATCCATTTCACCTAAGTTAGCTAAAAAACGATCCATTTCACCTAAATTAGCTCTTAAATGATCCATTTCACCTAAGTTAGCTCATAAACGATCCATTTCAACTAAGTTAGCTCATAAATGATCCATTTCACCTAAGTTAGCTCAAAAACGATCCATTTCACCTTAGTTAGCTCATAAACGATCCATTTCACCTTAGTTAGCTCATAAACGATCCATTTCACCTTAGTTAGCTCATAAACGATCCATTTCAACTAAGTTAGCTCATAAATGATCCATTTCAACTAAGTTAGCTCATAAACGATCCATTTCACCTAAGTTAGCTCATAAAGGATCCATTTCACCTTAGTTAGCTCATAAACGATCCATTTCACCTAAGTTAGCTCATATATGATCCATTTCACCTAAGTCTTCTTGTTCTAGTCTTCTTCTTGTTCTAGTCTTCTTCTTCTAGTCTTCTTCTTCTAGTCACCTTTTTCTAACTTTCTTATTTGCCATTTTGCAGATTTCATTCACTTCACGGAAGCTAGCTTGCTATGATGGAGTGCTTGTTTTTTCTTTCATTCTCTTCAAGTATTCTTCTAGCTTGCTATGATGGAACTTGCTATCTAGATGAAACTTTGCATTGTAATATGTATGGATGGAACAATGTGTATGTGCAACTTGATGGAACTTGCTATGTATGAATGGATGGAACTATATATGTACGTACGATGAAACTTATGTGCTGGATATGTCATATGTTTGCTGTTAAATAGCCCTATGAAATATATATATATATATGTCATATATATTTGCTGTCAAAATTGTTGCATTTAAAAAAAACAGAAAAAAATGAGGCAAAGCAGGATCTTTGCCATCAGCCACGGATGGCAAAGCCACCTTTGCCGACAGCCGCGGACGGCAAAGGCAACTTTGCCAACAGCCGCGGACGGCAAAGCAGCCACGTGGCTGCCACCTGTGCCTCCTGAGAACTGACCCATTTGGCCAGTTTGCCTACAGTGGCGGATGGCAAAGGCTTTGCCTACAGTGGCTGACGGCAAAGAGTAAACAACTTTGCCTACAGCCGCGGACGGCAAAGGCCTGCCGTGTAGTGACGTCCAGCTGACATCATTCGGCGGACGGCAAAGGCCGGACAAATTTTGCCGTCAGCGGCGGACGGCAAAGGCTGCCGTTAGCCACCTAATGGACTAACAGCGTAATTATTGCCGTCTGCTTTCTTTGCCGTCTGCTGCTGATGGCAAAGGTCCCTTTGCCGTCAGCCGTCGAAAGCAGACGGCAAAGTAGCTCTTTGCCGATCCTTACTTTGCCGGAGCCTTTTGCCGTCCGCGGCAGACGGCAAAGACCTTTGCCGTCCGCCGTTCCTGCCTTTGCCGTCTGCCGTGGCAGACAGCAAAGTAGCTGATTCCTGTAGTGAAGGATTTGGATGCACAAGTAGTATTCCGGCTTAGTACAGAAATTTTGGCTAGCAAAATATTCTAAACAAGCACCACATGTTGGAGGATCCATAACAATATAACTTCGATGCAAATATACCCAACCATAACTCATTACATTGTCTTCCTTGTCCAACTTCAAATAATTTGCAGAAGTTATAAAATAATTAATGGGTATTCACAATTGTAAAAGATGTCCAAGATAATATATTTGTATGCGAAAGTTCTCTTCCATATACCATCTTTCATGAATTGCTCGTATGACTAATATTATGATTGTCAAACTTCAATAGATTTTACTTTGTAAACCAAATATGAAATGTTACTAAGCATATGGACCAATATAATTTGAGATTTATGCTATTCAATTCATTCAAACATTTTCTCTTGGGATATAAGTGAAGCACGAGAATGAATGCCAAACTACTCCAAAAGATATAAGTGAAGATCAAATGAGTAGTTAAATAATTAAGTAGCTATGTGAGGACTCTCTCTCATTTAAAAAACTTTCAGATCTAAGTATTTTATTCAAACAGCAAACAAAAAAAGGGCACTCCAAGAATAGCACATATCATGTGAACAAGGAAAAACTTAGGTTCAACTAAAACTAACCGATAGTTGTTGATGAAGAAAGGTGGGATGCCTACCGGGGCATCACCAAGCTTAGATGCTTGAGACTTCTTGGAATATTAACTTTGGATGCCTTTGGCATACGCAATCTTGAGCTCTTGTGTCTCCTTAATTCATCTCATATCACATCTTCTCCTAAATCGTAAAAACATCATCCACACAAAACTCAACAAGAACTCATGAGATAAGTTAGTAAAATCAATGCAAAACCTTAACATTGTCTACTGTAGCAGATCACTAAAATTACAATTCGACATTTCATACTAAATGCCTCTGCATATTTAATACTCCTATCCTCAAATAGAATCATTAAACAAGCAAACATATGCAAACATAACAGCAATCTATCTAAACAGAATAGTCTGTAAAGGATGAAAAGAGATTCATGCTTATTTCACTCCAAAAATTCTGAAAAATTACCACACTGTAGAAAATTTTATATAGCTTACTACGTAAAAATATCAAGATTTTATCATGTCCTGACTATCCAAAAGAATTCAGACAATAATAGAAAACTTTCTGTTTTGAAACAGCAACCCATGAACATGCAAACCAAGCATGGTAAAGGCTATACTTGAACTTTTGTTGAAATAAAGGATACAAAACATTATTCTAAACAACAGTAAGAAAATATCAACAAAAGAAAATGACGCTCCAAGCAAAACACATATCATGTGACGAATAAAAATATAGCTCCAATTGAGGTTACCGATAATGTTGAAGACGAAAGAGGGGATGCCTTCCGGGGCATCCCCAACCTTGGACGCTTGGGTCTTACTTGAATATTACCTTGGGGTGCCTTGGGAATTCCCAAGCTTATGGTCTTGCCACTCCTTATTCTCCTCATATCGATATCTCACCCAAAACTTGAAAACTTCAATCACACAAAACTTAACCGAACTTCATGAGATATGTTAGTATGATAAAGAGCAAATCATTCACTTTTGTACTATCAAGACAACATTTATAATTGTTCTTACATAATGCTTACTATACTCTATCATTTCTACAATTTATATTGACCAATGTAAGCCATAGAAACTATAAAACAAGCAAACTATGCATTGAAAACAGAATCAGTCAAAAATAGAATAGTATGTAATGATCTGAACAAACACCATACTTATGTTACTCCAAAAATTCTAAATAATTAGAAAACATAGGAAATTAGTATATAAATAATGTGTAAAATTTTCAGAATTTTATCACATACCAGTGAATTATAGTAATTCCAGCAGTGGGCGCAAAAGTTTCTTTTTTTGCACACAATCAAGTCAACTATCATCCAAATCATCCCAAAGGATTTACTTGGCACTTTATTGAAACAAAAGCTATAAAACATGGTTACTACAGTAGCTTAATCATGTGAACACACAAAAATAGTAGGTATAAGTATTGGGTTGTCTCCCAACAAGCGCTTTTCGTTAATGCCTTTTTAGCTAGGCATGATGATTTCAATGATGCTCACATAAAAGTAAAGAATTGAAACATAATGGGAGCATCATGAATCACATGACAAGTACATTTAAGCCTAACACACTTCCTATGCATAGGGATTTTGTGAGCAAATAATTTATGGGAGCAAGAATCAACTAGCATAGGAAGGAAAAACAAATATAACTTCAAAAATTTCAACACATAGAGAGGAAAGTTGATATTACTGATATATATAAGCATATGTTCCTCTCTCATAATATTTTTCAGTAGAATCATGAATGAATTCTACAATATAGCTATCACACAAAGCTTTCCTTTCATGATCCACAAGCATAGAATTTTTATTACTCTCCACATAAGCAAATTTATTCTTATTCGTAATAGTGGGAGCAAACTCAACAAAATAACTATCATGAGATACTTGATTGACATAATCAAATTGAATATTAAAATCATGATGACAAGTTTCATGGTTATCATTACTCTTTATAGCATACATGTCATCACCATAATCATCATAGATAGCAACTTTGTTGTCATAATAATCAATTGAAACCTCTTCCAAAATAGTGGATTCATCACTAAATAAAGTCATGACCTCTTCAAATCAACTTTCATAATTATTACAATAAGATTCAACACCCTCCAAAATAGTGGGATCATTACTGCCTAGAATTGACACTCTTCAAAACCCACTTTCATCATTGTAATCATCATAAATAGGAGGCATGCAATTATCATAATAAATTTTCTCACCAAAACTTGGGGGGCTAAAAATATCATCTTCATCAAACATAGCATCCCCAAGCTTATGGCTTTGCATATCATTAGCATCATGGATATTCATAGAAAGCATACTAACTACATTACAATCATGCTTATCATTCAAATATTTTATGCCAAACATTTTATTGAATTCTTCTTCTAACACTTAAGCACAATCTTTCGATCCATCATTTTCAAGAAAGACATTGTAAAGACGAAGAATTTGAGGCAACCTAATTTCCATTTTATTTTATTTTGTAGTTTTCTTTTATAAACCAAACTAGTGAAAAACAAGAAACTAAAAGATTCAATTGCAAGATCTAAAGATATACCTTCAAGCACTCACCTCCCCGGCAACGGCGTCAGAAAAGAGCTTGATGTCTACTACGCAACTTTTATTCTTGTAGACTCTGTTGGGCCTCCAAGTGCAGAGTTTTGTAGGACAGCAGCAAATTTCCCACAAGTGGATGACCTAAGGTTTATCAATCCGTGGGAGGCATAGGATGAAGATGGTCTCTCTCAAACAACCCTGCAATCAAATACAAGAAATCTTTTGTCCCCAACACACCCAATACAATGGTAAATTGTATAGGTGCACTAGTTCAGCGAAGAGACGGTGATACAAGTGTACTATGGATAGTAGATATAGATTTTTGTAATATGAAAATATAAAAACAGCAAGGTAGAAATTGTTAAAACGGAGCACAAACGATATTGCAATGCTTGAAAACAAGGCCTAGGGTTCATACTTTCACTAGTGCAATCTCTCAACAGTGCTAACATAATTGAATCATATGACAATCCCTCAACGCGCGACATAGAATCACTCCAAAGTTTCTATTGGAGAATGTAGGACGAAAACGTGTATCAACCTATATCCCTAGATTACCCCAATGTCACCATGGGAATCCGCAAGTTGATTACCGAAACATATATCAAGTGACTCAATAGAATACCCCATTGTCACCACGGGTATCCACATGCAAGACATACATCAAGTGATCTCAAATCCAATATTTAATCCAACATAACGAAACCTCAAAGAGCAAGACTCAATTCATCACAACAAAGATAGAGAGGGAAAAACACCATATGATCTGACTATATTAACAAAGCCCATGGTTACAGCAAGATCATGCCGGATCAAGAACACGAGCGAGAGAGAGAGAGAGAGAGAGAGAGAGAGAGAGTGAGTGAGCGAGAGAGAGTGAGTGAGTGAGAGAGAGAGATCAAACACATATCTACTAGTACATACCCTAAGCCCGAAGGGTGAACTACACCCTCCTCGTCATGGAGACTGTCGGGATGAGGAAGATGGCCTCCGGTGATGATTTCCCCCTCCGGCAGGGTGCCAGAAAAGGCCTCCATATGGGATCTCTTTGGAACAGAGGCTTGCGGCGGCGGAGTCGAAGTTCTAGGTTTAATTCTGGGGGTTTCTCTATTTATAAAATTTTTCAGAGTTGGAATCACACGAAAAGGAGTTACGAGGGGCCCACAAGGCAACAGCCCACGACCACCCCCCTGGGTGCGCCAGCTTGCCTTGTCACCTCCTCATGGGTCTTCTGGTCCTCCCATGAAGCTTCGGGGGTCTCTTATGTTCCAAAAAAATTGTCAAAAAGTTTTGGCGCGTTTGGACTTCGTTTGGTATGGATTTTCTGAAAAACCAAAAACAAGCAGAAAACAACAACTGGCACTGGGCACTAGGTTAATATGTTAGTCCATGAAAATCATATAAAAGTCATATAAAAGTGCACCAGAACCATATAAAATTATTGCTAACATGGCATGAATACTTCATAATTTATAGATACGTATTACCCTTTGAGTTGATAAGCAGGCATGAATACTTCATAACTTATAGAGACGTATCACCCTCCAAGTTGATAAGCATCTAAATATGCGGGTCAAAACCACAAGATCTCTTCAGGTCAGCAGCTGTCCTCTTGATGATTTCCACTATGAGATCCATGACCTTGAATTTCTCATGTTGTTCAATGTGATGCAGCATGTTGATGGAGTGACAACGAATCATCCTCTCATCGCCTGACTTGGGCATCAAAATGTGCCTCATGATGGTGTTGGAGGTAGCAAGTCCTGCCAACAAATGATAGACTGAGCCAAGCTAGTGAGAGTCCTTGTACTTCTCAGGAATCTCCACATACATGTTAGCCATGGAATTGTGGTCCACTTTGACTTAGCATACACATCAATGTCGTTCTCATCAGCTTCAGGCACACCAACCAATGTTGCCCATTCAAGTATGCTAGACTGGTACCTGACTCCTTCGGTCATCCATACTATCCTTCCATTGGGATAGAAGTGAGCTGTAGAGTAGAATTGCATGATCATCTCATCATTCTATGCAGTCAGCTTCCTCCCAGTGAACTCATCAACACCAACTGTTTTGAAATCTTCATGAAAGTGGGGAAAGTTATCCTTATGTTGATCAATATACTTCCAGTCCACCCACCTCATGTCACTGACTACTGGCTTCTTGTCAAGGAGCACAGTCTCATAGAAGTCCTATTGTTCTTTGGTGTAGAATCTGTAATCTACAGCAGTTCTCCTTCTAATGGAGTAGGGATCAGACTCTCTCCATTTTCTGAAGCGTTTATCCTTCCTCTCCTTCATGTTCCCTACCACAGGATGAGCATCGTTGTGTTACGGTAGTCTGGCTCGAAGCTTCATTAGCACTGGGGCATCATCCTCTTCTTCTTCTCTCTCAGGCACTGGGGCCTTGTCTTTCTCAGCAACAGATATGTTTCTAGTGGTCCTCCCCTTTGGCTTGGGGGCAACAGCAGATTTGGAGGTAGTTGCTGCCTTCTTAGGCATAGCATCAGCCATGAGCTTTTGCTGCTTGGCTGGAGGAGGGTCAGCAGTCTCTGGCATATCATCTCTCCGCATAGAATTTGGCTTGAATGTCACTTGGACAGATTCTTTTCTCACCCTCTTCTTGCCTACAACCTTGGCCATTGATTTACTTGCAGCTGGCCTAGTGCTTGCAGCAGAGCCATACTCTTTAGCTAGCACCACTTTCTTCTTCCTAGAGGTCACTTCCTCAACATGGAAGTCCTCATCCTCATCATCTAAGTTTTTCTTCTTCCTGGTCCTGGTGGCTGCTTTTGGCGAACTTGGAGAACTCCTTTCTCCCTCATGGTAACTCTCATTTGGACTAGATCCTGCATCAAGATCAACACTTTGCTCTTCGGATCTATTCTGACTGTCACTGAGGTCTAACATGCTGACACCTGCACTTGTGAGGTAGATGGGGTAGAGTGGAATAAATGAGCATCACAAGAACACAACATTTTGACAAAATTTTGAGTTAAGACTTCAGTTTTAGGTTTTCACAGAAATGATTTCAGAAATTCCGAGTAGATCATCTCGGTAGCACCGAAGCAATTACAGAGACTCGGACACACAGTCTCAGTCTAACAGAAATGTGTTTTGGTCTCTCTGACATGCTAGGGTTCTACTGAGATTTTAGATTCGGATCCACCGATTCGTACCACTTGGTGACACCGAGATGTACAATGTGCGATGGCCAGAGGCCAAACCGGTGAGTCCGATTCTTTCTATTCGGTCTGTCCGAGATGAGTTCTGCGCAAACCTAATCCTAATTTTTTTGCTCAAATCTACTTCTATCAAATTTCGTTGAATAGAAATCTCAAACAGTGGGAACATTGCGGGCACAATTACTCTAGTGCACAGAATCAGAAATTAGAGGCACTAGGGGATCGAATCTCACGCTAACTCGGTGGATATCCTCTACGGGGGCAACGACGGTGAGGAGTACCATTGACGCCGACAGAATCCGGCGGCGAGGTCGCGTCGGAGACAAGTACACGATCCGGAGACCACGGGGTGCGGGAGCGACATAACTATTGAGAAACTTCAACGTACGGTTCACACAATATATATATACCCGCAAGTTATCGGTGAGACCGAGTGAAATGGATCGGTGGCACCGAGATGAGTAACTGCTATGAGCACATCAACTTGGTGGCGCCGAGAATTTCAAATCAGTTTCTCAAAATCAGATCAGTCCAAGTGATTTCGGTGAGACCGAATTGTTGTGAGTTTTTCCATCTGAAAGTCACTTACATGGTTTTGAGGGTCAGCCCTAGTCGGATCGGTGGCTCCGAGTGCTCCTCACCTGGAGGGTCCGAAAGGAACTTGTTCAAGTTTTTGTGATATAGCAAGAATGAATTGAGACAAGTTGAGATAGATAGCTAAGGAAAGTTCTTAGGCATTCTTGTACATCCATTTGGCCAAATAAAATCAAAACAATCAAACTACAAATGGATGTCCTCGAATGAGAAATATGCATAGCAGCATGCTCACATAATAAGATAGCAAATGAAATATGTGTCAAACATGCACAATCAACACTTAGCAACTATCAAACAATTAATGGGCGATGACATGGTCATCTATATATGAGTATATTGACTTAGGAACCAAATGAGAACATTTGATCATAGGTCATACTCATCGTTTAAGCACAAGTGGGGTTGCCACTTTTACGTAAAGCATCAACGTGTTCACACCATTAGAGTTGCTTTAGCTCAAGTCTTAGAGCAAAGCTCCCTCTAGATGTGATATCCCCCCAAAGAGGGATGAACTAACCTTCGGTTTTGTCCATGATGACTTCATGTAGATAGTGTAGATGTGGATGCTCAATATTGATGTAGTCCATCAAGAGTTGGGAGCAATCCTTGGAGTTTTGCACTTTCAATACCTACATGGGTTAGTCCCACAAGGAACAAACGAGGATATCCATAGAATGAAGTGCACATATGATGATGTCCATGAATGCATTGAATAGCTTGTCCCTTCTCTTACCAACAAGAGGGTTTGTGACTCCATGAACTAGTGCAAGATGTTGAAGTTGGTCGCACAAGTTCTTGCCATAAATGAATATGAGTGAAGTTTGTTGGCGGAGTCACCCTTAAGAACTCTCTAGTTCTTCTTATTTGGGACCCACACCAATTTGATGGGAATCCTTGGAGTTGTAGTGGCACTTGATGAAGTCGAACTTGATGAGGCCTTGGGAACCCACTTGACCAAAGCTTGAGTTGGTTCTTCAAATGAGTCAATCTCTTATTGAAGCTTGTCCTTGCCTTTTAGCTTGTGGTCTTATGGTGGAAGATCATCTTGAGCTTGTGTTACCTCAAAAGAAGCGGGGTCATACTTCTCTTGTTGAGGAACAAACTTCATCTTGGGGTATTGATCTTCTTCCCATTCAACTCCATTGGCATTAAACTTTCGTTCAAAACCAATACCTTGGTTCTTCCGGTGCCTTCCTTGCTTGCGCACAATTTCCTCAAATTGCTTACTTTCGGCGAGGATCTTGTAGACACCTTTTCTATAATTCCTTTCAATAGAATGTTTGCTTACTCAAGTGTAACTTGGCTAAGAGAATCATTAGTGGAATCAATAGAACTACTAGAAGCAACAACATTGGATTTAGCATTGTTATTGTTACCACTAGAGGTAGAACCTTTCTTACTCTTGTTACTAGATTGAGTAGATTTAACTTGTGGCATAAAAGTAGACAAGAGAAGACATTTGGCAATGTAAGAAGAACTCTTCTTTCGAAGATCATCATTGATCTCTTTAAGAAGCCCATGCTCTTGCTCTAAATTTAGCTTCTCGAAGCGTAGCTTCTCATTAGTTCTTAGAAGTTCTCTATGATCTTATTGAGTTGTTTCATGAGCTAACTTAAGAGTGTTTAGTTCTTTAGTTAGATGCTCAATCTCCTTCTTAGCATTTTCACTCGTTTCATCTTGACTATCATGATTACTAGCAAGTTCATTATAGCTCACATCATTAGTTTTATCAACAAGCAAATCATCATCACCTAGCAAATCATCCTCATCACTATTGAAATCAAGATACTAGGGGTGTGATACCTTGGGGCCTTTGTCTATGAAGCATCTTCCAATTCCTTGATTTGGTGAATCAAATATGTCATGGCAGTTGGAGGATACGAGAGCAAGTCCGGTAACACCTTCATCTTGACTATAGTCGGAGTCGGAGTGATAACTTCTCTCGGAGTTGTTGTCAGAGTCGGAGCCGGAAACCCATTCACCAACATGATCTTGATGTCTTCTTCTAGAATAGATCTTGGTTGACTTGTATTTCCCTTCCGATTCCTTGTTTCTTTGAGAAGGTCTTCTTTCATAACGATCATCTCTACTACTCCTCTCTCTATGAGGTGATTCATCTCTTCTACTCTTCCTTCTAGGTTAGTCTTCTCTTTTCTTGTGAGGTGCCATACACTCATTGGAATAGTGTCCGGGTCTTCCACAATTGTAGCAATTACGGTCACAACTTGATGATCTTTGCTCATATTGCCTTGAGTTGGAGCTTCTCTCTTTGTTTATATTCTTGTAGAATTTGTTGAAGTTCTTCACCATTAGGCTTAATTCCTCATTGGATACTAGCTTGTCACTTGAAGTTGTAGGAGCATCAGTTGAAGCTTTGTATGCACCACTTGACTTGTTGTGGAGCTCCTCCTTGTCCTTGAGTGACATCTCATGAGCAACAATTCTTCCAATGACTTCCGTGGGCTTGAAATCTTTGTAATTGGGCATCATTTGGATATAGGTGCACATGGTACCATATTTTTCATCCAAGGCTCTAAGGATCTTCTCGATGATGAATTTGTCGGTCATCTCTTCACTTCCTAAGCCGGCAATCTCATTTGTGATGAGAGCAAGCCTAGAGTACATTTTGGCAACTCCTTCACCATCCTTCATCTTGAACTTCTCAAGTTGACTTTGAAGCACATCCAACTTGGATTCCTTGACGGACTCGGTACCTTCGTGCATATCAACCAAAATATCCCAAATTTCCTTTGCACTCTCGAGGTGGCTAACCTTGTTGAACTCCTAGGGGCATAAACCGTTGAAGAGAATGTCACATGCTTAAGTGTTGTATTGCAACATCTTCAATTCTTCTGTGGTTGCTTCACGATCCGGTTCTTTACTGTCGGAGTCTGGGATCTGCGTCCAAGAAACTCTTCCAAGAACTAGGGTTCGAACTCTAGGGGGCTTTGCTTGGCGACCTAATACACGACGACGACTACGGCTGGACTACGACGGGCATGCTGGCTCTCACCGAACACGACGGGGATGCGCGAGCTACCCAGGTTCGGGCCACCGTGGCGGTGTAATACCCTACTCCTGCTTGTGTCGGATTGCTTTGTAATAAAGAGCTTGTGGCTCGACATACACGAGAGGGGGGAGAGAATGGCTAGATCCCCTTACATGGAGGCAGCACCGCCCCCTTTGTAGTGCCTCGGTCCTCTTCCCGAAAATATCTGCGGGAAAGGGTGGCCACAGGGCGGCAATTCAAAGGGGGACAGGCGCCCAGGCCTATCGTGACTAAAGGCGGTCTCCGCCTGGTAAAGTAGTCTTCATGACGCGTCGGTGGGCTCAGCGATGAGCTCGGCCCTGGCGTGCTGATCCGTCCTGGTCTTCTTTCACCAAAGTGGGAAGCTTTGGGACTTGCTTTGGAGGGAGGCTGGCTCCGCTGCTCCCTTTGCACCGAAATGGAAACTAATCTCCGCCGTACCATGCCATCCTTATCCTGACAGCTAGGCGTCACCCATGTGACAGGCTCGGGCCCCGCGGCTGGGGCCCCGAGGCTGTCCTCGTGAGGTAGGCCTCATGAGGCGGCCCCACAAGCCGGCCTCGCGAGGCTGCCGAGGATTTGGTGAAATCTGCTCCGACCAGCCTCCCGACCGGGGAGCCTCGCGAGGCTGACTCCTCCCGAGGTGGCTTGCTTGCCTGGGGGGCAGGCTTGGGCCGATCTTCTTGGGCTGCGAGGGCCGCCTCCTGGGCCGTAGGCAGATGGGTCGTGGTACCTAGGTATCCACTAGACTGACAGTAGCCCCCGGGCCCGCGACGCGCGTGCTCTGCCTGCCCGTTGGGAGCGAAATGATGTGGGGCCCATAGAGCTGTCAGGCCCAGGAGCGATGCGTGGTGACCTTTGCGGGCATGGTACACCTTGATAACCGCCGCCTCGGTGATAAAGCCCGTCCATGCAGGGTGCAGGCACATCATCTCCTTCACTCCGCGCCCTGCCCTCCTTGAGACCAACTCCTCGGCTTCTTCCCCCTTTTCTCCAATTCCCAACCTTCGTATGCCGCCACCGCGCCATGGCTCCTAAGAGGAAGCTTTCTGCGGCCAAGAAAGTGAAGAAAACGGTGGAGGAGGTGGACCTGCCAAGGCCGGTGTCGGCGAAGGGTAGAGGTCGGGCCCGTGGTTCAGCCGCGGCGACGAGGACTCCTCCCCGGGGTCGGACGCGCTCCGCGGGCGCCGCCGCGGAGGTCCGACCCAGCGTCCGCGGGATGGCCGCTGCTCGTGGTCATGGGACGCATCGCGCTCGCGGCTGTGGGGGCGCGAGGGGCGCATGCTCCCTCTCCCCGGGCGGATGCCCACATGATGGAGGTCGTGCACGAGTTTATCGTGGGACCGCATCACCCGCCTTGCAGCCGGCTCCGGCTTCCGGACTCCTTTGCAAGGACGATGGAGGACGACGAGCCTCTGGGCCTGTGGCTGCAGGCGGACGACTGCTGCAACGGTCCTTTCTGGGTAGCGGTGGAGTTTCCCCCCACCAGGTTCATGTTCCTAACCCCGGGGGTGGAAGTCGTTGCCCGCTCCCATGATCTGGAGCACTGGCAGGTTCTGCAGTTCAGGTTTGATGGAGCCGCAACTCTCTTCGTGAAGTTCTTTGAGGTTGCCGGCGGCCGCGTGGAGTGTTTTGCGGCGAGCGAGAGCGAGAGCGGAAGCGGCTCCGACTCCTCCAGCGGGAGCGAAAGCGATGGGAGACCCCGGAGTGTCAAGAGTGAAGACGAGGATTCCGATTAGGCGCGGACAGCGCCTGGGGCAGACCCTTGAGGACGAGCCCCTCTTTTCACCCATGCGCAATCAATGTAGCCCGGTGGGGCGTAAAAACATTTTGTATGGCGTTGTATGTCTAAGTACTTGGTGTTTCCTGCTTTTCTGCCTTCTCCTCGAGACCTCTTCCTTCCTTCTTACGCTACCCTTGTGCCCTGCGTCGCTGGGACCCAGCCCCCTGAGTAGGCTACAACCCTCGTTGGTATGCTTGGAGCATGCGCTCGGCAAGGCCAGAGGGTGTAGGGCTCCTGGGGCCGGTAACAGCCCCTGAGGCGTGATGCTCAGGGTCCCCCCTTTTGACGTGCAGGTGGCTTGTGCCAAGGAAGGCAAGGTACCTCGAGGGGAAAACGAGAGGAAAAGAACCCGAGGGGCGCTTAGACTTAGCTCTTTGGAGACTTGTAGCTTGCAGCGAGTCCTTCGCATGGTGCGGCGTGCGAGGCACTATCCCTACTGAAGCCTTCGGCCCGTGGGGCACCGCATGCGAGGCCTCCCGAGAGGGGGCTCCTGAGGCCCTTTACGTCCTGCACCAGGAAGATTGCCAAATTTTCGCAAGTGATGTAGCGGGGCGCGCTCGCGAAGCCGCCTGTGGGTGTTATGCGAGGAGATAGGAGCACCAAGGACCTGGTGAGGTGATGTTCGCGGGAGCAGCCCCGCGAGCCAGAGCTCGGTCACTTGGGTTTTGCTGCTGACGGTGTCCTGGACTAGGGGGTACTCACCATGTCGTTTCCCTACCAGGTGGATCGGGCCGAGGACCCCCATGGTGGTTCACTCATGGGCCACTTCAGGCAGCCCATGCCGCATACAAGGAAGACTCCACAAGACTTGGCGCACAAGACGAGGACTCCTCTGAACCCTAGGCCTCCGGTGTATTATATAAACCGAGGCCAGGCTAGTCAATAGATCATCTCATATTCATTAAAACAATCTCGTGGTAGATACATGTACCCTGTACTACACTCATATCAATACAATCAAAAGCAGGTCGTAGGGTTTTACCTCCATCAAGAGGGCCCGAACCTGGGTAAAATCTGTGTCCATGTTACCATCGCTCCAAAACGCCTAACTTAGGACCCCTACTACAAGATATGTCGGATTTGACACCGACAGTGATGCTTTCATTGAGAGCCTGCTGGGTGTTCGTCGTGGTTCAATGGGAATCTAGATCAAACGATCAGGTGATTTTTTTCCAGTTAGATATATTCCTGGTAAATCAATTCGTTTATCAGATTATTGTTGTCGCCCCGTGATATTCGATCCGCAGATACGTATCCAGTCGGGATGAGCAGACAATTTAATGGCGGTGACCAAATTGGTGTTCCCTTCTCGATCTATGTGACGAACACGGTGAAGACAGAAGTCCTGGGCAGATCGATAGCCGCCGTACGTACACGGTGCCGCGCGCATACCTGATCTGTTGCTACCATTCCCCTCGCCCATCAGGCGGCGCTTGTGCGGAAAGTTCCAATTTTGGGAGTCATCGATCTGACCAGAAGTCCTTTCATCCCCACGTGAAGACCCAGCCAGTTCATCTGTGTAGTAGTACTAATCCACGTGGAAGCAAGCCACAAAGGCACACCTCCCAAGCTATGATCAATCTAAGTCCGGTTTGACTTGACGTATGCTTGCGTGACGCTGCCAGCCCCAAATCTGCTATACCTGTTAGCAGATAAATCATCAGGTGCCATTAGTCCAGTTAATTATTCTGAAAGGATTGTTTGTCCAGAATATATCTGTTTTGCTGGTGTGCTTTGTTTTCTGTACGCAGATTACTTCGGCCGACATCTCTAGACGATCTGATATGCTATCATCAACAGCGGCCGCACTGTGTCATCGCCCCCTAGCTGGGTGTCGTCGTGGTGCGATGGGATCTTCAACCGACTCTAAATTAGGTGTTATATTTTCTGTTAGATTCGTCCAGCAAGATATAATTTTCTTCTAGAATCGTTGATGCCGGCTTGCGCAATCTTTTTGCAGAACTCAAGCTCGGGAAAATTTCAGTGCGGAGGCTTCCGTATGCGACGGCCGATGAGCGTCCAGATCAGCGGCCAGGAATACGGAAGCAACGCTCCCGGCCAAGGACCAACACGCATGTACGTGCGTACCTGTGCAGCGGGCGGCGTCTATACCTCGGATGGAGCCCTAGAGGCTAGGGCTGAGCACGAGCAAGAGGTCCCGCTAGGTAGTCGACGCGGTTCAATGAGCAAGTTCATCTGCATCAATTCCGAGCTCTTTGACCGGAATTTAGAAAAGTTACGGCGGCGGAGTAATCAGGTGTTGTCCTTTCAATTCAACCTGTGTTGCATCGATCAATTGTTTTCCGTTTGCCTTCTCTATTGTCCCGTGATTTTTGTTCGCAGAACGACTTTGGACTTGCTGAAGAACAGAAATCGAAGAAATTTTTCTGGCGTCCCATACCAAGGACGATATGTCTGTAGTGGCCGCCAGGTTATCACATTACCTTCAAGCAGTGTCCGTCGATGTGAAAGACAATTAGGGCCCGGGTCCCCAGACCGATCTGCCATTGCCTGACAAGAAGTGATGCGGTCGTGCACCGCATGGCAGCAGGTCCAAGTCATGGTCACGAGCAACCATACAAGAACGCATCTACGAAACCTCTTCTTCCTTTCTTTAAATAAATTATTAAGTCTGCTCCTGGTCGGCCATGGTTTCAATGTTGAGTACGTATAGAGCAGGCACTAACCTACTAGCACTAATTTGCAAGCACGGATTACGAGGATGATTAAAGAAAACAGAGGTATCGCCCTCTCCATGTTAAACATCCAGGTGATATTTTCCTAATACTAGTGTTGTGCGTACTTTACTGTTAATTTTTAAGAATTTATTACTTCGGCTGTTTATCTTTCTTCATAGATCGGTCAATATGGCGTACAACTTGGCCTCGCCGCTACCGCCCTGTGTCAAACATCGTCTACCAGGGGCTTTGAGTTTCGCGGCCAATTTGGTCACGACATCGACAGCTCGATACCGTCGTCTCACGGACAACTCCGCCCTGCGTTGACATCTCTACTTCGTTGCGACCTCGGCACTTAGGCCACATCCCTTTAATTATTTACTTCACTTAAATTATTTAAGTAAAGGTTTTTAAAAAAAGTATATTATTATTTTTTGGCTTGCGCTATTTTGTTTGCATAGGTAATCAGCTTTAACTGGCCAAGTCGTCACCTTGGCGTGCAGAGGTAGTCATCCCGCCCGCGTCGCCAAGTTGTGTCGCGTCGCTTCATCAAGCCGGCTGACCTGTGGACTTCGGCATCACCTCTTCATCAAACTACTTCGGACTTCGGCGTCACCAGCCGACTGGCTTCGTCACGTTAGCCGGACCGGGGGCTTCACCTCGCCGCATCGACCGTGCTGCGTTGCCACTTCATCAAACCGAGCTGCCCGCTTGGTCACCTCGGGCTTGGGGGCTGGGACCTCGGCCAGTCCGAGGACTACACTCCATGTCCGATCTGTCAGAGATCAATGGGCGTCTTCGGCACACCCCACGCTCGGACCACGTCATCAACGCCGGGCACATTAACCAGCTAAGTCGCTTTCATGCTCAAATTTTTTCAATTTTCAATTTTTGTTCGGTTCGACCAAGCATTATATTTTTGTTAAACAAAAAAATTGTTTGTTAAAAACTTTGATTGTTAAAAAAGGTATTCATTAAAAACTCTATTTGTTAAAAGTGTTGTTTGTTAAAAAACACTGTTTTTGCCCAAATTAACTGGGGGCTCTTAAATTTATACGAGCAATTTTATAATGAATGTTTTTCTTCTTAGTCGTTGCAAAGTTAAAGCACGACGGAAGCACAAATTTATCTTAAAAACCTATTTCGGATTCACACCAAAAAACTTGCTTTAAATTAGAGGTAAAGTTTTTATGTGAAGTTTTTTGGTTCTCTGAGCTTATGGCACTTTTAATCTGTTTGTGTGCGTCCGGCATAACTCTCACAGTACAATGCCAGACACCTCTAAAGCTTCGGCAATATCAACGCGGGGCTGCAACTAGAGCCGAACCCACCAAAAGCCAAGGTGTGCAAAGCGAGAACCACTATGATTGTGCTTCCAGCTCGCATGGTTAAGTGCCTCAGTGGAGAAAGCCGAAAACTGACTGTCACAATAAGCGTAAACTGGTCAGCGATCCGATGACTATGTTAAACTATAAGATCGATGGAGGTCACCCCGTGTTAAACGACGGGTCGTTCATAGCATTGGCCGAAGTGTTAACGGCTTGACCTCGGCTGACGCCGAACACTAACCGGGGGCTAGTAACTGGCCTCCCAACTTTAAGCTCCTATGACTAAGTGAAAGTTATAAAGCCCGCATATCTGATTGCCTTGTTTCCACTAACACAACCGCCTCCGGGCACCGACACGTCGGCTAAGGGTTGTCTTGTTACTGCGGAAACACCCTGCGTAGCATCTACAAAGGGGTAGAAGCCGATGATTGGCCACTTTCAAATGATAAACGGTCGCAATGGAGTCAAAATAAACATATATCATCAGCATTTGTATTCATTATACGAGTGCTGCCTTCCGTACTTATCGTTATAAAGCCATAAATATGCATCAATTCGACTTAAGATTTTGGCCAAGCTGGGTTGCCTGGCTCCTGTGCTTACCCCTACGTTCCCGGTCGTTCGGCTAGGCGGTAAAGGAAGCACCTCTGTGATTGTTACTACCGGGTTATTCGAGTTAGTACCTCGGACTGGGTGAAGCCGAAAGCTAGCCATCTTAAAGGATATAATTGGTCGGCAACGACGGAAGTGAAAATTTAGGTTCGCTAAAGACCACATAGTTCGGGAACTTTCCCCAAACTAAATCCTCAATATTTTGTCGGAGCTGAGGTTTCATGATCATGATCATCATGACAACCCAAAGAAAGGAACCGATAGCGGGACTATTTTCTTTGGAAGATGTTTCTTACGTTAAATAGTAATATAACATATCTCTCTGCGTACCTTTGTTTATAAAACCATATGGCCGGATTGCCTTGTTTGCCGTAAATCTTTGCCCTTATAAAGGCTTTATAAAGTAGGACAAACACTCCCCGACTACTGGCCGAGGAGGTTGAAGCCGATGGTCGGTCAACAAAGTTTTGTACAATGCGGATCCGAGCATTAATGATGTAGAGTACTTGGATACATAGAATCATTACACATAATTTGTGATTTTACTCCGGATATCGATCCTTAATTCGGCCACCCGTGCCCACATTAAGGCTCGGGGGCTACTGGGCTTTGGGCTTATCATTTACAAATATTAAAGGGGCACATCGATCCCCTGATCTGGCGTTGCCACCCGACCGGTGGCTCGGGGGCTACTGCATTGCCTATTCAATGCAGAAAATTCAAAGTGCTCAGTGTTCAGCATGACCGAACTATGGGCAAACACATCTTCGGACAACAATAGGTACCATCTGGGACTTATCCAGCATTGGAGCTCGGATGTAGTCTGACGTTAGAGCATGGATACAGTCCGGCATTGGAGCTTGAATACCAGTCCGGCGTTGGAGCATGGATACGGTCCGACGTTGGAGCATGGATACAGTCTGGCGTTGGAGCATGGATACAGTCCGGCATTGGAGCTCGGCTGCAAAAAGACACCTCGGATGCAGTCTGGCGTTGGAGCTTCGATACAGTCCGACGATGGTGCTCGGACGCGAGAGGACACCGCCGCACGGGAAACACTTCAAACCCGAGGTGTGGCGTAAAAAGAACAAGGCATTGATAAAGGCCAATAATTTAAGGGGCTCCTCGGATGCCCGACGTGTGAACTGTTTGGATTCACTTCGGCGATCCTCAAGATCGAAGATGAGAAGATTTGTTGAACCAGTTTTCAAGACCGACGACCGAAGATGAAGAACAGTTCGGAAGAATCGAGGAGTGTCCCTAACTTGAAGACCGGTTCAGGGGGCTACTGACGGTGTCCTAGACTAGGGGGTACTCACCACATCGTCTCCCTACCAGGTGGATATGGCCGAGGACCCCCCATGGCGGTTCACTCATGGGCCACTTGGGGCAGCCCATGCCGCATACAAGGAAGACTCCACAAGACTTGGCACACAAGACGAGGACTCATCTGAACCCTAGGCCTCCGATGTATTATATAAACCGAGGACAGGCTAGTCCATAGATCATCTCATATTCATTAGAACAATTTCGTGGTAGATACTTGTACTCTGTACTATCCCCCATATGAATACAATCAAAAACAGGACGTAGGGTATTATCTCTTCGAGAGAGCCCGAACCTGGGTAAAATCCTGTGTCCGTGTTACCATCGCTCCAAGACGCCTAGCTTAGGACCCCTACTACGAGATATGCCGTATATAGAACCGACAGCAGCGCTGCTGGGACTGACCCGAGCACAGGCGCCGTGCCCAGCCCCTGCTCACGTAACACACACAGGGGGAGACCGCGAGCGCGCCTCCGGAGGCAGACTCAGGTGTAAGAACACCGATCATTTTTAGGAAATAAACTTTACTGATGCATAAAATAGATTCAGTACACAACAGAAAAGGTACATGCTGCCGTGTTCGACACGGGTCAGCCTGAGGATGTGACGGACGGTAGGCCCCTCAGGTAAGTAGGCCGCCAGCATGGAGTATGGGGCATCCGCCAGCGCTGAGCATGGGGCTTCCATGAGAGTGGGAGGGAGCTCCCGCATGCCGAAGGTAGCGCCGGTAGAGAGAGCTCCGGGGCGTGTACAACCCCATTTCGTTCGTATCCGTGGGTTCACGAATAGAACTTGCAGAGATATTGGATGTTCCATGTGTTTTGTACCGGAACACCCTCCTCCGTTTCGAGCCGCGCCACGCCACAGTGGGAGATGTGCGTGACCCTGAAAGGGCCCTCCCACATGGGTGAGAGCTTGTGGATGCCCTCTCTGGAGAGGATCTGGTGCAATACAAGGTCGCCCGCCTCGAGGGTGCGGGGGCGTATGTTGCGGCTATGATAGCGACGCAACGCCTGCTGGTACCTTGCCGCACAGAGGGCAGCTTAGCGGCGTGCTCCTTCGAGAAAAAGTAGGTCATCCTCCCGCAGGCCACGCTAACAAGATTCATCAAAAGCAAAGACCCACGGGGACCGGTGCTTCACCTTGGCTAGAAGGACAGCCTCTGCCCTATAGACAATGAAGAAAGGCGTCTCGCCGGTGGGCTTGGTCGTCGTGGTGCGGATGGACCATAGCACCGATGGGAGCTCGTCCAGCCAGCCCTTGCCGCAGGCCATGAGCTGCTTCTTGAAGCTCCTGGTCTTGAGGCCCTTGAGGACCTCAGCGTTGGCACGCTCGGCCTGGCCATTGCTTTGAGGGTGCGCCACAGAGGAAGCAGATCTGTGTGCCGATATTGGTGCAGTAGGCCTTGAATTGGCCGTTGGTGAACTGCGTGCCATTGTCCGTGATGATGCGATTGGCGACGCCAAAACGGCACACCATTCCCTTGATGAACTTGACCGCTGACCCTGCCGGGATGGTCCGGACAGGCTCCACCTCCGCCCGCTTAGTGAACTTGTCAATGGCGACGTAGAGGTAGCGATGGCCGCCGGGAGCACGAGGGAAGGGCCCGAGGATATCCAGCCCCCAGACCGCAAAGGGCCACAACAGAGGGATGGTCTGGAGCCCTTGCGCTGGCTGATGAATCTGCTTGGCGTGGAACTAGCAAGCTTCGCATGCCTAGACCAGCTCTGCGGCATCCTCGAGCGTTGTGGGATAGTAGAAACCGTTGCGGAATGCCTCACCTGCAAGAGTGCGGGAGGAGGAGTGGTGGCCGTAGTCGCCACGGTAGATGTCAGCAAGCAGCTCCCGCCCTTGTTCCTTGGAGATGCACCGTAGCGCGACTCAGTTCGGGCGGTGGCGGTACAAGTCACCCTCCTTCAAGTGGTAGAGCGCCACTTGGCGGACCACAAGCTCTGCTTCTGCGTTGATCTCCGGGAGGGCACCGCCGTCCAGGTAGGCCTTGATCTCCGTGGTCCAACTTTCAGGCTGTGACTCGAGTGCCAGCAGCAGGCGAGCGCCTAACGATGGTCCGCAATCTGGTGCGCCCACGGGTGGTGTGGGTGGGAGCTCCTCTTGAGGTGCCGCAGGGCTGATGATCGGAGGGGCTGCTGAAGGCTTCAGGAGCCGCTCCTCGAAGACGCCGGGGCTCTGGGGCTCGCAGCGAGAAGCAAGCTTGGCGATTTCGTCCGCCTCGCTGTTGTCGCCGCGAGGGATGTGCTGCAGCTCCATGCCCATGAAGCGCTTCTCGAGCTTGCACACCTCCTCCAGGTAGGTCACCATGTGCTCATCCTTCGGCTTGTACTTCTTGTTGGAGAAGTTGACGAGGAGCTGTGAGTCCTCCTGATGACGATGCGCCTGACTCCAAGCGCAATGGCGGCCTTGAGCCCGGCGATGAGTCCCTCGTACTCAGCGCCGTTGTTGGAGACCTTGTCAGTATGCCTGAAGTAGAGCTGCACTACATAGTACAGCTTGTCGCCTGTGGGCATGGTGAGGACCACGCCAGCCCCCGCGCCCTGGCGTGCGAAGGCCCCGTTGAAGTGCATGCTCTAGCCGCCGGAGGTGGCCTTCTCGGGAAAGAGCAATTCCTCCTGAGGCTCGCCCTGGTGCGGGTCTATACATTCCGCCGCGAAGTCCGCCAAGGCCGCACCCTTGATGGTCCTGGTGGTGAAGAATTCCAGCTCGAAAGGCTGCAGCTCAATGTTCCACTCAGCGATGCGGCCGGTGGCGTTCGGGCTCTGCAGGACTTGCTCCAGCGGATACAAGGAGATAACCCTGACCGATTGACCCTGGAAGTAGTGGCACAACTTCCTGGAGGCCATGAGGAGCGCCAGGAGGAGCTTCTGGTGCATGGGGTATCGTTCGCGCGCGTCTCGCAACAACGTGCTGACAAAGTAGCAGCAGGCGCTTGCGTGGACATGGAGCGACCATGACGGGAGGGCTCGTGAGGTACTTCTTGAGGTCCTCGAAGGCGGCATCAGCCTCCGGGGTCCACTTGAAGGGGTCGGACCTCTTCATGAGCTTGAAGAAGGGCAGGGCTCGCTCGCTGAACTTGGATATGAAGCGACCGAGTGAGGCCATGCACCTCGCTAGGCACTGCATCTCCTTAAGGTTGCGGGGCAGCCGCATTTCCTCGATGGCCTTGATCTTCTTAGGGTTTGCCTCAATGTCGCGATGGGAGACCAGGAAGCCAAGAAGCTTGGCAAAGGGGACACCGAAGACGCACTTGGCGGGGTTAAGCTTAAGGTTGACCTTGCACAGGTTGGCAAAGATTTCTTTCAGATCCTCGATGAGGGTGCATGCCTAGCGCGTTTTGATGATGATGTCGTTGAAGTATGCCTCCACGTTCCTCCTCATCTGGCACCCCAGGCAGATGCGCATCAGCCTCTAGAAGGTGGCTCCCGCACTCTTCAGGCGAAAGGGCATGCACATGTAGGAGATATGCCCTAGAGGCAATAATAAATGTTATTATTTATCTCCATGCTCATAATTATGTTTATGTTCCATGCTATAACTGTTGTGGTTCCCGAGCCTGTATATCCATAAAGGCTCTGGGGAAAACCCATGTGCACGTGTGGAATAATAAATTGTAAAATGTATTCCTAGTCATGCCTCTAAGACTATCTCAAGTGTTGCATGATGATTATGTTTTCCCAATCATGGGCATGTCTATGCCAGCAGCTTTGAGGGCACAATGTTAGAAGAACATTTGTGTTGAATCGACCCTAATTGATGTTATGCTATGAGAATACCTTCGGGTGGGTATAGGGGTCAATATAGGTGTCCACGGCTCCGATGTTGATCATTGATCGGAAGGGGTTCCAGGTCATGTCTATACTTCACCGAACCTATAGGGTCACATGCTTAAGGGTCATCTATCTACTGAATACTAGACAAGGAGTCCTAGAGAAAGTCACTAGAATAGTTTCCGAGACAACGGAAAAGTTCCGGAGAGAACACCGAAAAAGTTTTGGTAAAACCGAAAAGTTGTTTTGGATAAAACCATTGATCCAAAAAGGTTTCGGCAAGCACCGGGAATGTTTTGGAGGTTGCCAGATTGGTCTGGTAATTTCTAGAATTTTTCCGGAGAAAAAACCGAAAAAAAGTTTCGGAGCTGCCGGAATTGTTTACCGGGTAAACGAAGATGGTTTTAAATTAAACCACCATACCAGAAATGTTTTGGAGCGCATCCAGATAATTTTAGAGGGTGCCGGAAATGTTCTGGGACCTTCCGGAATTTTTCAGAAGTAATAGTCGCGGAAAACATCTTGTCCCAGCGTGAGGGGACAAGATCCCACAGATCGTGGGGGCTGTTTTTGGGCTGTTTTTGGGGGCGCCCCCTTTAGGGGGCAGCCCCTTGTGGCTGGACAAGATGTTGAGGGGCCCCCCATGGTGGGGGCAGCCCCCACAAATGGTGGAAAGTGTTGGGAGGAGGTGGGGCCCCATGTGGGAACACCATGGACAAGGGAACATGTTTTCTCCATGTTTGGTTGGAACATGTTTTCCTTGTTTGGTGGGTGCTTGTTTGGTGGGCTGAAATTTCAGCCACCACCCACCCCTCCTTCGCCTATAAAAGGAGGTGGAGAGGAGCTCTCCATCCACACTCCAACTCTCTCACACAAGCCATGCATGATCTCTCATTCTCTCTCCCTCCCACAAAATAGTTTCGTAGTGCCGAAAGGTTGTCTGGGTTCCGGTGGGAAATAGTTCTGGACGGTGAAGCCCTGCCGGATAGATGACACCGTATGTGTGCAACCCCGTAGAGAGGTCGTAGTTTCGTCCTTTTTGCCCGAGGGGTTGTTCGAGTGTCCTCCCGAAGGGCTGTCCGAGTAGCCGTCCGAGTTTCGAGGATCCTCCCGAAGGGCTGTCCGTGACACTGTCCGAGGGACTGTCCGACCGCCTCCCGGAGGGCTGTCCGAGAGGCAGATGAGGGAGTACATCCTCACGGTTGGGAGGTTGTAAAATCCTAGCTGCGGGGATCTGCACCGCCGATCGTCATCGACTCTACTTCTGCTGCGCTACGAGTCGGTAACGAAAAAGATCAATCCTTGTATGCAGTCTCCATAGTGGTCCTGGGCTGGTGCGTAGGTCGGAAATTTTTTGTTTTCTGCTGCGTTACCCAACAGTGGCATCATGAGCCGTGCTATGCGTAGATGCAGGTTGCGATCTAGAATACATAGAGATGTATGGGTGTTGCACAATATAATTAGGTAGTAGATGAGTTCTATTACTGAAAATTATTTGTGCGGGTAGCAGATGAAATCTGTTACCCGATGTTCTTGTTGATTCCCTGGAATTTGCATATTTCTGATCTTGATAACAGCATGGTGGAGTTTCAATGTTCTGGCAATCCGTGATCCTGATTGATCAACGAAGTACTAACAGTTCATTGAATTCCACCGTAGTTAAAAAGAAAGATGAAATTTCGCAGACGAAAGGGCAATGCAGATATGATCTGCACGGGGGTCATGCATATGATGAAGTTTAGTATGGGGCTCGAGATTTTATTATCTCGTGTTTCATACACCCCGCAATGTTAATCTAGCGACTTGGATAATCATGCTTGATGATGGACGTTGGTAGCTTCGGTTTGTTTCGAAACCTTAGAAGCCACGTAAAACAAGTTTTTGCAGGAACCGATTAGAGGCGTCTAACTTGGTTTTGCAGGATGGTTTGCATGTGCATGTGATGTGGTATAGCAGTGATCATATTAATTTGATTATGTATGAGATGACTATACAATGTAAATTAACATGACCTGCGTGTCATGATTCGGCATGATGGCTAGAGCCATATGATTGTCACTTTAATGACCTGCGTGTCAACCTTAAGTAATGCATTATTTTATTAGCTATAGAGATAGCAATATTATCTGGTGCATTGACAAGGTGGTGGCAATCTTCACGAAGGTGAACACCGACGCGAATGCCGAAGACGAAGAAATACAAGACTTCTTCGTCAGAAAGGGCTATACCATATCATGCTATTATGAATTGCCTGAGATGTTTATCCCTGATGATGCACCCTTCTTGATTGCACGGTAGTCGCTTTTATTAGGGTGATCTCTCACAAAAATATCAGGTAGTTAGTGTTCTCCCAAGTGTAGCACCGTCACGGCACCTATCTTTTCGGGGTGCGCCATGCTGACATGGGTACGAACGATTAGAGAAGTGTGAGGCGGGTGAGTTGAGACCTCGCAGCAAGATCACTTGGTTGTCTTGACGTTCAGGCATGAAAGTCATGAGCTCGGAACACACGCATCGAAAGATGAACAAGAGTCACATAGAGATGTGATTGGCAAGTTTGCCTACCGATTGAGATTTTCGTCATCAGTGATGCTCACCATCAATGGCGTTGAATTGAAATGCGGATCTTGAATCGCTCACAACGAATTATGAGAGATATTGATTTGAGTGGGAGCGCACTGTAGAATTAACTTGTTTAATTCTCTGTGCAATTATTTTTTAACACTGTCTAAAGTGTGATTTGCAAAAAAGTTGTAGAATAATGGCTCGCGTTTCCACCTTCCCTATTTAAATTGAATAGCTGTTAAATATCTGGTTAAAACTTTACGGTTGGTAACGTAATGTGAGGATTGTCCTCAAGAGTGCCGAGAAGGACTTTGTCCTATTGCATACTTTCGGTATTCTCCCGCTAATGCTATGGATAATGTGACTCTCGTCCTTCGATCCAAAAGCTAGAATTCCGTTACGGTCAAAGTGCAAAATGTTTGCTTCCATGAGACCCGAACTTCGAAAGTTTGGGATAGTTATATGATATTCATGGAACTGAAAATCATTTTTCAGATACAAACAAAGCAATGTTTGTTTGCAAACTATTAGTAAAGGTGTTTACTATGCATTAGACTGATAAGAGAGGGATCCGGAAGAACGCCTGTCATATGATGAAAGGTGAATAAAACAACAACTTAAAGAGAAAGGAAGTGTCCGAACGGTGTTAGTGAAACTTTCACGCCTAGGAAGTCCAGGGCTAATGCCACTCTTAAGTTGAGTGCTTCTTCTGAGAGTAGGAGAAATACTGAAAGTTAAACTGTTAGAAGTATAAAGGCAGAAAGAAAGAAGACTGGAATATCCAACTCATGTATGAATGTCATACAAGTTTTTGATGTATAGAAGGCTGGTCAAAGATATAGTTCTTGGGAATTATGATTAAATTGTTAATCACTAATTCTTGGGCATTGTGAGTAAATCACAAAGATACCCGCTCGATTGCATTCTGTTGCAACTCGATGTAAGAACTACTATGGCCTGAAAGACTAGCCAGGAATGAGGTTGAGATACACACATGGAACATAGTAAATGTTACTATACCTTCCATCGGTGTATTACCTATGTATTTACTTTCATAATTTATTTTAGAGTTTCACACTCTAGCCCTTTGCATAAGGTATCTTGCAAGAAAGTTGTTCATAAGAGAACTTTTGATGTTCGGTGTTATGAATAACATAAGGGCCATACTTTCATTATGAATGAGATATATGTTATGAATATTGATAATAATACATTACCTCGGTATTTACTTTCATAATTCATTATAGAGTTTTACACACTCTAGCCCATTGCACAATGTTTGTTGCAAAAGGGTTGTTCATAGAAGAACAATTGTTGTTCAGTATTATGAATAACATGAGGGCCATACTTCCATCATCGATGGGACGTATGTTATTAATATTGATGGTAATACGATACATCCATAACACTGACGCTAAATGTCGTAAGACTAAAAGAATACCACACAAGTGTGGCACTGCATTTGGTCACATTGGAGAAACCCGCATGGAAAATTCCATTATGATGGATTTTTAAGTCGTTTGATTTTGAATCATCTGACACTTGCAACTTTCCTCCGAAAAGTGAAGTGACTGAAATACCGTTCACAGGCCATAAGGAACGAGCAATAAACTTATTGGTGATCATACATTTTGATGTGTGTAGTTCAATAAATGTTGTTGCAAGTAGTGGATTTATCTATCTTCAGAAATGACTCAAGTAGATATATGGATATTTACTTGATGAGACGTAAGTCTGGATCTTTTGAAATCATTCGAAAGGTTTTTTAAAAATGAAGTAGAAGTTATTGTAACAAGAAAATTATGTTTCTACAATTCGATTGCAGAAAGGAATATTTGAGTTACAAGTTTAGCGAATGTCTGATGAGTTGTGAAAGGGGTTTCATAACTTGCACCTCCCGGAACACCACTGCAAGTGGAAAGTCCGTGAAGATGTAATCGAACCATTTATGACATGGTAAGATCAAAGATGACATAAATAAATTTGCCTTTATCCCTTTTAAAAGTGATGCTTTAGAGACAGCGGCTTTTACACTGAAAAGAACTCCATCAGGTCTGTTGAAATGACGCAATGGTATGGTACGCCCAACCATGTTATATCTTTTCTTAAACATTTGGAATATGGGGCTTGTGTAAAAGGTTACAAACCTATTCCAAATCAGACAAGTGCTACTTTGTAGGTTATCCCAAGTAATTGGGTATTCCTCCCTCACTATACTGAGGCAAATAGGTTTGCCACAAAGAACGGTATGCTTTTTGAAGAAAATGGTTCTTTCAAAAAGGTGAGTGGGAGAACAGTGCAACTCGACGAGATAACAGTATCTTCGTCATCAGATCAAAGGAAAGAGACCTAGGAAGTAATTCCAGAGTTTCCTACTGCGACTGATACGGAAGTCTCTACAATAAAATGTATGGACTTCGGTCGAACTTGCAGCTGAACCACGTAGGCAAGGCTCGTGCAAACCTCTCAGGTGCGCAAACGAGATATTGTTGTTAGACAACAGTATACCTACAATACACAAGGAAGCGTTGATGGGCCCTGACACCGGAATTGGTTAAATGCCAATACAATCCGAGATTGTTTCCATATAAGTGATTCAAGATTAAAATCTTGTTACACCTTTCGGAAGACTTAGAGTCTAACGAATATTTATGGAACTAAAAACTGATACGGATAAAAATGTTTTATCCATAAAGCTCGACTTGTTGAAATAACAAGTTCAAGGAGTTGACTACGATGAGGATGTTTCACCGTAGCGATGCTTAAAGTCGGTTCGGGTTGAACTAGCAATTAATACATATTTCAATCATGAGATATGAAACAAGGATGACGAAAGGATTTCCATCTGATGGAAATGAAACCAAGGACTTGCATGTGTTACAGTCCAAGGTATTTTGTCAGTCCAGAGGATGCTAGTGAGTGTGCATACTTCAGAGTTCCAGCGATGGACAGAAGAGAGCAAAATGGAGTTGGAATCTTCGTGTTTTGATGAAATGGTCAAAAGGGTTTTTACTTCATCAATGGGTAACGAAGATGCTTGTGATTCAAGAAAGTAAGTGGGAGCATAATAATATTTCTAAAAACGTTGTGTGCTTGACACATTGTTAATTGGAAATAAATTTATTGACGCGAATTAGGACTTCATTTGAAAATAGCTTTTTCGATGAAGTGCTTGGGCTAAATAGCCTTTATATTAGGCATAATGATCTATGGAGATAGATTTACCTAATAGGGCTAAGCAATGAATACATATTGACAAGATGCTAAAACTTTTTAGCATTCAAAACGCCAAGGAGTGATTCTTGTCGAAGTCACATGGAAAGAGTTTTGCAAGACTCGGTGTCCCAAAAACACTGATGAGCAAAATACATGATGGAGATTGCACACACCTTCATGTTTGGATTAATCATGTATTCCATGGTACGTAAAAACAACCAGATATGTCCAATACTCCAAAGTTGTTGCGAGTATAGATACCAAAGTGATCAAAAGTACTGATCATGGGACAATAGTGAAAGATGTCATTGAGTACTAGAGTAGTACTGATGACATGTTTTCTCACAAGCAGAGATTATGAAGTGCTCATTGTAAGTAATTACATCGATACAGTCTTCATCAATGCTCCATGCGATCTTCGATTTAAGTTAAGGGTTTTGTGTAATACACAATATGGTGGCACGGTAGTTGGAAATTGTTCCAAACAAGTTACTGTGGCGAATTCTATAACAGAGGCGAAGTATGTTGCCGCTTTTAAAAGCGACAAAGAAGATGTTGAATCATACAGTTCATTCATGAACTTAGTATGGTTCCAAGATGGCTTTTGTCAATGGGACACTACTGCAGGTAGTTGCTCCATAACTTAGTCTGAGGAATCCAAGTTCGACCTGTGATTCACATACATACAAAGCCAAGTCCACACAAATATGAATTTTGTGAAAGCGTGAAAACGCGAGGATATGCAAAGATACACGCGGAGCTGAAGTCGTCAGATCCGTTGGACATCAGGCTATACCACAAGCGAAGCATATTTACACTGGTGTGCCACAGGTGTGAAGTGCATTAGCATTAACTAGATTATTGACTCTAGTGCAAGTGGGAGTCTGTAGGAGATATGCCCTAGAGGCAATAATAAATGTTATTATTTATCTCCATGCTCATAATTATGTTTATGTTCCATGCTATAACTGCTATGGTTCCCGAGCCCGTATATCCATAAAGGCTCTGGGGAAAACCCATGTGCACGTGTGGAATAATAAACGATAAAATGTATTCCTAGTCATGCCTGTAAGACTAGCTCAAGTGTTGCATGATGATTATGTTTTCCCAATCATGGGCATGTCTATGCCAGCAGCTTTGAGGGCACAATGTTAGAAGAACATTTGTGTTGAATCGACCCTAATTGATGTTATGCTATGAGAATACCTTCGTCACAAGTTAATGGTTAATAACACAGAGATGGTTAACGTTTGCATGATTCCTTAGACCATGAGAGTATCGAGTTTCTTCATGCTTGCTTCATGAACTTTGGGGTTTGTTAAACGTCATCCGTAAATGGGTGGCTATTACGGCGGCTTACGGGTTCATGGAAAAGTATGTCAAGTAACTTGATAGCTCAAGATTGGGATTTGCTCCTCCGACGATGGAGAGATATCTCTGGGCCCTCTCGGTGTTACGGTATCCATCATCGTCTGGCCAGACACAATGTGATTTGATCATAGGGATGCCGGAACACGGGAACGAGAAAAGAGAACAATACCGAAAACGAGGTAACTGGCATAGTGGACAAGTTGTTGATCCACGGGGATGCCAACATGTCTCACCTCGGGTATTTGTAACATATCGTGAAGCAACAGGAATAGCAAGTGGCAACTGGAGGTTCACTCGAATATTCATTCGTGTGGGTATAGGGGTCAATATGGGTGTCCACGGCTCCGAGGTTGATCATTGATCGGAAGGGGTTCCAGGTCATGTCTATACTTCACCGAACCTATAGGGTCACACACTTAAGGGTCATCTATCTACTGAATACTAGATAAGGAGTCCGAGAGAAAGTCACTGGAATAGTTTCCGAGACAACGAAAAAGTTCCGGAGAGAACACCGAAAAAGTTTCGGTAAAACCAAAAAGTTGTTTTGGATAAAACCATTGATCCAAAAAGGTTTCGGCAAGCACCGGGAATGTTTTGGAGGTTGCCAGATTGGTCTGGTAATTTCTGGAATTTTTTCGGAGAAAAAACCGAATAAAAGTTTCGGAGCTGCCGGAATTGTTTACCGAGTAAACGAAGATGGTTTTAAATTAAACCACCATACCATAAATGTTCTGGAGCGCATCTAGATAATTTTAGAGGGTGCCGGAAATGTTCTAGGACCTTCCAAAAATTTTCAGAAGTAATAGTCGCGGAAAACATCTTGTCCCAGCGTGAGGGGACAAGATCCCACGGATCGTGGGGGCTGTTTTTGGGCTGTTTTTTGGGCCGGGGCAGCCCCTTGTGGCTGGACAAGATGTTGGGGGGGGGGCCATGGTGGGGGGCAGCCTCCACAAATGGTGGAAAGTGTTGGGAGGAGGTGGGGCCCCATGTGGGAACACCATGGACAAGGGAACATGTTTTCTCCATGTTTGGTGGGAACATGTTTTCCTTGTTTGGTGGGCTGAAATTTCAGCCACCACCCACCCCTCCTTCCCCTATAAAAGGAGGTGGAGAGGAGCTCTCCATCCACACTCCAGCTCTCTCACACAAGCCATGCATGATCTGGCATTCTCTCTCCCTCCCACGAAATAGTTTCGTAGTGCCGAAAGGCTGTCTGGGTTCCTGTGGGAACTAGTTCTGAACAGCGAAGCCCTGCCGGATAGATGACACCGTATGTGTGCAACCCTGTAGAGAGGTCGTAGTTTCATCCTTTTTGCCCGAGGGGTTGTTCGAGTGTCCTTCCGAAGGGCTGTCCGAGTACCCGTCCGAGTTTCGAGGGTCCTCCCGAAGGGCTGTCCGTGACACTGTCCGAGGGACTGTCCGACCGCCTCCTAGAGGGCTGTCCGAGGGGCAGATGAGGGAGTACATCCTCGCGGTTGGGAGGTTGTAAAATCCTAGCTACGGCGATCTGCACCATCGATCATCATCGACTCTACTTCCGCTGCGCTACGAGTCGGTAACGAAAAAGATCAATCCTTGTATGCAGTCTCCATAGTGGTCCCGGGCTGGTGCGTAGGTCAGAAAATTTTTGTTTTCTGCTGCGTTACCCAACAGCACACATAGTAGAACACTCCGCAGGGGGTGATGAAGGCGGTTTTTTCCTCATCCTCCCTTGCCATCTTGATCTGATGATAGCCTGAGAAGGCGTCCAGGAAGCCGAGCAGATTGCACCCAGCGGTGGAGTCTACTATCTGGTCGATCCTTGCCAGCGGGAAGTGGTCCTTGGGGCAGGCCTTGTTGAGGTTGGTGAAGTCGACGCACATATGCTTGCCGCCATGCGGCTTGGCGAGGACAACGAGGTTGGCGATCCATTCTGGGTGGAGCACTTCACAGATGATTCCGGCACCCTGGAGCTTCCCGACCTCCCCAACAACGAACCCCTGCTTCTCGGGTGCCTGGCGTCGTACCTTCTGCTTGACGGGGCGCGCGTTGGGACACACCGTCAGGTGATGCTCGATTACCTCCCTTGGCACCCCGATCATGTTTGAGGCTGTCCAAGCGAACATGTCCGCATTTGCCCGGAGAAAGGCGACGAGGGCGCCCTCCTGCTCGGGGGAAAGGCCGCTACCGATGGTGAGGAAGGGGCCGGCACCGCTCCCATCCAAAGACACCTTCTTGGTTTCGGCCCGCTCCTGGGACAACAGTGGCTTCTTCTTTGCGGGCGCCGGCTCGGCAAGCTCTAGGGCGTCCCTCCTGGCCAGGGGCGCGGTGGCAGCTACTTCGTAGGTGCACGCAAGGGCATGCATTGCGTCCTTCTCATCACAGTGGATGGTGAGGGTGCCGGCGCTGCTGGGCATCTTGACGAGGCCGTAGGCGTGGTGACTCACGACCATGAACTTGGAGAGCGCCAGGTAGCCCAAGTGGTGTTGTAGGGCAGGTTGATGTGGGCCACGTCGAAGATGATGAACTCCGCACGGTAGTTCTTGTGGGTGCCGAAGGTGACAGGGAGGCGCACCTGCCCCAAAGGCAGCGCGGGGCCGCTGGCGATGCCCGAGAAGGGCCTGGTGGGCGCCAGGCGCCCATAGGGCACTTGGAGTGTCTCGAAAGTCTCCACGAAGAGCATGTTGAGGCCCGCGCCACCGTAAACGAGCGTCCTGGTGACGGCCACTCCATCGATAGTGGGGGTACACAGTAGGGGGACAGCCCCCATAGCCCTAATGGACTTGGGGTGATCGTCGGCACCGAAAGCGACGGGGAACTCAGACCACTCGAGGCGGCAGGCGGACTCGGGCGCCTAGATGGATGCGCGAGAGACGCTTGCAGTGGTGGCTAGACGGCGGGGCCTGGGCCCCTCCTAGGATGCAGGCCACCACGCGAGGCCACAAGAGTTCTCACTGGTAACAGCGCCGCTGGTCGGGGCCGCCGGGCTCTCGCGCTTAGCCACGGCGGTGCTGTGGGGGACGCGGGGACTGCCGATAGCGCTAGGAGGAGGGCGCGGTGTGGCATGCCCCTGTCGCTGGGCGCACCGCGGCGAAGCGGGCACGGAGCAAGGGGGCGTCGGGCCGCGGTGGGCGGCGGGAGACGAGCTCGGTGATGCGCGCGAGCCAGGCGTCGCGACCATCCCCGGCGGGGCGACAGTGTAGTAGCTCCTACGCCATAGCAAGGCGACATGCGGAGCGGGTGGGCCGCATGCCGCGGTGGAGGAGCGGCCACGCCCCTGCTCGCTCGCTGACGGGTGGATGGAGGAGGTCGCCCGTTCCCCGACGAACTCGGTGGTGGCGCGAGGGCGCCGTTCGGGGGCACCTCGGGCGGCGGCTAGGCGCGCGGCGCACTCGCGGTTAGTGGCAGCATCGTCCATGCCGGCGTTGACATCGAGGTTGAAGGCGCGAAGACGGCAAGTTCCCCTACCTAGCGCGCCAAATGTCGGAGTTTGGGATCTGCGCCCAAAAACTCTTCCAAGCACTAGGGTTCAAACTCTAGTGGGCTTTGCTTGGTGACCTAAGACACGACGACGACTACGGCTGGACTACGATGGGCACGCTGGCTCTCACCGGTCATGACAGGGACGCGCGAGCTACTCACGTTCGGGCCACAGTGGTGGTGTAATACTCTACTCCTGCTTGTGTCGAATTGCTCTGTAATGGAGAGCTTGTGGCTCGAGATACACGAGAGGGGGGAGAGAGAATGGCTTGATCCCCTTACATGGAGGCGGCATCGCCCCCTTTGTAGTGCCTCGGTCCTCTTCCCAAAAATATCTACGGGAAAGGGTGGCCACAAGGCGGCAATTAAAAGGGGGATAGGTGCCCAGACCTATCCTTAGTAAAGGCGGCCTCCGCCTGGTAAAGTAGTCTTCATGACGCGCCGGTGGGCTCAGCGATGACCTCGGCCCTTGCATGCTGATCCATCTTGGTATTCTTTCACCAAAGTGGGAAGCTTTGGGACTTGCTTTGGAGGGAGGCCGGCTCCGCTGCTCCCTTAGCACCCAAATGTAAACTGGTCTCCGCCGTACCCTGCCATCCTTATCCTGACAGCTGAGCGTCACCCATGTGACAAGCTCGGGCCCCATGGCTGGGGCCCCAAGGCTGGCCTCGCGAGGTAGGCCTCATGAGGCAGCCCCGCAAGCCGGCCTCGTGAGGCTGCCGAGGACTTGGTGAAATCTGCTCCGACCCGCCTGCCGGCGAGGAAGCCTCGCGAGGTGGCTTGCTTCACGGGAGCCTAGGCTTGGGCCGGTCTTCTTGGGCTGCAAGGGCCGCCTCCTGGGCCATAGGCAGATGGGTCGTGGTACCCCGGTATCCATTGGACCGACATTTACCATCCTCAAAGAATTCACCTTGCAAGCCAACACGAACAACAGCCCAAACGGCGGAGTTATGATCAAGAATATGCATTTTCATCTTATGCTTCCAACTAGCAAAGTTTGTACCATCAAAATATGGACCTCTACGATGATAGTTTCCCTCACTAGACGCCATAATATCCTAGGTTGTGAAACCAATGCAATGGAGACCAATGCTCTGATACCACTTGTAGGATCAAAAGTATGTCCAGAGGGGCGTGACTAGACTACTTGACCAAATAAAAGTTATCTTTTTCCCGATTTTAGTTATGGGCAAGTTTTAGCAATTCTACTAAGTCAAATACACCCTACACATGCAATTCTAAGAGTTGTGTGGCGAAAAGTAAAGACTTTGCATATGAATGTAAAGGAGGGACTGGAGATTTCAAACGCAACGAAGGCACGATGATTTTTGGCGTGGTTCCGATAGGTGGTGCTGTCGTACGTCCACGTTGATGGAGACTTCAACCCATGGAGGGTAACGGTTGCGCGATTTCACGGAGGGCTCCACCCACGAAGGGTCCATGAAGAAGCAACATTGTCTATTCCATCATGGCTCACGTCCACGAAGGACTAGCCTCACTCGGGTAGATCTTCACGAAGTAGGCGATCTCCTCGCCCTTACAAACTCCTTGGTTCAACTACACATGATCTTGGAGGCTCCCAAGTGACACCTAACCAATCTAGGAGATACCGCTCTCCAAAAGGTAATAGATGGTGTTGTTGATGATGAACTCCTTGCTCTTGTGCTTCAAATGATAGTCTCCCCAACACTCAAACACTCTCTCACAGTTTTGGCTTTGTTAGGAGAGGGGATTTAATGGAAAGCAACTTGGGGAAGGCTAGAAATCAAAGTTCAAATGGTTGGATTGGAATCTCTTGATTTCAACACATGAGTAGGTGGTTCTCTTCTAAGAAAATGAATGGTGGAAGTTGTGTTTCGTTCTGATGGCTCTCTTAGAGAGTAAGTGGTGGTGTAGGGGTATAAATAGGCAACACCAAAAATCCAACCGTTACAAGTCTTTGACCCAACTCGGTGACATCGACATGAGAATCTCGGTGAGACCGACTAGTGCAAAAGACTTGACCGCTAGGATTTTCGGTGAGACCGATCATACCAAGTCGGTGGGACCGAAGTGCAATGTCTAGGGCGAGACCTCATTTTGTAATTCCGATCGGTTCATCTTATTGATACCAAAATGAAGCAACTTCATCACAGAAACTTGGTCAGGCCATCTCGGTGGGACCGAGAACCATTTTGGTCGAACCGAATTGCTAGGGTTTTGGCTGTGGCATTGTATGGGATCATCTCGGTGGGTCCGGATAGGATTGTTTTGGTGGGACCGAGATGGATTTTAGGGTTTTGAATATGATGAAAGTGATGAAGTATTTGAGGGTTTTGGAGCAATATCACTAAGCACTTGAGCAATTGAATCATGATCAAAACCTCATCCCCTTTTAATAGTATTGGCTTTTCCTATGGACTCAATGTGATCTTGGATCACTCAACCAAAAATGTAGAGTCTTGAAGCTTTGCCAATATTTATCCTTTATATTTTGAGGCGTCCACATCCACTAATCCTTGCCATGCCAATCATTGATCTTTTTTGAAATCTATCATCAATGTTCATTAGATAAGTGACATATATGTTGCTATTAATTACTAAAACACCTGGGGGTTAATGCACTTTCACAACTTGATCGAGATGCAAAGGATGCGAAGATCATGTTGGCAGACGAAATCCTCTTGGATGAGCATGCAAAGAAGTGGCTTGTGGGAATAAAGAAGGAGATCAATGAATGTAGGGAGTACGAGGCGATGAGAGCGGCGATGGCAACAGCGTAAGCGGAGGCAAGGATGCAGGCAAAGGAGGCGGCAAGGGTGCAGGCAGAGCATGAGGCAAGGATGGTCGCGGAACAGGCAACATCGTTGGTGTCCGGCGAGTGATTCGTCATGCTCAGACTTGAATTTCATTTTGGCATGATCGGATTGTTGAACTATGACTTATTTTGCTTTGTCACATTGTTGAACAGTCAAATTTGTGACAATGATCCACGTGCATGGATTTGGGGATCAACATTTGAGGTGTGTGGTTGTCTGGCATGCCAAATGAGGGGTCGTCTAGCGCTATCCGCGGACGCGCCCATGGGCATATATGGGGGCGCATTTTGACAAGTCCGGGTGTAGATGCTCTTAGCAAGACAAAAATTGAGAGTTTGATGAAACAGAACTTTGCGTGCGTCCATTGGGTGAGTGTATGTGCGTGTATGTGGGCATCTCTGATTGTGTTGTGTTAGAATAGATGAAGAGGAATTTCACGTTCTAAAAAAGGGATTTTTTTTGTGACTACACATCTAGGGTATGTTACTCCTAGTGCGATCCCGGGGCGAGGCAGCCATACAGGTGCCTGATTGGAGACCTTCTTAGATTAGGGTCGAAAAAGATGACCTGACCACTTGAAGCGCGCTAGTTCTATGATGCGGCGCTAGGGTTTGATGGCGAGTGGAGGACAAGCATCATTCTGTGGATGGAGGAAGATCCCGAACTGACACCAGGGAATACCTGGATAACATGCATGGTAAGCTGCACCTGGAAGGTAAGAAGAACATGGAGATAAATCTTGAGGAGATGCTTGACGAGTTGAAGTCATCGACAAGATGAACTGCAGTCAAATGAGTTTGTACCAGCAAGAGGTTCAGCAAGTGCTCATCATATCCACCATGAACACTGCTTCCACAACCGGCGACGGATGTGAGGTTTGGGGCTACTGAATCCAATTTGTTTACGATGCAATTTGAATGTCTCGGAGATTGGAAGAGAGTGATGGAAGATGACTCGTGGTTATTCCAGGACTATGCGGTGCATTTGAAGAAATATGATGGCTTCTTAGATATTGACACAATGATATGAACTCAATTGATGTCAGTGTTAACATTATGAAGGTTCCTGATGGTTCGATCAATAAAACTGTAGCCAAAGCAATATGTGACAAAGTTGGTGAATATGTAGCACCGGCCCCTCAAAACGTCATTGGTGACCTTATCAAGCAGAGGGTGCAACTCTCTATGCATAAACCCCTGGTTCAATTTGTTCATGTAACACTCCAGAATGGTAAACCATGTAAGACACACAAGGTTTTATATGAAAATATATCACGCTTTCGTGGTGCGTGTGGACTAATGGGGCATAAATCCACGGAGTGCAGAGATCGAATATGGAAAGAAAGGGACCTTGGGTGGGGTGACTGGATGATGGCATGTCCACCAAGGAGACATGATGATGATCAATTTAGATATGATAGAGGTGGAGGTGGTGGGAGATATTGTGGAAACAGTAGAGGGGTAGAGAGGGTAGAGGAGACGGCGAGGGTGAATTCTATGATGTTTACCTTAATGATACATGGGTAAGCCCATCGAAGAACAACCATAACAACGTGATGGTACTCAGTCAAAAATCACGCACGAGGCTCCAACTTGGAGCAATTGAGCTCTGGGTAGTCCTATCAAGAGGATAAAATGTTGCAAGGATCATTGATACACTACAAAAGGATAAGGAGGATCTGGCAGCACTGCTGGCGACTTTTGGGCAAGGAAACAAAAGGCCGAGGAAGAATAAGGATGGCATAATGAATGCATGCTTCGCAAAACTCAGGATCGGCAAACTCGAGGGGGGGGGGGGTCTATTGGTCGCAATGGGAATCCTAAGGTGGAACTGCCAAGGAAGGTGCAAGCCCCGGGAAGTTTGTGCGCTTCTTGGAATCCATGAGCGGTGTAAACCGGCTGTGTTGTTTATATTTGAAAAACATTTGAGCAAAGCTAAGGCAAAGAAAAATATGATGCAGAGGCTGCAATTCTCGCGAATGGATGTCTCTGTTATTGATGCTAGAAATGATGGTCTGTATGTTTAGGAATGAGGAGGTATGGGTCACATCAACCGAGGTTCATGCAAACTATATTGATATTTGCATTGACAAAGACACTGAGATGGTATGGTGTTTCACTGGTTTGTATGGTGGACCCAGCATAGAGGGCAACATCTGGCGTGAATATCTATGTGACTTAAAATCCATGGTATCTTTGTCATGGCTAGTGGCAGGGGATTTCAACGAGATTTTGTACAAAAATGAGAAGGAAGGGGGAAGCATTTGACCCCAACGATCCATGCAAATGTCTAGGCATGCACTAGATGATTGTGATTTAGCATACATTGGTTATAGTGGTGATGTCTTTACTTGGGGAAGGGGAAGGATTTGTGAGGGATTAGATCAAGGCATCAGAAATGAAAATTGGTCTGTTTTGTTCCAAATGTTTTGGGTGGTTAAAGAAGACTTCCAAAAAATGTATAGACCGATTATCATTGACAATCAGTTCCAAGCACGAACGCATGTGCATAGGAGTTATGCACCTGAAATTTTGAAGTGAAGTCGCTATGTGAGGATACATTGAGTCAGCCATTCATGAATCTTGGGACCGAGAATTTCTTTCAAAAACGACATTGGCAGATCGCACAACCAAACTCCACATGGCTTTTCACAAATGAGACAAAAATGAACTGAGAGGTCCTCGCGTGCAGTTTAGAGGTTTTAAGAAGGAATTGAAAAGTGTTATATTGTCCTTTGACTGATGGGACGGTGGCTCATTCACATCATCTCCATCTGCAAATTGAGAAAATGCTCGAACAATAAGAGCTCTACTGGTACAAAGAGGGAGGGGCAACAAGGTGATATGAATACTTATTTTTTCCATGGCTTTGCCACGACCAGGAGGGAAAATAACTATAAAGAAGCTTAGAGGTGACAATGGTGATTGGGTGGAGGAGCATGACCAAGTTAAAAAAATATGTATGTTTATAACACACAAATGTAGATCTTTTTGATAAATAAGAGTGTCGCACCCAATGAGGAGCCGAATGAATTTGTTTTTTGACAGAATGACTGTAAGGGAATCCCTACAGTATAATGGTGCAACAAACCCAAATTGCAAGTACCATGCCTTGAATCTGGGTGGGTGGGAAGGCATCAGCCCCTTCCCAGCACTAGGCTATGCCTTAGTCTGCGGAGCCGAATGAATTGGTTGATGCGAAACAATAATGAATCATTGTAAACACTGCAATGACTATTTCATTGTTTGTTTAATGAAGAAAGCAATTGCAAGAACGTAACTTGCAATGAGAGTATAATAGTGCGGCAAGCGACTCAATGCTTAATTGTGCTAAGTACAAGCTGGTTGTGTTACACATAGGGATCAAATTGTTCTCGACAGCAGTGGGAATTTCACTTGGTTGTTTTCACCTAGTTTCATTGACTTTAACTTTCATTGCCTTACATAGAGGTCAACTTTTTCTTCAAACCGTTTTCTCTCCTTCCTCTCGGTGGCTAGGACAACTCTCCCCTCCGACTTCGTTAGCGAGCTTGTGGATTTGCCTCCCCTTCGGTTGCCGGTGGCAGGGAGGAAATCCCGGTGCCTTCACTCCGGCTAGTAGTTTAGGTTAGGTTTTTTTAGTCCTCGCAGTTGCGGCGCTCGGGCAGATGGCGGCGCTTCTTCTTTGATTTCGTCTTTCGGGCTCCAATCCTCCTCGTGGTTGTTCATCTAAACGTATTGGATGGAACTCTGGTGTAGATTCATGTCGTCTCCTTTGAGCCGTGAGGTTTGGGTTTCTCGTAGCACGTGCACGACTGCAAGATTTGATGTCAGGTGCTTCAAATCTATTCAAGGGTTCAATGGCGACGACTCCAGCTCTAGCGCACCGGTCCTTAGGGGTGCGTGCACAAAGGCTTCCTGACTTGTCATTGACAAGGTGAAGCCGGCGTAGCGCTAGTGGTCCTTCACTGGTGTAGAGACATCGATGTATTTTTTATTATGTCAATCTTTTTCGCCAAAATAATCATTGCCTTGATAAGTGTTGTGTTGTGGAGCCTAGGCTTGTGTATTGTTCTTACTTGAACATAATACATTCTTATGATTATAACCTCTATGCAATAATCCGCAAACATAGGAGAATAATTAAGATAATATTTACCATTCATCGCAAAAGCTTTCTCTCACCTACTACGAGATGAAAGATAGACTAGCCTCAAGAGGTTTCCCTTCATCCAATCGCATGGTTTTGGAAGGTTCTATGGACCAGTGTGTATCGATTTTAGAACCTTCCGCATTTTTTCTTTTTTCGTTTCTCTGTCGGTTTTTAGCGATTCTCTTTTGTTTATTTATTTTGTTTTTTCTTCCAGTTTTATTTCGGTTTTCTTTTCATTTTTTATTTTTTGGTCTTCATTTTTAAGCCTTTTCCTATTTTTTAATTAAATTTTCAAATACATGTCGAGTTTATTAATACATCTTGTACATTTTTTGATAGACGTCGACTATTTTGAAATACATGATGAATATTTTTTCAAATACATGGTTGTACACTTTTTTTGAATACTTGTTTTTTTTCAAATACACGTTGAGCATTTTTTGACTACACGTTGAATATTTTTTTAATACATGTGAATCATTTTTCAGATACACCTTGAATTCCTTTTAAAAATGTGTGATGAACATTTTTTCAAATAGACATTGAATATATTTCTATACACTTTGTAAAATTTATGTATACGAGTTGAACATGTTTTGATACATGTTGTACATTTTTCAAATACATAATGGACAATTTTTTAATACATGTTTATTTTTTAGAATAACTGTTACCCATTTTTGAAACACACGTTGAACATTTCATGAATACATGTGAAAAAAAAATTAGATACATGATGAATATTTTTTAAAGTAGATGTTGAACATTTTTTGATACACGTTGCACATTTTTCGTATAAATGTTAAATATTTTTTTGATACACATTGAACATTTTTTATATACATGATGAACATTTTGTCGTATACATGTTTGGACATTTTCTGAAATACATGTTAAACATTGTCAAATACATGTTGAATATTTTTCGAATAGACGTTGAACATTATTTAATACATGTGAATCATTTTTCGAATGGTACAAACAATTTTTTAAACTTGTGTGAACACAAAAAATTAGACTGCATGAATATTTTTAAATTGTGATTATTTTTTATGAATGATATGAACATTTTTTACAAATTACACAAACAATTTTTTAGAGCACATAAACATTTTTAATGGGTGTTGATGTTTTTATCAATTGAAGTAAATATTTCCAAAACACATATATTAAAAAGCCTTCGAAATATATAGAAACCAGTACATAAGGTATCTTACACAAACAGACAGGGCGATGTTGCTCACCTTCATAGGCACTGACAAGTGCCACTGCATGTATGTCACTTGTCGCAACCTGAATGTTTTCCCATTTTTTCATAGATGCATTTATTCAAAACATTTTATCTCTTAAACCATGCGTCCAAATCCTGAACCGTCTTCAATGTTGGATTTCTCGCGTCGAGATCTTTGAAACTAGATCCATGTTAATAGGTTTCGACAAAAAAAATTTTGCGGAAAAACAAGAAAAACTGGAAACCAATAAAAAGAATGCAAAAAATCCGAAAAAAGAAAACAAAAACCCAAAAATTGATTCATGCAAAAATAAAAAATACAAAACAGGAACGAAAAGCCAGAGTCCGAAAGGACGGTTGCCATTTTTTTTTTTGGAGCATAATCTATGCTTTTCTATTTTTCGGAGAAGCACAACTATGCTTCTCTCGGAAGCAAAACTAAGCTTCTATGAGAGGTAAATCCGTGTTTCTCGTGGAAGCATAATTTTTTTCCCAAAGAAGCTCAACTCGCGGAAGCAAATTTGTGCTTCTCATGGAAGCACATATTTTCTCCTTCTTCATGGAAGTATACATTTTTTCCAAGAAGCACAATTCTCACGGAAGTAAATATGATATGTGCTTCTCATCAAAGCACATATTTTTCCCCTTTTCGAGAAGCATTTCGAGAAGCACAGTTGTGCTTCTCGTGGAAGCACATTTGTTTCCCTCCAAAACCTAAGGAAAATCAAGCAAAAACCAAAAAAGCCAAAATAAATATCAAAAACCATCTAAACCCTAAAAACGCGTACTGAAAAATAATTTAAAATATATAGATGAAGCGTCGAGCATGAGACATGTGGTGGCGGCTGAAAAGCCACAATAAATATCAAAAAACCATATAAACCCCAGAAACACGTACATAATTTTTTTCTAGAGGAAGCGCCTAGCACGCGACATGTGGTGGCGGCTGGACACACCAGTTGGCGTGCTCTTAGGGCTCCCCCTGGAGGTTTACCACAAGGGGTAACCTCGAGTTAGTTGCTCTCGAGATTTAGATGCAAGTAAGCTCCTATTCTCAAATTTCAAAATAATTTCTCAAATTTTACAAATTCATCCTAAAATTCAAAAGATGTTTTGAATTTTAAATAAAAACAAAAAAGAAATAAAAATAAAAATAAAATAGATAAAAGAAAAACTGACAAGGAAAAAAAGAAAAAAGAAAGGAAAACCATAAAAAAGAAAAACCGGCTGAGGGAAGGTTCTGGAACCTTACCCAAACCAGTGGGTGAAAACTAAAATGGGCCGGCCCAGTTCAACCAGCGCTCTCATTTGTGGTACGTATTACAACGCTATCCCCCGGGACCTCCTATGTGACGTGCGTTGCGTCCAACAGACGCGCGCCACACAGGGCGTCGCCCGATTTGAAGAGAAAAAAATTGAACTACGACCAAACACATGTGATAATTCCAAAAAAATCTAAAGTGTCTGTAAGGGATGGAAACCCAGGACCTTGCAACAACTTACTACGTCGCTAGCCACTGTACTACCTGCAACTTCCTGTCTAAGATGGCATCCGACTTTATATGAACTACCAGCCGCGATAGATTTCAACTTATTTTGAAATTTCGAACTTAATTGCTTTTGAAAAAATTAAATATTTTCTGCAACACCAACATTTTATGAAGAAATAGGAACAAAATTGAATAAATAAACATTGTTCGAATTTGTGAACATCTTTTAGAAACATTAACATTTCTTGAAAAACAGGAAAAGACTTGAAACATGATTTTTTTTAAACAAATTTTTTTTGAAATCATCAATATTTTTTTATTTCCAAACAAATTATGAAAAGGTGAAATTTTTTGAATTTGTGAACAAATTTGAAAGTTGAAACATTATTTCCAAGTCCCAAGCATTTTCTAGATTTGTGAACAAAAAGTGAACATTTTTTAAATTCTCCAGAACTTTTTTCAAATTTGAGAACGAATTTTCAAAACATGATTTTTTTTTCAAATTCGTGAACAAAATTAGAAAGTGGGAACATTTTTGGAAGCTCCCGAACATTTTTGGAATATGCGAACAAATTTTGAAAATGAGAATTTTTTGTGAAATTCCCCAAAATTGTTGGAATTTGTGAACAAAAATATAAAATGCGAACATTTCTAAAATTTCTGAACATTTGTTGAAAAATAAATAAGACACTTGAAAAAGAAAATAAAGAAAATAAAATGAGAATCATAAAATGAAAAAAAGAAAAAGAAAAAATAAATGAAAAACAAAAGAATAAAAAGGAAAAGGAATGGGGGAAACAGTTCAGAGAACCTTCTGTCCTCAAAACCGATAAAACCAGACATGAACCTGCTAAAAGGTTCCTAAAACCGAATGTAGCATATCATGTAACTATGTGGGAACTCATATTTACCACATTTGGCGGCGAATACCCGCTTGACGCACACATAGACAAATAACTGGGCCGGCCCAACATTCCAAAAAGTAGTGTGCAGCAGTAGCAATCTTGAGAGACCAGGATGGCACTTTTATGGGAGCTTCTGTCCTAGTTACAGAAGGAATTATTGACCCGGCATGCGCCGAGGCCATGCGTGCCGTGAAGCTCTTTGCTTGGCACAGGACCTGCAGGTCAATTTAGCTGTTATTGCATGTGATTCCTCGACCGTAGTACGGAACATTTCTGAAGGTACTCAGTGAGCGAACTGCATGGTGATTTCTGAAATTAGGAGGTTGATTCCTACTGTTGGTGACATTCTGTTTAGTCATGAGTCTAGAGAGGCTAATGTAGATGCCCACAATATAGCTAGAAGCTCTTTGGATTTGAATGCTGGTCGCCATGTGTGGCTTTTGCAACCCACGAACTATGTAAACACTTATTTGATTCAGTAATACAGCCGAGGTGATCCACTAAAAAAACACGACCTCCCACTCCCACGCACAAAAGGCTAACCTCTAGATCGAGCGAACTTTCGTAACTATTGAGCATCGTAGAGTGTTAAAGAACTAGGAGCATCCATAGATTTGAAAGTTTTTGGAAATTTCGAAGGCGTATTTAATTTAGAAAACTAAATACTTTTGAAAAATGAACATTTTCCAAAATTGTGCACACACTTTTGAATATGCGAACATTTTTTAAAAATGCGAACAATCTTGAAAAATTGGAACACACTTTGAATTTTTTCTAAAAGTGAGAACGAAAATTGAAATTTCAAAAAACAGTTAGTCATAGGCAGAGATGCGTGGAAGCTAGCTATCCATGTGTCAGAACCATGAGATGGTTGCGAGATCTTAGGGATTTCAAGTCTAGCCTACCTCAACTTGTTTATGACTAAAGCCTTAGTTGTTGTTGTAGAACAAGAATTGAAATTACAACCAATTACTGAAAACATGAACAAATTTTGAAACTCAAAACTTTTTTGAAAACACAAACAACTTTTTGTTGGGAAACATTGCATGGAAAACAAAAAAAAAATTCTACGCACACGAAAGATCTATCCATGGAGATGCATAGCTACGAGAGGGGGAGAGCATCTACATACCCTTGTAGGTCGCTAAGCGGAAGCGTTTATCAACGCGGTTGATATAGTCGTACACCTTCACGATCCGTTCCGATCAAGCACCGAACGCACGGCACCTCCGCGTTCAGCACACGTTCAACTCGATGACGTCCTCTCCTTCTCGATCCAGCAAGAGAGGCGAAGTAGTAGATGAGTTCCGGCAGCACGACGGCGTGGTGACAGTGGTGGTGAAACTGTTCCGCAGGGCTTTGCCAAGCTCAACTGTTTAGGACGGAGGACGAACTAGAGGGGGAGGGGGCGCTGCACACGGCTTGGAATCGTGGTATGTGTTGCCCCTCCCCTCCTCTCATATATATAGGTGGAGGGGGGAGGGGAGGCTGCCTAGGCGCTCCCCCAAGGGGGCCGGCGACCGCCCTGGGCTCCCTCCCTAGGCGCCTCCCCCTTTCCTTCTTTAGGGGGTGGAGGAGATGGCAGGGGGGCGACAGCTGCCCTGCCTTGGGCGCCCCCCCCTTTCCTTCCTATAGGGCCGGCGGCCAGGAGGTGGGTGCGCCAGCCTCCTTGTGGGCTGGTGTGCTCCCTCCCTTGGCCCGTTTTGCCCAATAACTCCCCGAGGCCTCCCGGAACCCCTTCCGGTGATCCGATAAATATCCGGTGCATTCCGAAACTCTTCCGAAGACCAAATATTATCATCCTATATATCAATCTTTACCTCCGGACTATTCCGGAGCTCTTCGTCATGTCCGTGATCTCATCCGGGACTCCGAACAACATTCGGTCACCAACATACATAACTCATATAGTACTATATCGTCAACGAACGTTAAGCGTGCAAACCCTACGGGTTCGAGAATGATGTAGACATGACCGAGACACCTCTCCGGTCAATAACCAATAGCGGAACCTGGATGCCCATATTGGTTCCTACATATTCTACGAAGATCTTTGTCGATCGAACCTTTATGACAACATACGTAGTTCCCTTTGTCCGTCAGTATGTTACTTGCCCGTGATTCGATAGTCGGTATCTCCATACCTAGTTCAATCTCGTCACCGGCAAGTCTCTTTACTCGTTTCGTAATACATCATCTTGTAACTGACTCCTTAGTCACTTTGCTTGCAAGCTTCTTGTGATGTTGTATTACCGAGAGGGCTCAAAGATACCTCTCCATCATACAGAGTGACAAATCCCAATCTCGATTCACGCCAACTCAACAGACACCTTCGGAGATACCTGTAGAGCACCTTTATGATGACCCAGTTACGAAGGGATGTTTGGTAGCATACAAGGTATTCCTCCGGTATCCGGGAGTTGCATGATCTCATGGTCGAAGGAATATGTATTTGACATTAAGAAAGCAGTAGTAATAAACTGAACGATCATATGCTAAGCTAACGGATGGGTCTTGTCCATCACATCATTCTCCTAATGATGTGATCCCGTCATCAAGTGACAACACATGTCTATGGTTAGGAAACCTTAACCATCTTTTGATCAACGAGCTAGTCTAGTAGAGGCTCACTAGGGACATGGTATTTTTGTGTGTATCCACACATGTATTTAAGTTTCCGGTCAATACAATTATAGCATGAATAATAAACCTTTATCATGATTAAGGAAATATGATAATAACCACTTTATTATTGCCTCTAGGGCATATTTCCAGCAGTCTCCCACTTGCGCTAGAGTCAATAATCTAGATTACATAGTAATGAATCTAACACCCATGGAGTCTTGGTGTTGATCATGTTTTGCCCGCGAAAGAGGTTTAGTCAACGGGTCTGCCACATTCAGATCCGTATGTATTTTGCAAATTTCTATGTCTCCATCCTTGACCTTTTCACGAATGGAGTTGAAGCGTCGCTTGATGTGTTTAGTTCTCTTGTGAAACCTGGACTCCTTGGCTAGGGGCTCTAGTGTTCTCACAAAAGATTGCCATTGGACCCGATGCAATGGGTATTACACCCAGATCGGATATGAACTACTTCATCCAAACTCCATCATGCGCTGCTTCCGAAGCAGCTATGTACTCCGCTTCATATGTAGATCCCACCACGACGCTCTGCTTAGAACTGCACCAACTGGAAGCTCCCCCATTCAATATAAATACGTATCCGGTTTGAGACTTAGAGTCATCCGGATCTATGTCGAAGCTAGCATCGATGTAACCTTTTACGACGAGCTCTTCGTCACCTCCATAAACGAGAAACATATCCTTGGTCCTTTTCAGGTACTTCAGGATATTCTTGACCACTGTCCAGTGATCCATTCCTGGATTACTTTGGTACCTCCCTACCAAACTTATGGCAAGGCACACATCAGGTCTGGTACACAGCATGGCATACATTATAGAACCTATGGCTGATGCATAGTGAATGACTTTCATTCTCTCTCTATCTTATGCCGTGGTCGGACTTTGAGTCTGACTCAATTTCACACCTTGCAACATAGGCAAGAACCCTTTCTTTGACTGGTCCATTTTGAACCTTTTCAGAACTTTGTCAAGGTATGTGCTTTGTGAAAGTCCTATTAAGCGTCTTGATCTATCCCTATAGATCTTGATGCCCAATATGTAAGCAGCTTCACCGAGGTCTTTCATTGAAAAATTCTTATTCAAATATCCTTTTATGCTATCCAGAAATTCTATATCATTTTCAATCAGCAATATGTCATCCACATATAATATCAGAAATGCTACAGAGCTCCCACTCATTTTCTTGTAAATACAGGCTTCATCGTAAGTCTGTATAAAACCAAATGCTTTGATCACTTCATCAAAGCGTATATTCCAACTCCGAGATGCTTGCACCAGTCCATAGATGGATCGCTGGAGCTTGCACACTTTGTTAGCACCCTTAGGATCGACAAAACCTTCTGATTGCATCCTATACAACTCTTCTTTAAGAAATCTGTTAAGGAATGCAGTTTTGACGTCCATTTGCCAGATTTCATAATCATAAAATGCGGCAATTGCTAACATGATTCTGACAGACTTAAGCATCACCACGGGTGAGAAAGTCTCATCGTAGTCAACCCCTTGAACTTGTCGAAAACCTTTTGCGACCAGTCGAGCTTTGTAGACAGTGATATTACCATCAGCGTCCGTCTTCCTCTTGAAGATCCATTTATTCTCAATGGCTTGCCGATCATCGAGCAAGTCCACCAAAGTCTATACTTTGTTATCTTACATGGATCCTATCTTAGATTTCATGGCCTCAAGCCATTTGTCGAAATCTGGGCTCATCATAGCTTCTTCATAGTTCGTAGGTTCGCCGTTGTCTAACAACATGACTTCCAGTAACTTGATCTGAAGTTTCATGATCATCATCATTAGCTTCTTATCTAGTTGGTGTAGGCATCACGGGAACGGTTTTCTCTGATGTGCTACTTTCCAATTTGGGAGAAGGTACAACTACCTCATCAAATTCTACTTTCCTCCCACTCACTTCTTTCGAGAGAAACTCCTTCTCTAGAAATGACCCATTCTTAGCAACAAAGATCTTGCCTTCGGATCTGTGGTAGAAGGTATACCCAATAGTTTCTTTAGGGTATCCTATGAAGACACACTTCTCCGCTTTGGGTTCGAGCTTATCAGGCTGAAGCCTTTTGACATAGGCGTCGCATCCCCAAACTTTAAGAACCGACAGTTTATGTTTCTTGCCAAACCATAGTTCATACGGTGTCGTCTCAACGGATTTAGATGGTGCGCTATTTAACGTGAATACGTCTGTCTCTAATGCATAACCCCAAAATGATAAAGGCAAATCGGTAAGAGGCATCATAGAACGCATCATATCTAATAAAGTACGGTTACAACATTCGGACACACCATTACGCTGTGGTGTTCTAGGTGGCGTGAGTTATGAAACAATTCCACATTGTTTTAAATGAAGGCCAAACTCGTAACTCAAATATTCACCTCCGCGATCAAATCGTAGAAATTTTATTTTCTTGTTATGATGACTCTCCACTTCATTCTGAAATTCTTTGAACTTTTCAAATGTTTCAGACTTGTGTTTCATTAAGTAGATATACCCATACCTACTCAAATCATTTGTGAAGGTTAGAAAATAACGATACCTGCCGCATGCTTCAACACTCATCGGACCGCATACATCGGTATGTATTATTTCCAATAAGTCATTAGCTCATTCGATTGTTCCGAAGAACGGAGTTTTATTCATCTTACCCATGATGCATGGTTCGCAAGTATCAAATGATTCATAATCAAGTGATTCCAAAAGTCCATCCGCATGGAGTTTCTTCATGCGTTTTACACCAATATGACCCAAACGGCAGTGCCACAAGTATGTTGCACTATTATTATCAACTTTGCATCTTTTGGCATCAATAAGATGAATATGTGTATCACTACGATCGAGATTCAACAAGAATAGACCATTCACTAAGGGTGCATGACCATAAAAGATGTTACTCATAAAAATAGAACAACCATTATTCTCTGACTTAAATGAATAACTGTCTCGCAATAAACAAGATCCAGATATACTGTTCATGCTCAACGCTGGCACCAAATAACAATTATTGAGGTCTAAAACTAATCCCGAAGGTAGATGTAGAGGTAGTGTGCCGACGGCGATCACATCAACCTTGGAACCATTTCCAACGCGCATTGTCACCTCGTCCTTAGCCAATCTTCGTTTATTCCGCAGCTCCTGTTTCGAGTTACAAATATGAGCAACCGAACCAGTATCAAATACCCAGGCGCTACTAGGAGCATTAGTAAGGAACACATCAATAACATGTATATCAAATATACCTTTGTTCACTTTGCCATCCTTCTTATCTGCCAAGTACTTGGGGCAGTTCCGCTTCCAGTGACCATTTCCCTTGCAGTAGAAGCACTCAGTTTCAGGCTTGGGTCCATCTTTGGGCTTCTTCACGGGAGCGGCAACTTGCTTGCCATTCTTCTTGAAGTTCCATTTCTTTCCCTTGCCTTTTTTTTTAAAACTGGTGGTCTTGTTAACCATCAACACTTGATGCTCCTTTTTGATTTCTACCTCCGCGGCCTTAAGCATCGCGAAGAGCTCGGGAATTGTTTTCTCCATCCCTTGCATATTATAGTTCATCACGAAGCCTTTGTAGCTTGGTGGCAGTGACTGAAGAACTCTATCAATAACACTCTCAGCTGGAAGATCAATTCCCAACTGAGTATGTGTTCACTGACAGAACTGTTCTGCTCCATCTTACAGCTAAAGAACTTTTGGGAGACTTCATATCTCTCAACACGGGCATTTGCTTCAAATATTAACTTCAGCTCTTGGAATATCTCATATGCTTCGTGGCTTTCAAAACGCTTTTGGAGTCCCGGTTCCAAGCCGTAAAGCATGGCACACTGAACTATCGAGTAGTCATCAGATCAAGCCTGCCAGACATTCACAACGTCTGCACCAGCTCCTGCAGCAGGTTTGTGTGACGCCCCCGGCTTAATCGTGCACTAATCATACACGCAAATGCACACGATCAAGCCTAAGGACTCACTTGAGGGAATCACAACACAACTCTAGACACAAATTAAAGTAAAACAAGCTTTATATTACAAGCCAGGGGCCTCGAGGGCTCATGAGCTCGCATACAAGCGTCAGCGGAAGCATCAGATATCTGAGTACAGATATGAAACAGAAACAGATAAGCCTTTAGAAAGGTGGGGCAAAACAAAAACTATGATCGAAAGGCGCAGGCCTCCTGCCTAGGACCCCCCGATCCTACTCCTGGTCGTCGGCAAGCTCGTAGCAAAAACCACCCTTGGGGTAGTAGTAGTGATCACCGACAAGGGCAGCTGTCTCCTGGGCTCCATCATCTGGTTGCATCAAACGGATATGGGGGAAAGAGAAAGCAAAGCAACCGTAAGTACTCATCCAAAGTACTTAGCAAGCAAGGATCTACACTACATATGCACTGTTATCAAAGGGAAAAGGCTGTATATGTGGACTGGGCTGCAGAAATGCCAGAATAGAGAGAAGGCCTAGTCCTATCAAAGACTAGCATCTTCAACGGTCTTGCAGCATTAGAAGAGTGTAGATTAGTACATTATAAAGTAATAGCAGTAATAAGTATCAACCTCGGCCAGAGATCCTTTCTCGACTCCCTGCGAGAAAGCAATCCCAGAGCCATACTATCCATTTCTCATCACAAGTATCCAGTTCTAGTTGTGTCGATCGGGATACAACTCTGAGCATCCATTACCGAGGATCCGACTATGCATAGATTAGTTCTTCCCTGCAGGGGTGCACCAACTTACCCACCACGCTCGCTTAACTCCGGCCGAACACACTTTTCAGGGTCATGCCCGGCCTCGGCCAAACGACACACCGCAGCCCTACCTAGAGCTCAGCAGAGAGGTCCCCGCTGGTCTACATCCTAAGCACTCAGGGGTCTTGGGCCATCGCCCTGTGCACTCCGGGTCGTTGTGCGCAGGGTGGATACCAGCGTCGCCTCGGATGGCCGACACGATCCGACCATGCCACAATGCTGAACTGGACGTCTGACAGAGCTTTCGGCTGATGCCACGATGTAGAGTACCCATATTTATTCCTGCATGATGGTTAGTGCTATCGGGCCAGAGGCCCACTCAGATCACATATCCAAATCATTAGTGTATTGGTGGTGCGGTAAGGAGCAGAGACTCACGATCGATGTGACCCCGTCGCCCCGTCTCGAGGACTTGCGGCAAGGGCTAAGAATGCCCGGCCACGCCTCGTATTTATCTCTCGGGCACCCTCCAGGTCAACCCGTCTCCACATCACTCGTGGTTACCCCTCAGGGTCGACCCGCCTTTCCAAGTAACAGTTGTAAAGTCCAAGTATCCGTGTGTCCATATCATCAGGGGAATCCGAGGTATTACCCTCGTTGGATTCCTACTCGATGTATCCGTCAAGGTGAACTCGGAGGAATCACCCTCGATGGGTTCACACTTGAGGTGTTGCACAACAGCGTCGTTACCGGAAGTGGTGAAGGAGGAATCACCCTCGATGACCATGACTGAGTAACTACTCCTCAAAGTTAACATCGGAAGTGCTTACGTGGTATCACCCTCGGCACTCGATAGTAACACTGCAGTGTCGTACAGATAAAAGGGATGTGATGTGCGGTGTTGGGGCCTGGTCGTCGAGTCTTCCGATGATCCAGCAGGGCAACCGGGACAAGTGGGGTCACTGGGGTCTCTATCCAGCCTATACTAAGCAGTTTAGGATAAGCAGGTAGGTATCAACAGCAGTTACAAAAATAGGATATGCATCAGAATAGGATAAACAGTAGCAGCAACAATTCTAATGCAAGCATAAGAGAGAAAGAATAGGTGATATAGGCATGCTCAAGGGGGGTGCTTGTCTGGTTGCTTTGCAGACACCAACGGGTCTTCGACGAGGTAGACGATCATCGGGTCATCATCGGTCTCGGGGTCTATCGGAATAGAAGAGGGGGAAGAAACAATAAATAAAAGGCAGACAAAAGCAATCACAGATGCATGGTATGGCAGCACGTTACACGAGGGATGCCCTAATGCAGTACTACGCAAATTAGTGGGAGTGGGAACTATTCGGGAGTGTTCTCCTAGCTCCCGGTGATTATCGGACAGATGAAACGGATGGGAAAGTTCCATGTTAATCATGTTAAAGGCATGTGATAGGTAAGAGGAGGGCATATTCGGATTCTTCTTGTTTTTTTGATCGTTTTTCGTATATAAAGTTTTTCCATTCGAGTTACGGTTTATTTTCTATGATTTTCTAAAGATTTAAGCAATATCCGGTAACTCTCTGAAATTCTGCTAAGTCTGAGAAAAGCTCAGTTTTAAACATGACTTAGCTGTTTTCCGGAGGCTATAGCTGTTGTTCTGTACATCCTATGATTTTGTGCCTTATATCAATTATCAGCATTTTTGTGCGATCTACATGTTAGTATCACTTTTATCCATATTAGAGTTCATTAGCTTGATCATCAACAGCTCTAAAGTAGCTATGAAAATAAAGCTATTTTTCAGTTTTTCACTTAACAGAACTTAGCATTTTGTTATTTTCGTAGGAATTAATCCACGCATTATCTGAAACTGGCCCAATGGAACAAAATGAAGCTTGTTACGTCTACTTTCTGTTCATATAATTTTTTACTCATGTTATCAGCTGTTTAGGGACTGTCCAGAGGGTTAAACAACATTGCAGCCGCAAAGCTAACTACTGCTACAGTAACTGAATGTTACTATAGCAGAGCAGCAGACAGAGGAGCAGCGGCTAGCAGGCGGGCGCGGGCGGCAGCAGCCGCGGAAGGCGGCGCACGGGGGCGGTATGAGGAACGGCGGGGCAAGGCCAGAGCCACACACACACACTGCACGCACCACACACACACATAGAGCACGCACACACACACAGAGCACGCACACACACACAGCGTACACCACACACGGCCATGGTCATGGCCATGGCCATGACCAGCAGCGGCAGTACGCAGCGAGGCCGAGCGGCGTCGGAGCTAACAGCAGCAGTAGGCGAAGGTGGGCGTGGCCGGCGTGGCCAGGGCGCACACACGGCGCGGGGGCGCGAGAGCAGGTGCGGGCGCGACCAGCAGCATGGGGAGCGCGGGCGCGAGCTTCAGTGGTGTCCACGACGTGTGCGGGGCTACGGCTATGGGTATGGAGAGTGGGGGAAAACAGAGGAGAAGGAAGCGCGGCTCACAGCGGGGGTCGCCGGTATGCTGGGGTAGCGCGGGGTGGTCAAGAAGCGACGGCAACGGCGTCAAGATGTGGTGGCCGTGGTGGAAACGAAGGAAGCAGACGATGTCGCAGGGGCTCCCCGGTCTTGACCCAGTGATGGAGAGGATGAGGCAGATGACGGTGGTCCTCCTGGGCACCTACTTGTGGCTCAGGAACAACCGCGGCCATAGCAGTGGCCATGACGCGGCAACGGCCGCTTCAGGCGCCGCCAAATTTGCGAGAGAGAAGGGGGGAGGAAGAAGAAAGGAGGGGCTAGTGTTCGCGGATGAGGTGGGGGTGTCCATATACTCCTCCAGGTGCCCTGTAGCGGCTCGGTGTCGAGAATCCGACGGCGGAGTCGACCTCCAGTGTGTGCGGTGTCGACACGAGGACGTAGATGATGACTGTAGTTTTGGACTGGGCCAGATCTGCTTCTGTTGCTAAATGGGCCAAGTGCACAGGAACTTTTATCCATTTCTTTTCAGTCAATTTTAGTTAGCTACTGTTTCTCAATTATTAAAATAGCAAATAAATTTTGTTGTAGTTCAAACTTGTGGCATAATTACTATGCAATATTTTAGGGTTGCCCACAAGTTTCATAACATTTGGAGGTGCACAAATATTTGTTTATTTAAAAGGTCATTTTTATTTGTTGTTGGACCCTCTATCAATTTCCTAGAAATTTAACTGTGAGTCAAATGAAGTTGGTTTCAACTTGAAAATTTCTTAGTGATTATTTGCTAAATTTTGAACAATTTAGTTTTGAAGTCTGAGGAAAAATTAATTTGACTTATATTTTGAATTTGAATTTGAGCTGGATCATTTCTTTAATTGCATTTTCAATAAGATAATCATGATGACAAGGCATGTTGATTTGGTTAATGACATGAATAAGATCTGGGGGTGTTACAAATCTCCTCCACTCGAAGAAATCTCGTCCCGAGATTTAAGAGGTAGAGTAAGGGGAAAAGATCTGGTTACTAAATTCTAATGAGCCTTCTTGTTCTTGATACCCTTCTCAAAGAAGTTGACCCTTTACGTCCATGTCTTCATTTCTCTGCTTCAGATCATCATGATGAAGTCGTCATCCTTTCTTCGGGAATTCCATCGTACTTACGAAAATGATAAGGGAAAAACTCGGGAATGGTGGAATTCTATATGGATAATCATCTGAGGTTATCTCAGGAATGAAACACATAAATACCTCTCAAGTTGAAACTTAAGAAAAACATCGAGAACAAGGTAAGAAGGTATAATAAGAAGTTTCAAGCGGATAGGCAATCGTTCGATGCCTGTAACAGGGCGTGAAAGGGGTTCAAAGTAACGGGAATAAGCATTGTGTCTGATACCAGAATTGATGATCTTTCGGAAGGTGGCTCGTGAATTACGCAGGAACAACCTTGGGAACAGGGGGTGTACAGGAGAGTCAGGTTTCGATCCTGTGGAACTATGGGTTATGGGCCCACCATGTGGGTTAAAAGTAGGAAGGGCGGTGACACCATGCACAGTCAGGATAGCAAGGCCTGTCAGAGGATAGCCTATCAGTTATGTCGCCAACAACGTCAGCACCAAGGGCGAGGGACGAAGAGAACCATTTTCCTGCTCATTGAACGAGGCGGACCAATAGGCAAGGTTCTCGTCCATCAGTGGTTACCGGAATGTCATCAACAATAGTAACAGGGTCTCACCGACAAGGTTGCACATCGAGGTGTTTTTCATAAGCAGGAATTATTTCTGCTGATATCATATAGATCACAAGAAAGGTTAAACAAACCAATGGAAAAGAAAAATATGATTATCAGATCAAACAGTCCAATGGAAAGGAAGATGTGTTTACACACAAGAGTTGGGAGTATATCCTTCCCAAGGAAAAGCGGAGCATGATATACATGATAGGACAGCAAGTTCAAAAGCATTTAGATAATGGGGCGAGGGAAGAATCATGATATTACCCATACAACGGTGTGAGGGTAATGAAACATTTTGTATTATGCTTCCGATGTTCTTGTTGATATTTGGAATACCACAGTCATGCTTCGATGCAGCAATGATATGGTGTCAAGTAAAGATTGGGTTCGAAGATCTCAAGAGATACCGAGAAACAATTCCAAGGTTATCTCAGAACGTAAGGAATAACCAAGCACAACCAGGTCTGTGTTGGCAGAAAGTCAAGATGTCATCGACAATATCACAAATCATCTAAGGGCAGGGATGGTATTTCTAGCCACGAATTCAATTGACATCTCTGAAGAAGCCAAAGTGTTGACGGTGATCACGACAAATTTTGTGGAGAGACTCCATGAAGATGCCATCGAGCAGCGACGACATCAAGCAAAAGGAAGGATGAAGTGAAAGGCTATGAGAACCATGGATTCGACACAAGCTCGAAGTCAAGCTTGTTGTTTGAGGTGAAATGATAAGATGAGGAAGATCAACGTAAGCTTAGCTCATTGTCGGAAGTTGCTCCGGGCATAAGGACTAGGTAGCACAGTTAAAATTTAGCATGATATTGGTATAGCCGATCAGGCTAGAAATGACTTGAAGGATTATTAAACTCGTAAGCAACGAAAATTACTTAGAGTTATTGAATCGGAGTGCGGAATTGATTCACTTATCGGTGTTCTCGAGTAACTAATAACCCAGAACCCGGGGGAAAATTGGAATCGACGAGAATAATAGTTGATGTAGAACTCATAAGAGGTTATGTAGTTCCGTGATATTCTCGAGATACTAGGGGCAACACTTGTAGGTAGATCAAAATAGATGTTGGATAGGTGAAATGATCTGCAGAAGACAAGTATTTTAACTTGTTCGGGAAATGAATCAAAGAATATTAATAGGGCCGGAACCACGATTGCAAAGGACCAATTCACAGATTCAAGATATATTTGTACCAAGGAAATAATTACTTTTACGAGCAGCTTCCATGATAAGTTCTACATCGGGTCCATGGTCATGAACACAAAGGTTCAAGGTCGACTCCCACTTATCCAATGCATAATCTTTCATTCACTTCTCATTTTCGAAGAAATTGTAGTGCTGAAAATTTATCTGGTGAAGCACCAGAAGAGTATGACTCGCATAACCTTCGAGTTCACACGGATTAGGGCAAGCATAGGTCCAACCCATCAGGACAATTTTACGAACCTATACAACCACCAACCAAAGCAAGGAATACGGTTTTGTAAGCAGAGTATCGAAGTCAAAGCAGATGATACAATTTACCAAAGGCATTATGTATCAGGGGAGAACTCACAAGATTTTGAATATGAAGGACATTGTCGATTATTAATCCAACAAAAGATCCGGTAGACGACAAAGGATCTGACATGAGTAGCTGTACTCAACCAGAAGAAGAAAGAATGTAACGGCATCAGATTATAGAAACATCAAAATAATTCGACGCTTAAGTACCAAGGAGTTATGATTCCAAAATGAAGGATCAGAAGCAGAGGCTCTAATCAACAGATGAGTAAGTTGAATAGAACTAGATGGACAATCAGTTGCAACTTGACCGGCCGAGAACCAACTCATGTCCAAAATGACGTTTGAGCCGGAAGAACGAATTCTAGGAATCAATGGATGATAGGGATTATTCTCATTCATATTGAATCAATAGACTCGGAATGACAATGACAAGGAATGCTAATGAATATTGCGGGACATATGGATTTAACCATAATGCAGGTGGACAAGACTTTCGGGAGCACTAGGCTGCAGAGGATCTTTGGGAGATCAAATTTGCATTTCGAAGAATTTTGTGAGACATATGAACAACTGGGGATGAAGGTACAAATGGCAAGGATATTATTCATGGGAATTATCTGTGGTCAGGAACTGCAAAGCAGTGAGTACAGGGTCTCGGGAAACATCGAGGAGTATCTTCAGAACCTTCTGATGAAACAGACGAACATCTGGAACGAGGGGCTCTCCGGGAGGAAGTGGTTACGAGAACCTAGAGTCAGAGTTAGTAAAACCTTTAACCCGAAAAGAAGAGAGATAAGAGTCCCAGAGTATAGACAAGGAACAAAAGATCCTAATACCACCCAATTGGCGACGTGGGCCCATAAGCCACATAGCCATGTTAGTAAAACGGTTTTCGGATACTAGACTCAACTTCGGCCAAGGAGTTGGAAAGGGGGATTCCTACAGGCAGTCGGCTCTAATACCAACCTGTGACGCCCCCGACTTAATCATGCACTAATCATACACGCAAATGCACACGATCAAGCCTAAGGACTCACTTGAAGGAATCACAACACAACTCTAGACACAAATTAAAGTAAAACAAGCTTTATATTACAAGCCAGGGGCCTCGAGGGCTCGAATACATAAGCTCACATACAAGCGTCAGCGGAAGCATCAGATATCTGAGTACAGATATGAAACAGAAACAGATAAGCCTTTAGAAAGGCGGGGCAAAACAAAAACTATGATCGAAAGGCGCAGGCCTCCTGCCTGGGACCCTCCGATCCTACTCCTGGTCGTCGGCAAGCTCATAGCAGAAACCACCCTTGGCGTAGTAGTAGTGATCGCCGACAGGGGCAGCTGTCTCCTGGGCTCCGTCATCTGGTTGCATCAAACGGATATGGGGAAAAGAGAAAGCAAAGCAACCGTGAGTACTCATCCAAAGTACTCAGCAAGCAAGGATCTACACTACATATGCACTGTTATCAAAGGGAAAAGGCTGTATATGTGGACTGGGCTGCAGAAATGCCAGAATAGAGAGAAGGCCTAGTCCCATCGAAGACTAGCATCTTCAACGGTCTTGCAGCATTAGAAGAGTGTAGATTAGTACAGTATAAAGTAATAGCAGTAATGAGTATCAACCTCGGCCAGAGATCCTTTCTCGACTCCCTGCGAGAAAGCAATCCCAGAGCCATACTATCCATATCTCATCACAAGTATCCAGTTCTAGTTGTGTCGATCGGGATACAACTCCGAGCGTCCGTTACCGAGGATCCGGCTATGCATAGATTAGTTCTTCCCTGCAGGGGTGCACCAACTTACCCACCACGCTTGCTTAACTCCGGCCGGACACACTTTTCAGGGTCATGCCCGGCCTCGGCCAAACAACACACCGCAGCCCTATCCTAGAGCTCAGCAGAGAGGTCCCCGCCGGTCTACATCCTAAGCACTCAGCGGTCTTGGGCCATCGCCCTGTGCACTCCGGGTCGTTGTGCGCAGGGTGGATACCAGCGTCGCCTCGGATGGCCGACACGATCCGACTGTGCCACAATGCTGAACTGGACATCTGATAGAGCTTTCGGCTGATGCCACGATGTAGAGTACCCATATTTATTCCCGCGTGATGGTTAGTGCTATCGGGCCAGAAGCCCACTCAGATCACATATCCAAATTGTTAGTGTATTGGTGGTGCGGTAACGAGCAGAGACTCACGATTGATGTGACCCCGTCGCCCCGTCTCGAGGACTTGCGACAAGGGCTAAGAATGCCCGGCCACGCCTCGTATTTATCTCTCGAGCAACCTCCAGGTCAACCCGTCTCCACATCACTCGCGGGTACCCCTCAGGGTCGACCCGCCTTTCCAAGTAACAGTTGTAAAGTCCAAGTATCCGTGTGTCCATATCATCAGGGGAATCCGAGGTATCACCCTCGTTGGATTCCTACTCGATGTATCCGTCAAGGTGAACTCGGAGGAATCACCCTCGATGGGTTCATACTTGAGGTGTTGCACGACAGCGTCGTTACCGGAACTGGTGAAGGAGGAATCACCCTCGATGACCACGACCAAGTAACTACTCCTCAAAGTTAACATCGGAAGTGCTTACGAAGTATCACCCTCGGCACTCGATAGTAACGCTGCAGTGTCGTACAGATAAAAGGGATGTGATGTGCGGTGCTGGGGCCTGGTCGTCGAGTCTTCCGATGATCCAGCGGGGCAACCGGGACAAGTGGGGTCACTGGGGTCTCTATCCAGCCTATACTAAGCAGTTTAGGATAAGCAGGTAGGTATCAACAGTAGTTACAAAAATAGGCTATGCATCAGAATAGGATAAACAGTAGCAGCAGCAATTCTAATGCAAGCATAAGAGAGAAAGAATAGGCGATATAGGCATGCTCAAGTGGGGTGCTTGCCTATTTGCTTTGCAGACACCAACGGGTCTTCGACGAGGTAGACGATCATCGGGTCAACATCGGTCTCGAGGTCTATCGGAATAGAAGAGGGGGAAGAAATAATAAATAAAAGGAAGACAAAAGCAATCACAGATGCATGACATGGCAGCACGTTACACGAGGGATGCCCTAATGCAGTACTACGCAAATTAGTGGGAGTGGGAACTATTCGGGAGTGTTCTCCCAGCTCCCGGTGATTATTGGACAGATAAAACGGAGGGAAAAGTTCCATGTTCATCATGTTAGAGGCATGTGCCAGGTAAGAGGAGGGCATATTCAGATTTGTCTTGTTTTTTTGATCGTTTTTCGTATATAAAGTTTTTCCATTCGAGTTACGGTTTATTTTCTATGATTTTCTAAAGATTTAAGCAATATCCGGTAACTCTGAAATTCTGCTAAGTCTGAGAAAAGCTCAGTTTTAAACATCACTTAGCTGTTTTCCAGAGGCTATAGCTGTTGTTCTGTACATCCTATGTTTTTGTGCCTTATATCAATTATGAGCATTTTTGTGCGATCTACATGTTAGTATCACTTTTATCTATATTAGAGTTCATTAGCTTGATCATCAACAGCTCTAAAGTAGCTATGAAAATAAAGCTATTTTCCAGATTTTCACTTAATAGAACTTAGCATTTTGTTATTTTCGTAGGAATTAATCCACGCATTATCTGAAACTGGCCCAATGGAACAAAATGAAGCTTGTTACGTCTACTTTCTGTTCATATAATTTTTTTACTCATGTTATCAGCTGTTTAGGGACTGTCCAGAGGGTTAAACAACGCTGCAGCCGCAAAGCTAGCTACTGCTACAGTAACTGAATGTTACTGTAGCAGAGCAGCAGACAGAGGAGCAGCGGCTAGCAGGCGGGCGTGGGCGGCAGCAGCCGCGGACGGCGGCGCAGGGGGGTAGTTCGGGGAGCGGTGGGGCAAGGCCGGAGCCACACACACACTGCACGCACCCCACACACAAACAGAGCACGCGCGCACACACACAGCGTACACCACACACGGCCATGGTCATGGCCATGGCCATGACCAGCAGCGGCAGTACACAGTGAGGCCGAGCGGCGTCAGAGCTAGCAGCAGCAGTAGGCGGAGGTGGGCGCGGCCGGCGCGGCCAGGGGGCACGCACGGCGCGGGGGCGCGAGAGCAGGTGCGAGCGCGACCACCAGTGTGGGGAGCGCGGGCGCGAGCTTTAGTGGTGCCCACGACATGCGCGGGGCTACGGCTACGGGTACGGAGAGAGGGGGGAAAACAGAGGAGAAGGAAGCGCGGCTCACAGCGGGGGTCGCCGGTATGCTGGGGTAGCGCGGGGTGGTCCAGGTGCCCTGTAGCGGCTCGGTGTCGAGAATCCGACGGCGGAGTCGACCTCCAGTGCGTGTGGTGTCGACACGAGGACGTAGATGATGACTGTAGTTTTGGACTGGGCCGGATCTGCTTCTGTTGCTAAATGGGCCAAGTGCACAGGAACTTTTATCCATTTCTTTTCAGTCAATTTTAGTTAGCTACTGTTTCTCAATTATTAAAATAGCAAATAAATTTTGTTGTAGTTGAAACTTGTGGCATAATTACTATGCAATATTTTAGGGTTGCCCACAAGTTTCATAACATTTGGAGGTGCACAAATATTTGTTTATTTAAAAGGTCATTTTTATTTGCTGTTGGACCCTCTATCAATTTCCTAGAAATTTAATTGTGAGTCAAATGAAGTGGGTTTCAACTTGAAAATTTCTTAGTGATTATTTGCTAAATTTTGAACAATTTAGTTTTGCAGTCTGAGGAAAAATTAATTTGACTTATATTTTGAATTTGAATTTGAGCTGGATCATTTATTTAATTGCATTTTCAATAAGATAATCATGATGACAAGGCATGCTGATTTGGTTAATGACATGAATAAGATCTGGGGGTGTTACAGTCTGTCACCTAGCGGTGCATCAAGTACATAATTCTTCTATGCAGCAATGATGATAATCCCCAAGTTACGGACCCAGTCCATGTAGTTGCTACCATTATCTTTCAACTTAGCTTTCTCTAGGAACGCATTAAAATTCAAGGGAATGGTAGCACGGGCCATTGATCTACAACATAGATATGCAAAAACTATTAAGACTAAGTTCATGATAAATTTTAGTTAAAATAATCAAATTACTAATGAACTCCCACTTAAATCAATATCCCTCAAGTTGTCTAAGTGATACATGATCCAAATCAACTAACCCACGTCCGATCATCACGTGAGATGGGTTAATCTTCAATGGTGAATATCTCTATGTTGACCATATCTACTATATGACTCACGCTCGACTTTTCGGTCTTCAGTGTTCCGAGACCATGTCTGTACATGCTAGGCTCGTCAAGTTTAACCCAAGTATTCTGCATGTGCAAAACTGGATTACACCAGTTGTATGCGAACATAGAGTCTATCACACCCGGTCATCACAAGGTGCTTCGAAACGACGAACTTTAGCAACGGTGCATACTCAGGGAGAACACTTTTATCTTGAAATTAAGTGAAGGGATCATCTTATAATGCTACCGTCGTTCTAAGCAAAATAAGATGCATAAAGGATAAACATCACATGCAATCAAAATATGTGACATGATATGGCCATCATCATCTTGTGCTTTTGATCTTCATCTCCAAAGCAATGGCATGATCTCCATCGCTACCGGCGCGACACCTTGATCTCCATCATTGCGTCGGGGTCGTCTCACCAACTATTGCTTCCACAACTATTGCTAACGCATAGCGATAAAGTAAAGCAATTACATGGCGCTTAGTGATTGACACGCAGGTCATACAATAATTTAAAGACAACCCTAAGGCTCCTGCTAGTTGTCATACTCATCGACATGCAAGTCGTGAACTTATTACAAAACATGATCATCTCATACATCAACATATATCATATCACGTCTTGACCATATCATATCACAACAGACCCTGCAAAAACAAGTTAGACGTCCTCTATTTTGTTGTTGCAAGTTTTACGTGGCTCCTACAGGCAACTAGCAAGAACCGTTCTTACCTACGCAAAACCACAACGGTGATTATCAAGTTGTTGTTTTAACCTTCTGCAAGGACCGCCGTAGTCAAATTCGATTCAACTAAAGTGGGAGAGACAGACACCCGCCAGCCACCGCAAAATGAGTTGCATGTTAGTCGGTGGAACCGGTCTCATGTACGTGGACATGTAAGGTTGGTCCGAGCCGCTTCATCCCACAATACCGCCGAATCAAAATAAGACATTGGTGGTAAGCAATATGAACATCACCGCCCACAACTCATTTGTGTTCTACTCGTGCATATCATCTACGCATAGACCTGGCTCATGACGCCACTGTTGGGGAATGTTGCATAGAAAACAAAAAAATTCTACGCACACGCAAGATCTATCTATGGAGATGCATAACTACGAGAGGGGGGAGCATCTACATGCCCTTGTAGATCGCTAAGCGGAAGCGTTTATCAACGTGGTTGATGTAGTCGTACACCTTCACGATCCGTTCCGATCAAGCACCGAACGCACGGCACCTCCGCGTTCAGCACACGTTCAGCTCAATGGCGTCCTCGCCTTCTCGATCCAGCAAGAGAGGTGAAGTAGTAGATGAGTTCCGGCAGCACGACGGCGTGGTGACGGTGGTGGTGAAACTCTTCCGCAGGGCTTCGCCAAGCTCAACGGTTTAGGACGGAGGAGGAACTAGAGGGGGAGGGGGCGTCGCACACAGCTTGGAATCGTGGTGTGTGTTGCCCCCTCCCCTCCTCTCATATATATAGGTGGAGGTGGGAGGGAAGGCTGCCTAGGTGCGCCCCCAAGGGGGCCGGCGGCCGCCCTGGGCTCCTGCCCTAGGCGCCTCCCCCCTTTCCTTCTTTAGGGGGTGGAGGAGATGGCAGGGGGGCGGCGGCTGCCCTGCCTTGGGCGCCCCCTTTCCTTCCTATAGGGCCGGCGGCTAGGAGGTGGGCGCGCTAGCCCCCTTGTGGGCTGGTGTGCTCCCTCCCTTGGCCTGTTTGGCCCAATAACTCCCCGTGGCCTCCCGGAACCCCTTCCGGTGATCCGATAAATATCCGGTGCATTCCGAAACTCTTCCGGAGACCAAATACTATCATCCTATATATCAATCTTTACCTCTGGACTATTCCGGAGCTCCTCGTCATGTTTGTGATCTCATCCGGGACTCCGAACAACATTTGGTCACCAACATACATAACTCATATAGTACTATATCATCAACGAACGTTAAGCGTGCGGACCCTACGGGTTCGAGAATGATGTAGACATGACCGAGACACTTCTCCAATGAATAACCAATAGCAGGACCTGGATGCCCATGTTGGTTCCTACATATTCTACGAAGATCTTTATCGGTCGAACATTTATGACAACATACGTAGTTCCCTTTGTCCGTCGGTATGTTACTTGCACGAGATTCGATCGTCGGTATCTCCATACCTAGTTCAATCTCGTCATCGGCAAGTCTCTTTACTCGTTTTGTAATACATCATCTTGTAACTAACTCCTTAGTCACTTTGCTTGCAAGCTTCTTGTGATGCTGTATTACCGAGAGGGCCCAGAGATACCTCTCTGTCATACGGAGTGACAAATCCCAATCTCGATTCACGCCAACTCAACAGACACCTTCGGAGATACCTATAGAGCACATTTATGATCACCCAGTTACGAAGCGACGTTTGATAGAACACAAGGTATTCCTCCGGTATCCGGGAGTTGCATGATCTCATGGTCGAAGGAATATGTATTTGACATTAAGAAAGCAGTAGCAATAAACTGAACGATCATATGCTAAGCTAACGGATGGGTCTTGTCCATCACATCGTTCTCCTAATGATGTGATCCCGTCATCAAGTGACAACATATGTTTATGGTTAGGAAACCTTAACCATCTTTTGATCAACGTACTAGTCTAGTAGAGGCTCACTAGGGACACGGTATTTGTTTATGTATCCACACATGTATTTAAGTTTCCGGTCAATACAATTATAGGATGAATAATAAATATTTATCATGATTAAGGAAATATAATAATAACCACTTTATTATTGGCTTTAGGGCATATTTCCAACACTTCTGAAATTTTTCTGAAATTGCAATATTTTTATTGAAAACGTAAACGAAAGTTTTGAAACTTCATTTTTTGAAAAGACGTTTTTTTGAAATTGCAAAAAAAATTGAAAAATGATTTTTTTTAAATCTCAACTTTTTGAAATTTCAATTTTCTTTCTCAGGCTCAGAGGGATTGGCTGTGTGAATACTCACAGTTTGACGCAGTAAGCGTCAAATAGGATTTTTTTTCCTGTTATCTATCGCTTGCTGCGATACAGAGCATATCATCACGTATAAAATAAATAGGCTTGCCCAGCATGCGAGGGAGCACTGGATCCAAAACACCGGGATTTCCAGGCGCCCCTACAACTCGTAGGGAGCTCCTGTGTGATGTTCTTTGGGTCAAAAAGTTGACGTTTCGCACATGGCGTAGCTGGCCTGGACTGGCCCATTTTGCCTTCGCTCGTTCGCGATGTGGAAAAACATGAAAAAAAGGCAGCGCTAGGGTGTCGTACAAAATAAATAGGCCGGCCCAGCGTGAGGGGAGCACTGGTTCCAAAACACCGAGATTTCCGGGTGCCCCCACATCTCGCCGGGAGCTCCTGTGTGACGCCCTTTGCGTCAAAAAGTTAATGTTTCGCACAGGGCCCATTTGCGTTCGCGCGTTCACGATGTGGAAAAACACGAAAGAAAGCAACGCTGGCACTCGTAGTGATGCGCAAGCTGGGCTAGCTACTGCGCAGATTAGCGTTTCGGCTAAACTTGCAGCGCAACGCTTAAAGGACTAAAGTTTAGCGGGCAAAAAACCCCAAAAAACTGAAGTACAAGTAAGGTATCGAATAGAGGACCTCCTACTACTGAACCAGGTCACTAGCGACCTTAATGCCTACAAATCTATGTCTAAAACCTCGAACATTTCAGGAATATGTGAACATTTTTGGGGAATCTCAAGCATTTTTCTAAAAAGGAACAAAATTGAAAACAATATATCATTTTTTGAAACTACGAACTATTTATTAAAAAAACACAACTATTTTCTGAAAAACAAGAAAAAAAAATCGAAGTTATGAACAATTATTTCAAAGCATTAACAATTTTGAAATTGCCCGACATTTTTTGAATTCACGAACAAATTTTGGAAAGATAACATTTTTTGAATTTGGAAAGAAATTTGGAAAGCTAGAACATTTTTGGAAATTCTTAAACTTTTTTGAATTTGTGAAAAAAAGGAAAAATGCGAATATTTTTAAAAATCCCCCAATATTATTGGAATATGTGACCAATTTTTCAAAACATGAGCATTTTAAATTTTCAAAGTGGGAACTTTATTTGAAATTCCCAAACATTTTCCGAATTTTGAACATTTTTTAATTTTGAAATTCTATTTTGTTGAAATTTGGAACATTTTCTGTAAAAAGAAACGAATAAATATTTGAAAGTCTAAACCTTTTTAGAATTTCTAAACAAATTTCAAAACAGGAAACTTTTAGAAAAAAAAAGATCAAATGCTAACATTTTTTACATTTCAGAACATTTATTGAAAATAGAAAAAGAAAATTGAAAAAAAGAAAATTCAAAGAAAACAAAAAAGAAAAGAAAATTAGAAACAAAGAAAGATTTAAAAAAATTAGAGGGAAGAAAAATGAAACAGGAAAAAAAAGAAACAGAAAAAAGAAACCGGTTTGGGAATTCCCAAAACCAGAAAAAATCGGCTGGAACCTTCGAGAAGGTTCCCAAAACCGGGATCGGTGGAATGCACCCCTCGCTTCTAAATGGGCCAGCTCGTCTCGGTCGATCCCTTCGATCGCTTGTGCGGTTGCCCACCAATTCACACAACAACTATTTATCGCATATTTGAGCGACCGAGTATGGGAAAAGGTTAAAGGATGGATGGGTAAATTGCTCTCTCCAGGAGGGAAGGATGTTTTGATCAAAGCCGCTGCCCAAGCTATCCCGATCTACTCGATGTCGTGTTTCGAATTGCCTAGAGGACTATGCGAGCACTTGAACTCAATCATTCGAAAGTTTTGGTGGGGATGTAGAGAGGGGCAGAGAAAGCCTGCATGGGTCTCAAGGGAGATCATGAGGAAACCCAAATACTTGGTGTCAGAAATATGCCCTAGAGGTAATAATATTGTATTATTATATTTCCATTATTCATAATTAAGAGTTTATATTTCATGCTATAACTGCTATGATCCTGGAATATGCGATTCAGTGCAAAACTCATATGCACGTGTGAAATGATAAACGGTCAAACAATAGGTTCCCGGTCTAGCCTCTAGGACTGGCTCAAGTGTTGTTGGTGATCAAGTTTTTCGGATCTTAGGATATCGTTAGGTGCAACAATAGTCCTAAAACAACATTGAGGGTATGACATTAGAAGAACGATCGTATTGAATCGACCCAATCTTGTATGTTATACTTTGTAATCATATCGTCTGAAATCATATGTTATAACACGGAGTGTTAGCATGTGTACTTTAGTTCGCCAGACCATGAGAGTGTCTCGGTTACTTCTTACTAGATGGTGGACTTTGGGGTTGCTCAAACGTCATTTGTAACAAGGTGATCATAACGACAACTTCCAGGTTCACCGGAAAGTTTGACAAGGGAACGAACAACTCGAGAGTGGGATTTGCTCCTCTGACAATGGAGAGATATTCTTAGGGCCCTCTCGGTGTGACGGCATCCATCATCGTCTGGCCAGACACAGGTGACTACGTCACGGGGATGCCGGAACACGTCAACGAGAAAGAAGAACAAAACCGGTAAGGGAGCAACGGTATAGTGGGCATGGTGATGACTCAAGAGGATACCGATGCACACTGGGTTTTGTAAAGTATCACGAAGCAAAGGGAACATCACATGATAACCAAAGGTTCACTCGAACATCATTCGTGTAATCATAGGGACCGATATGGATGTCCACGGTTCCGCTATCGGTCATTGAACGAAGGGGTTTCATTCATGTCTATGTTTTACCGAACCTACGGGGTCACAAGCTTAAGGTAATCACGATCTGCTGAGAGTTAGTGGAACAGGAGTGATGTGAATACTTTTGTGAAATAGTTTCATTAATATCCGGAATAGTTCCGAGAGGTTCCGGAAGCATTTCAGGGTCACCGGAAGGGTTTCGGTGGATATCAGGTAATACCGGGTATTACCGATTAATTATATATAGGTGGAAAATGTTTCCAGGGATGTTAAATTATATATATAATGCTCTTGAAATGTTTAAAGTATTTTATATATTAATTAAATATCAACGGGCCTTAATAGGCCAAGAAGGGGAAGGAGACTTGGGCCATAAAGGCCCAAGTGAGGAGGCGCCCCCCTTTTCCTAGTGAGGGGCCGAATCCAACTAGGAGGGGTAATCCCTAGGCCGGCGCACCAAGGGGAAACTTTCCCCCTTGGTGGCTGCCCTCTCCTCCCCCCTAAACCTATATATACCAGATGTTTTGCACCCTTTTGAACTACCAGTTTTGGGTGCCTCTTCTAGTTGATCTAGTTCTAATTGGTCCTGGACTAATTAGAGCTAGCCCTAACCACCTCTAATCCTCATAATTAGAAGCCCAGTGTGGTTCTAATCTCCTCCCTCTAATTCTCCGTCGACGATTAGCTCTGGACGGTGAAGCGCTGCCGGATCGTGAAGACCGTACGCTTGCAATCAAGTAGAGAGGCCGTGCTTTCGGTCTTCTGTTCGAGGGATCGTTCGAGGGCCATTCACGGGATCGTCATCATCGTTCGAGAGACTTCGAGCACGATCTACACTGACTCTTCTTCTTTCGCTGCACTCTGGAGTTGGTAATGATCGTTGACCCCAACCCTTATGCATCTTCATATTGATCTTGGTGATCGTAGGTGCGATTTTTTTTATTTTCTACTACGTTTCCCAACACTTGGGTGGACTGGGTTTTCGAGACCTGGAGATTTTTAACCTTGCTCTACTTGCTAGATAGGCTTGGAGAATTTTGCAGGAACCCAATTCTTTGAGTGCCAGAATACTTAAGTCGGTGTACTTCCCTGAAGGTGACATACTTATGGCAAATTGGGACCTCGACTCTTGCAGGTGTGGCGAGCTATACTCGAGGGTAGGGGTCTACCAAAACATGGTGTTATCAAGAGAATTGGCAATGGTCAAACGACTAGTACTTGGCATGACAACTGGGTCCCAAAACAATCATCTAGGAGACCAATTTTGTCTCTAGTACAAGATCCACCACACCTGGTAGCTGGTCTGCTAATACTAGCAGTGGCTGCATGGAATGAAGAGCTGATTAGAAGTGTACTAGAACAATGCCCGTGCGCTGCAACAGGATATAATTCTAGTACATTATCTTGTGATTTACATGTCCATAATAATGCGATTGTGTAAATAAATGTTCATCAAATTCTGTCCGTGAATTACCTTATATTTTGATCAGAAGTTTGGTAAGTAAATTAAAGTGGAATTGGTTCAGAAGGTAAGTAAATTAAGTTGATTGATTATCATACATGGAAGGTTGGACGAAGGGATGGTGGGAAGAAAGTTGAAATGAGAATCTTACGTTCTTTTTAAGTATTAGAGATTCTTGCCTATGGGCGCGGAAGAAATTCTTCAAATTCCAGTGTGCACAAAGAACGTTGAGGATTTTTGGTCCTGGTTTCCAGATAAGAATGGGAGGTTCTCGGTGAGTTCGGCATACGAGTTTTTGATCCAAACCAAAACTCAACGTGAGAACTGGCTTGAAGGCCGAGGCGGTTCTTCGAACAACGATGGGGATGAGAAGGCATGGTCTACCCTATGGAAGATCAAGGTCCCATATAAGGTCAAGACTTTTCTATGGCGGTTAGCGAGGCATTCATTGCCAACCACCGACGTTCTGAAGAAGAGGAATATGTCTCCTGCAGATGCTTGTGCACTTTGTGGGTGTGAGGACTCATGGCGTCATGCGTTGTTGGGATGCACTATGGCCAGGTGCGTCTGGGCGCTCCCGGACGAGGACCTAGTGGAAAGCATTACGGAGAATCATGAGGCCAGTGCGAAGAACTGGTTGTTCAAGCTTCATGAAAATCTAAGCCAAAATCAGTTTACGAGGCTACTGGTAACTCTCTGGTCCATTTGGTATGCACGAAGAAAGGTCGTCTATGAATCTATTTTTCAGAGCCCATAACAAACAGATGCGTTCATCAATTCATATCTGCATGATCTAGCGGTGAGTACAATTCCTACAAGTTGTCCACACTCTACTACCCAAGCTACAAAAGGACCTAGACGTTGGCTTCCTCCGCCGGCCAATACATCAAAATTTAATGTGGATGGGGCTGTAGCAAGCAATGGTCAGCATGGTGCAGCAGCTGTCATATGCCGTGATGAATCTGGTGTGTATTTGGGAGCCTCGGCAGTGTTATTTCATGTGACTGATCCAACCATATTAGAGACCTTTGCTATCAGGGAGGCTCTTGCTTTAGCCGAGGACATGAATCTTGACCGCCTACATGTTGCATCAGATTGTCTCGGAGTTGTCAATGACATCCATCATTGTGCTAGAGGAAGAAACAGTGCCATCGTCGCGGAAATCGTTGATAGGGGAAACGGTGACAATCTCGCAAAATTTGCTTGTAACTTAGATATAGGGCACCATGTGTGGCTGGGCTCTCCCCCGGACCATCTTATACCCTTGAACGTTAATCAATAAATCAAATGAGAGATTTGTCAAAAAAAACTATTTATCGCATCAAGGAAACAGTGTCGGGATGTCTCGCGTCGAGGAAACAGTATCGGGCCGGCCAATTTTAGCTCACAAAGGTTGAAAAAATTAGGAATAAAAGAGAGCAACCGGGGACCAAGCCATGGTCTCGAGGGTGATCACCGCGTGCGACTAACCACTCCGCATGTGGGCTGGTTAGTTGTAGGACTGCGGCCTACTAGAGGCGACCGGAGCTGGTTTTTTCATGTTTTCTTTGTTTTCTCATTTTTTTTCTTCTCCGATTTTTTCAATCTTTCTTTTTTCCAATTTGTTTCATTTTTTCATTCTACATTTTTATATACAAGTTCAAGATTTCTTCAAATACTTGTTCAACATTTTTATATACATGATCAACATTTTTTTAAACGATTGTTCAACATTTTCCTTTCTTTTTGTTTTTTATTCTACATTTTATATACATGATCTAAATTTTTTCAAATACTTGTTCAATATTTTTCAAATACTTGCTCAATATTTTTTTTCAAATACTTGTTCAACATTTTTATATACATGATTAACATTTTTTTATATACTTGTTCAACAATTTTTCAAATACTTGTTCAACATTTTTTAAATACTTGTTCAATATTTTTTATATACTTGTTCAACATTTCTTCAAATACTTGTTCATCATTTTTCAAATACTTGTTTAACATTTTTATATGCATGATAAAAAATTTGAAATGTTTTCTGAAGAGTGTTTTTTGTAATATATATATTTAGAATATTTTAAAGTATAAACAAAAGTAAAAACGAAAACAGAAAATGTAAACAAAACAGAAAAAAGAGGCTGTGGCCTCCCGAGCTTGTGGACCGGCCCAGATCTTTTGCGCTTCAGCGAGTCCAAAAGCCAGGACTCGCTGAAGGCGGGACATACTCGATCCTGACAATTCGATGCAAAATGCGTCAAATAGGAAATCTTCATCTCGCCTTCAGCGAGACAAGAGAAAGTCTAACTGAAGGGTCGAGCGAGATGGGCTGGCCCACGTACGTGACAGGCCACAACCTCATTTTCTGTTTTAATCTGTTTTCTATTTTTCTTTTTTACTTTTTTTTGTAGTTTTATTTGTACTTTGAAGTATTCTAAATATAGATATTACAAGGAAACAATCTACAATAAATATTTAAGAAAATATAGAATAAGTATTTGAAAATGTTGAACAAGTATTTAAAACATATTGAACAATTACTTGAAAAATGTTAATCAGCATTCCGAAAAATGCTTAATGTGTATACAACTTTTTTATCATGTATTAAAAATGATGAATTTTTGATCTTGTATATAAAATTGTTATTCAAGAATTTTGAAAAAATGTTGACCAAGTATTTAAAAAATGTTAAATGCCTATAGAGGAAATTTTGACCATGTATTAAAAAATGATGAAATTTTTTGAACGTGTATATAAATTTTTTAATCAAGCATTTGAAAATGGTTGAAAAAGTTATTGAGAAATGTTAGTCAAGCATTTGGAAAATGTTTAATATGTATAGAAAAAACTGTTGACCATCTATTAAAAAAATGATGAAAAAAATTTGATCATCTATATAAAATGTTAATCAAGCATTTAAAAAATGTTGAATAAGTGTTTGAAAAATGCTAAATAGCGTTTGGAAAATGTTGACCATGTATTAAAAAATATCAATCTTTTTATTTGAAAACTGCTAATCAATCATTCAAAAATGTTTAAAATGTGTAGAAAAAATGTTGAACATGTATTAAAAAAATGTTGTTATTTTTGAATAATGTTAATCAAGAATTTGAAAAATGTTAAAAGTGTGTATAAAAAAATGTTTACGATGTGTTACCAAATTATTTAATTTGTATTGGAAAAATGTTAGAACTGTATATGATAAATGTTAAAAGTGTGTATAGAAAAAAGAGTAGAATAATAATCAAAAGAGGAAAAAACGAAAAAAGAAATAAAAGAAAAAGTAAAAGAATGAAGAAACAAAATTAAAAAAAATGAAAATAATGAAAAAATTGGAGAAGGAAAAGATAAGAAAGAAAAGAAAACGAAAAAAAGAGAAAAAGAGAAAAAAATAAAAAAAACCGGCTTCAATTGAATCAAGTAGGACGCGCTCCTACAACTAACCGTGAATTGGAGCTTCTTCGGGTGGCTAGCAGCGCCCGCGATCTCACTTGGGCCAGGGATCGATCCCTCTTTCTCCCCCTTTTCTTTTCACCAGTATTTTTACCAGCCATGTTCGCGCGGATGGGTCCGCCCAATTATGACATGGGGGAAGGATAAAACTTCAGTGAGAGCTGCTACTGAACATAGCGCTCGCGGGGATTCTTCCCCTCTCAACAAGCACATGTTTTTTCTTCTACTTTTGTTTTATTTAATTGCTTTTATTGATATATATCTAAAATGAAAATAAATTCTCCCCCTTTTCTTTTCTGAGATATTTTTACTTGCTATGCTCGCGCGAGTGGGCCGGCCCAATACGATATGGGGGGAGGAGAAACCTTCAGCGAGAGCTGCTAGTATCTCGCTTAATGCGAGAGATAGCTCTCGTGGAGATTTCCCCCTCATATAAAGCACATGTTTTTTCTTCTACTTTTTTTAATTTTTGTTTAGTTAATTTTATTTATGTATCTAAAATGAGAAGAAATTTATTTAAATTTTACAAATGTTCCCCACACTCTCCAAAAAAATTTAACGCAATGTTAATAAAAATATTGCGCAAGTTTTATAAACTGTTTGTATCAACAACAAAAAAATAAATTTTTTCCCACATTTAAAAAAAATGTGTGTACAATGAAAAAAAATATTTGCATGTGCCAAAAAGTTCCGTACCTTTTAAAAAATGTATGTGACATTTTAACAAACTTCATGTATTTCAAAAATATGTACATGACATTCTAGAGAAAAAATTATGGAAAGTAGGAAATGGTTTGCATAGTACATATTTTTCGTACGTTCAAGCAAATGCATGTGGCCTTTTAAAGAAATATTCTAGTGTTTCAGAAAATGTTCGTGACATTTCAAGAGAGTGTTTATACAATATAGAAAATGTTCATGTGGTTTAACAAAAAGAGATCAAGCCAATTTTTCACAAAAAAAACAATATATATTTGAAAAATATTTAAACATGTATCAAAAAATGTTTGAAACATGTATTTTAAAAAGATACATCATGTATTTGAAAAATGTTCATCATGTATAAAACAATGTCCACGTGTATATGTAAAATGTATTATGTGTTTTAAAAAAATAGACATATGTGGAACAAAAGAAAATGAATAAAAAAAAAGAAAAAACCCGAAGAAATCTAATGAAGAAATGCAAAAAAACCGGAAAACTGACAAAAAATGCATAAACCGGTGAAGAAACATACAAAAGTAAAATTAAAGGAAAATAAAAAAACCCGGTGAAGAAATGCAAAAAACAAAGAAACCGAAGTAGGAAACCTAAAATCGAAGGTGTACATTCGTAGCGGCTGGCCGATTGGATGCCCTTTGTAGGCGAGCGAAAGTTACATCTCATTGTAGGCGTTTGTAAAGGCCGCTACTAGGCTGGGCGCGTCAGCCTCAGCTCTCGTCTACTACTAGCATAGAAGTTTTTTTTAAAGAACTACTACCTCCGTACTTGTTTATTGGTCTTCTTTGTATTTTGTGCCAAATTTTGATTATAGATTTGACTAGCAAAATGTTAATTCATGTCACAAAAAAATATGTTGTTAAATTCGTATTTGAATGTACTTTTCAATGATATTACTTTTGTTACATATAACTTACATTTTGTTAGTTAAATTCATTGTCAAAATATGACACAGAATATGAGGAGTACTAGAATCTCTCCTCTCTCCTGCTTAAAAAGAACGTAAGGTTCTATCATCCACCTCGTCCAACGTCTTGTTGACACACGAACACGTTGCGTGTACCGTTGACGCCGGGGGTGATGCACCGCAGCTCACGTCGAAGGAGACCCGACCGACAACGCGATACGCAGGACAGTCGGCGGGCGCTTTTGAAGACCCGAAACCCCACACACCCGGGAGGGACCCCGTCAGGGAGTGCGGCGGCTATAGGTTGCCCTAGGTCGATTCGCTCACCCCTAGAGCCTCGGGATTCGCAGCTCTCAAACATGAAGAACAGTGAAGAACGAGAGAGAAAAACGATAAAGAGATAAAACGTAAATGAAAAGGTAGTATATTGATTTGTTCGATTGTGTGTTGTTCAATCGACCATTTACCCCTTACATATATATGAGGCGGCTGGACTTTCCGTACAAGAAAAGGATTCACCTAGGCTTTCCTTACAATAAAAATTACATCAATTCACGTCCTAGAGTCCTAGTTCTAATTCAACCCGGATTCAGTCTGAATCTGGCCCATATTCTGTTTTGCTGCTTGCGCGGGCTGTCGAACTTGCATATGACCTCCGATCAAGACAGACCCCACATCAAAATTGTGCGTCTCGACGATACGAACAACTCTCGTGTTGATCACTTTTCCAAATAAGGTCATCCTGAATACTCTACGAGGTCATCTTTACCTTTCAGTCGGACTCGGTCTTGCAGTTAACTGTACTGTCCGAGTCTTGTAGTGACTCTGCAGGCCTTATACTATCTCAGATGATGACGAGTCCAAAAGCAAAGTTGACCGTTTCGACGTTACGAACAAATTCCATGTTGAACACTTTTTCATCTGAGGCAATTTAGATAACCTTTCAGGCACATCTTCAACTTTTGGTCGGACCACTCGGATTTGAATTTCTTCACTCGGATGTTAGAGTCTTTCACTCGGATCACCCGGCTAGACTTCTTCACTCGGATGTCAACTTCTTACTCGATCGGCAAGCTTTCATTCCGATGGTAAACTTTTCACTCGGATGACTATATTTTCACTCGGACGGCAATATTTTACCCGAACGTCAAGCTTTCACTCGGATCACAATGTTTCATTCGGATCTGTAATATTTTCACTCGGATGGTAAGCTTTTCACTCGAATTTCTTGACTGAAAACACAGCCTGGTCTTGTTTTGCCTCCCAAGGTTGTATACTACCTCGGATCGAGACAATTTATATATGAAAATCGACCGGCTCGACGAGACGAAACTTTCTTCTGATAAAGGTTTTCTGGTTCAAGGCCTTCTTGAGGGCCGAATTGCTCACGCATTGCATCAGACACTCATCAACATGTGTCTGGTGTCAAGCTTAATATTTTGGTCTCTGGTCTGGCTGGACCGTATTGACTGTAACTTTTGCATATGAACTCGGATTAAGATGATTTATATATCAAAATCAATTGCCTTGACGAGACGAAGACAATTCCTTTAGGGCCCTCCTTCATCTGAGGTCATCTTGGAAGTGCAATCAGCTGAAAATCACTCGGAACACTAAATTCTGCCACTCCGAATATAGTTTCGGCCCCTAAGATGAGGTCGGATGGCGATAACCTAAACATCAAAGTTGTTCCATTCGGCAACGCAAAATTTTCTCATGCTGAAAACCCTTTCACTCGAGGCCATCTTAGTTGCCTTTTACGTTGTGCCAAAATCCGATGTCAACACATGCCCCCCTGTTTTTCGGCAAAGCTTGTATGCCGAAAAATAATATGCACGGTGTTTGTTCTAAGGACGATGTCAACACTCCATCGGCCATTTATACCTCTCGGGGCGATAATTATATATCGGCCCTGTTTGTGCTAAGGGCGATAATCATATATCGGCCATTGCCTACTTAGGCTTCTTGCCACACACTCGGGTGGTACTTCTTCAAGTACTTGCCATTGAGAGCTCGAGGTAACAATGTCCCTTGTACGGATTCCACCAAATATGAGTTTCCGGGAACTACTCTTGTAATCCTAAAAGGACCTTCCCAACTCGGAGACCACTTCCCGAATTTTCTATCTCTTGAACCAATCGGCAGAATCACTTTCCAAACGAGATCGTCAACTTGAAAATTCTTCAACTTGACTTTCTTATTGTAAGCTCTTGCGACCCTCAACTTGTCTCTCTCTCTCTATGGCCTTCAAAGCAGCCAAATGTTTATCGGCAACCTCATCAATATTGTCCATCATCAAGTTATAAAAGTCTATTGCCGATAAATCATTTTGTTTGGCTATTCTCAAAGCATTGAAATTTACTTCCACTGGTAAAATAGCCTCTTGACCATATACTAGCTCATATGGAGTCACCTTCGTAGCACCATGCCTTGAGATTCTATGTGCCCACAAAGCTTCAGACAACAACTCATGCCATCTCCTCGGATTATCCTCAATCTTCTTTTTGATGATTTTGATTAAAATTTTATTGCTAGACTCAACTTGTCCATTAGCTTGGGCATAATATGGAGAGGAATTGAGCAACTTTATGTTATAAGATTCGGCGAATTCTCCGACTTGGTGTGACATGAAAGATGAACCTTGATCTGTAGTTAACATTTGAGGAATGCCGAATCTATGAATAATGTGCTCGGTTATGAATTGAATTACCTCTGTATGCGTCATGTTCTTGAGAGGTACTGCTTCAGACCATTTAGTGAAATAATCGGTTGCCACCAATACGAACCGATGCCCCTTTGAGGAAGATGGATGAATTTCTCTAATAAAGTCTAAGCCCCATCCTCTGAAAGGCCACGGCTTGATAATAGGATGTAACATAGCAACAGGAGCCAATTGAATATCACCAAACTTTCGACATGCTTCACACCCTTTATAATATCTGAAGCAATCATTAATCATCATCGGCCAATAAAATCCGGCACGTCGCAGTAACCATTTCATCTTAGGAGCCGACTGATGAGTGCCACAGATGCCTTCATGTACCTCTCCCATAGCAACTCTTGCTTGGTCCTCGTCCAAGCATTTTAAAAGAACATCATCAACTGTTCGGCAATAAAGATCATTATCTCTCATTGTATATTTGAAAGCCATTCGCACAAAACAGCCCTGTCCACCCTTTCACTCGGATTACATAAGTAATCGACAATGGGCTTCCTCCACTCGGGATTGTCACCCGCACTAAACTTTTTGTTAATGGCCGAATCAGTGGGTTCTGGTTCAGCGTCTGTATTGGCAAGGGTAGACATCGGTCTTTGAGAAATATGAAACATGCCATGATCAACATGATAGCCGGATGCTTGTTGTGCCAACTCATTTGCTCTCCAATTGTCATGTCTACATATATGAGCAATGCTAAAACAATCCAAAGTAGAAATCATATCTATACATTTATCAAGATAAACATTAAGTGATTCGTCCAAACACTGAAAAACTTTGGATATTTGTTGTACTACTCGAAACGAATCACCAAAAGCCTTAATATGTGTAGCACCTATAGCAAGCAACATCTCTAGGCCGAATAACAATGCTTCATATTCGGCTTGATTATTTGTGCAAAAATATTCTAAGCGGCATGAGGCTTCAAAAACAGCACCATGAGGAGATATATAAATAATACCAACACCTTGTCCATTGCTACAAACTGAACCATCAAAATATAATCTCCAAGATACTAACGAAACAAGGTTTATATCAACATCATGCTTGTCATTAATCCGATGCTCAACAATAAAATTAGCAACGATCTGGCCTTTCATGGATTTTAGAGATTCATAAGCCAAATCATATTCAATCAAAGCATAAGCCCACTTGCCAATTCTACCACTAAGAGTTGGCCTATGCAACATGTATTTAATGACATCGGTTTTACAAGCTACTATGCAAGCACTCGGCACTAAATAATGTCTCAATTTTGTGCAAGCATAATATAAGCATAGACAAAGTTTTTCAATAAATGTATACCTTTTCTCGGCGTCCAATAATCGCCTGCTCAAATATGTAATAGCATGCTCTTTTCCTTCAGTTTCTTGAGTTAAAACAGCACCAATAACACCTTCCTCTGCTGCAATGTAAAGCTTAAAGGGCTCCCTATGCTTGGGCGCTTTCATCACCGGAGTAGTGCACAAATAATTCTTGATCATATCAAATGCTTCTTGCTGTTTTGCACCCCCCCCCCAAGTAACATCAACATCATTCTTTAACCGAAGGATAGGAGTAAATGCATCAACTTTCCCTGACAGATTAGCTATGAACTTTCTCAAATAATTGACCTTGCCAAGGAATTTTTGCATGTCTCTCTTGCATGTTGGAGCCTCCACTTTCTGTATGGCCTCTATCTTTTAGGGATCAATCTCTATACCATCTTCGTGAATAATGAAATCCAAAAATTTGCCAGCCGACACGCCGAATGCACACTTCAAAGGATTCATCTTTAGTCCATATCTTTTCATTCTTTCAAAAGCTAAACGCAAATTGGCCAAGTGAGACTCAAAAGCATCCGATTTGACAACAATATCATCAATGTAGACTTCAAGTATGACGCCGAGTAAATCATGAAAAATCAAATTCATAGCCCTCTGATATGTGGCTCTAGCATTTTTTAATCCAAAAGTCATTACTGTACACTCAAATAAACCAAGGAAACCAGGGCATCGGAAAGCCGTTTTGGACATGTCCTCTTCGGCCATAAAAATTTGGTTATACCCCGCATTACCAGCAAGAAAGCTAATGACCATATATCCAGAAGCATCATTAATAAGCATATCGGCTATTGGCATGGGATACTCATCTTTGGTTGTAGCCCTATTCAAATCTCTGAAATCAATGCATACCCTCAACTTGCCGAATCCTTTCTTCTCCACTGAGACAATGTTAGAAATCCACTCGGCATACCTGCAGGGTCTAATAAAATTAGCTTTAAGCAAACGGCCGATCTCTTCCTTGATCCGGTCATATGTTTTTGGATTAAACTTTCTGGCCGATTGTTTGTAAGGTCTAAAACCGGCCTTTATAGGTAATCGATGCTCCACTAGATCTCGGCTTAAACCTGGCATCTCATGATATTCTCATGCAAAGCAACAAACATATTCTTTCAATAGCTCGATTAACTTAGCTTTGCAATCGACTTTCAAATTTTTGTTTACAAACGTCGGCCGAGTGACTGAACCATCTCCAATATCTATCTCTTCTAATGGATCGGCCGATGTAAAACCTTGTCCAAGTTTATCCATGTCATCCAACTCCTCTATAGACTCATACATATCGTTCTCACTGGACCGATATTTTACAAGACGTTTTTGTAACCACTCGGAATTAGAATCCATTTAAATATATCATTCCCTAGAGCCGATTGCACTCAGTCGGCTTTAAAGAGACGGGCACGAAACAATTCTTGGTTGTGCTGAGAAAATCAAACTCTGACAAGTCGCGTCCCGTTAAGCAAGTAGCATTGGGGTGTTGCCAATCCACTGATGCATCGGCCAAAGCAACGCAGGCCGAGTTATCCGCATGAATGACTTCCACCTCATCATCAACCCACTGGATCAAAAACTAGTGCATAGTGGATGGCACGCACTGGTTTGCATGAACCCAATCACGGCCTAGTATGACGTTGTAATTACCTTGCACCGCGGCGACAAAGAATGCAGTAGCCAAAGTTTTGCTTCCGACTGTAAGCTCCACATACATCACACCTTTGGCTTCAGTTTTCTCTTTGCCTTCAAATCCATTAAGCACCATATTGGTCTTGATCAATTCTTCATCGGGCAATCCCAATTTCTTGAAGACCGAATAGGGCATAAGATTTACCACAGCACCACCATCAACAAGCATCCGAGTGAGCGGCGATCCATTGATATGACCTCTGAGACACAACAGTTTCAGAAGCGTTACTGGTTCTTTCGGCTTCTCGAATATTGCGTTTTTATGGCCAAAATCCAGCCGAGCCACCTCCCCTTCCACATCTACAACACGAAACTCAGCAGGTAAGTACCATATTGATATCCATACCTTCATGAACTGGTGTAGATTCATGGTCCAACATATCATCCTCTTCCTCAGGTGTATCCACCGATTCTGAAATCTGTTCGAGTGAAGGAGAAGTAAGAAGTGTCGCAGACGATGTAATAGCTGTCGCATCGTCCTCCTTTGGTGGTGTAGGTACTGCTGTGATATATGTAGAAGCCACTGCATCTCGTATTTGTTTAGGCCTCCACATTTGTTTTGCAGGCACCATGGGCCGAGTGTCATTGAACAACTTATCCCTTTGCTTTTCGGCCTCCTGTTCTGCCATCTCTTGACTCCTTAACCTTTGTAGTTTCCTCTTCTATGTCTTTGTTAGCCCTAGAGGACACCACTTTGGCTGAGTGTATTTAGGGTCTCGTGACTTTGCTTGGCTGGTGCTTGCTTCATGGTCATTAGCCGAGTGCTTTGGCGTGATAGCAAGTATCGGCTCAGTCGGGTTGTTATGCACAGTCGGCTGTTGTATGGGGAATGTTTTGGTGCCCAAGATAAGTGAGTCGGCATCAATTTTTTCGTTGCCTTTTCTCGACTCAATTGATGTAACACCTGATGACTTAACACGCCATTCTTTTTTACTTTCCTGATGCATGAAATTTCCACTCGGGCGCACCTTTTTACTAGGATGGAATCCACTCGGATGGATTTCACTAGGATGGAATCCACTTGGGTGCATTCTTACACTCGGATAGTTTCCACTTGGTTGCATATTTTGACCAGCCGACTGATAGTCACCAATGTTCAGGCGACATAATCGGAGACCGATTCATCATGCTTCTGTTTAACCGATGTTAGATGTGACAACTTAAGTTCATTGTCGCCGCTATAAAAGTGATCATGAAATTTTTGTTCTAGCTGAGACCAAACCCAAATGGAACCATGTGGTAAAGAAGAAAACCATGAAAATGCGGTACCAGTTAATGATAAAGGAAATAAACGCACTTTCAATTCATTTAGTGAGCCTGCTTCACCTAATTGTGCCAAGTATTGACTAACATGCTCCCATGTGGTTTTCGTGCCTTCTCCATTAAACTTAACAAGGTCTGGAATTTTATATCCCGTAGGGCACTGGATGGCATCAAAGTACTAGGGATACGGTTTTTGGTAAATCCGATTCCGAGGCAACTCAACTCCAAAATTCTCTCGAAGCATCTTAGCCATCTCCTCTCTAAAATTAGCTAAAGCATCATCTGTAGTGGACGATGAAGCTTGCTGTAGTGGCATAGGAGGAGTAGGATTACTAGCTGTAGGTAGGAATTGTGGCATGTATGCCGAACCATAGTTCGGTAGTGACCGAGTAGTTGTACCTGCAGGTAGGGTTTGATTCGGCGTTGCCACCGAACTTGGCATGCTCATGATAGGGTTAATGGGTGCAGCCACAATCTGATTTGCTTGGGTAGGGTAATAAGTCATCGGTATAGGAGGCACTGATGAAATAGGTAAAACCAGATTAGGGTTTTGCACGCTAGCAGCTATACCACCATTACCACTAGATGATTGAGATATATTCTTCTGAGCATTAGTATTTTCGATGAAAGTTTGATAGACCAGGTTGTTACCATTAGCAATACGACTCTCAATCTCAGCCCATTGCTCAGGAGAAAAAGTAGTACTCATAGAGGGTTTAACCTGCTCGGCTTGAAGAGGAGGGAACTTGATTTCTTCAATCGGAGTGATGTTGCCTTGGCGATCCTTCTTGAATTTTGCAAGGAACTCCTGCAAGTCCTTCTCTTCGCGTGCCTTCTTGTACTCCTCATAGATTTGGCGATGATCGGCCGATATCTCATCAAGACTCGGCTTAATGATGTTATCGGTGTCTACCTCAGATGGCTTGGGAAGATCAAACATGATGGATGATGATGATGATGATTGACCTTCGATCCCCAGCGGAGTCACCAAAAAGTGTGTTGACACACGAACACGTCACATGTACCCTCGACACCGGGGGTGATGCGCCGCAGCTCACGTCGAAGGAGACCCGACCGACAACGCGATACGCAGGACAGTCGGCGGGCACTTTTGAAGACCCGAAACCCCACACACCCGGGAGGGACCCCGTCAAGGAGTGTGGCAGCTATGGGCTGCCCTAGGTCGATTCGCTCGCCCCTAGAGCCTCGGGATTCATAGCTCTGAAACACGAAGAACAGCGAAGAACGAGAGAGAAAAACGATGGAGAGATAAAACGTAGATGAAAAAGTAGTATATTGATTTGTTCGATTGTGTGTTGTTTAATCGGCCGTCACCCCTTACATATATATGAGGCGGCTGGACTTCCCGTACAAGAAAAGGATTCACCTAGGCTTTCTTTACAAGAAAAATTACATCAATTCACGTACTAGAGTCCTAGTTCTAGTTCAACTTGGATTCAGTCTGAATCTGGCCCATATTCTGTTTTGCTACTTGCGCGGGCCGTCGAACTTGCATATGACCTTCGATCAAGACAGCACACACATCAAAATTATGCGTCTCGACGATACGAACAACTCTCATGTTGATCACTTTTCCAAATAAGGCCATCTTGAATAGTCTACGAGGTCATCTTTACCTTCCAGTCGGACTCGGTCTTGCAGCTAATTGTATTGTCCGAGTCTTGTAGTGACTCTGCAGGCCATATACTATCTCAGATGATGATGAGTCCAAAAGAAAGGTTGACCGTTACGAACAAATTCCATGTTGAACACCTTTTCATCCGAGGCAATCTAGATAACCTTTCAGGCACTTCTTCAACTTTTGGTCGGACCACTCGGATTTGAATTTCTTCACTCGGATGTTAAGAGTCTTTCACTCGGATCGCCGGCTAGACTTCTTCACTCGGATGGCAACTTCTTACTCGATCGGCAAGCTTTCATTCTGATGGTAAACTTTTCACTCGGATGACTATATTTTCACTCGAACGACAATATTTTACCCGAACGTCAAGCTTTCACTCGGATCACAGTGTTTCATTCGGATCTGTAATATTTTCACTCGGATTTCTCGACTGAAAACACAACCGGATCTTGTTTTGCCTCCCCAGGTTGTATACTACCTCGGATCGAGACAATTTATATATGAAAATTGACCGGCTCACGAGATGAAACTTTCTTCTGTTAAATGTTTTCTGGTTCAAGGCCTTCTTGAGGGTCGAATTGCTCACGCATTTCATCATACACTTATCAACATGTGTCGGGTGTCAAGCGTAATATTTTGGTCTCTGGTCTGGCTGGACCGTATTGACTGTAACTTTTGCATATGAGTTCGGATTAAGATGATTTATATATCAAAATCGATTGCCTTGACGAGACGAAGACAATTCCTTTAGGGCCCTCCTTCATCTGAGGTCATCTTGGAAGCGCAATCAGCTGAAAATCACTCGTAACACTAAATTCTGCCACTCCGAGTATAGTTTCGGCTCCTAAGATGAGGTCGGATGGCGATAACCTAAACATCAAAGTTGTTCCACTCGGCAACGTAAAACTTTCTCATGCAGAAAACCCTTTCACTCGAGGCCATCTTAGTTGTCTTTTATGTTGTGCCAAAATCCGATGTCAACACGTCTCCCCTTCTCGTCTTTTATTGACTTACCAAGTAAAATTATGTTTTCTTTACCAACCAATAAGTTCTTACTAGTGATTACTAAATAAATTCCTGAAATTTATTTTGATAGATAAATCACGGGCATGATTTGATAATTAATTATGTAATTAATCACACTAACATGGAATTTAATTATGGGCTATGGACTAACATATTATAAAATATTTACACCCGTTGCAACCCATGGGCAAAGTTATTCTAAAAAATATATATACTCCAACAATGTAACGTAGATTTATTTATGATTTGGGAGCTAAGCTCCCAATACCGCAGATTCCGCAAAAAGCAAAGCTCTCCATAAGGATGCACAGACCTACAGTAACAGCAGCTATAGCCAGCAGCCAAAACACGTACTACTACCAGTGGAGATTGGTTTTAATTAATTCGCACGCATCTGCATCACAAACATAATGCACATGTCTCGAGGCCGGTGTATCTTGTTTGCATGCAGAGAGGCACACATACCATACGTCCTGATAATCAATAGAAAACAACAACGGAACTAAACAAGGCATCTCGATCTTAGGCCAGATTGTCTAATCTATCTATCTCAATATCGATATGGTGCACCCAGTTGTGTCACATGCACGCACGGGACATGCGACATGCGCGCGCGGGCTCAAGTTATTCGTAGCAACGGGGAAGCATACAAGGGTAGCGGGTGTGCAGAAGCAACAGACAAGTGCACACTGGCCTCGCTAGTCGATCGATCGCTACAGATATACGGAGTACATGCATGCATGCATGTGTCCGTGTCCAACACGTTTTAGGAAATAGAAACCCTAGCTAGATCAAACAGAGACAGCGATCGAGGTGCATGGCTGGATATGGGCAGGCAATAATATGGTCATGATGAATGAATTTATACATGCAAGGTCTGAAGTGCCGCCCTCTGCCATAATGTTCCAAAAAATACACTTCCTGCTTGCTTGTTTCTTTCTTCACTCTCCCTCTCTTTGTCGATGTGTGTGAGTGTGTCACAGCTTGAACAGTGACCTCGTGTCGCACTATGGTTGTTTCCATGCATGCATGCATGCATGGGACCTTGTGGTGCATGCACGCCGGGCTTGACATATTGTAATTTGTCGGCAATAGCTAGGTGATCACAAGATATATAGCGCGTTCAGATGTACGTCGGCACATGTGTAGGTTTCAAGCATACATATATACATGCATATCGTATTATCATGAATAGCTACGGACCAATTGGTGATACAGTGCTGAATTTGATCGTATCTTGATTCGACTTAGCTAAACTATTCGTCCACTTTATATGCTTCCTTCCACTAAACATGCACATAAATCATTCAGATGTACATGTCCCAAGAACAGTGATCGACTGACCCAGCTTGGTCCAGCTTTTCATTAGGTCCAAGTACTAGCTTTAGCTGGTGTGTCGCGCTGATCAGTCTGTCACGGGACGAATTGACTCTTTAGCGCGCGAGCGTCCGCACGCTCGCGCGCGAGATAGCAGTCCTCTGTAGTAGTATAGTCCCCAGCCTCGACTTGTACTGCTTGTCTTGCCGGAATGCTCGGCATTCTGCCCAAGACGAGGTTATCATCGAGATTGATATTTGTTTAGGGTGTGGCTAAGTCTCACTCGACTGACCGTCTCAGTTAAGTGATATAGTATATAAGAAAGAAAAAGAAAAAACTGAAAAGAATATTTTGTACGAATCTCCATGCAAGATCTAGGGGATATAGCATTGACTGAGACATAACGAAGCCTCAGTCGACTGAGACTTAGCAAAACTGTTTTTTTGGGGCATCGAGCTTGACATTTATGTCACCTTGTACTTGTTCCCTCTCTAGTTCGATTACAACATCTACAACCACGATTGTCTGATTCCGATCCTCAAACGTCCACGGGCGCGCCCGGTTACTGACCGGGCATGCCCGTTTTGAATTTCTATTTAGCATGCAGACAACCATGTTTCTAAATTATCCGGTCAAATTCTTGTGATTGGTAGGGATAGAGAGAGGGAAAAGAATGAATAAAGAAAGAGAAAAGATGGTCCGGCGTGAGCCACATCCTACGTGGAGGGCTGCCGGACATCCCCATATCCTCCCCATATTTGGTGTGGATATGAGAATTTACGGACAACCTGGTCATATGGGGACAAGAGGGGGGGGGGGGGGTCCGATAGGTGCGTTTTTTTCTTCTCTCTCCACACAATGATCGGGTTGTCCTCCCGAACGTATGGTAAGAATTTGGGTGGTCCGGTTGTAGATGCTCCTACAGGGGTGAGCTCCATCGATGCATGGTTTGGCCCTCCCGGTGTTGGGGCTGGATAGCAACAATGCGACGATAATGGTTGTTTCTTCACAGCGTAGGAATCGGAAAACTGTAGTGTTACCTTTTTCTGAAAAAACAGTAGTATTATTCGGCCAAGACTGTCGTGATGGCTTAATGTGGGATGACGTCTGACAAGTTCGCTAGGTCCACGTTGATCTACCATGGAGTACTGGCTGACGCGACTAATGGAAGATTCGTTTTCAAGATGGTGATTGGAGCATTGCTTTTTATAGGGTGTGAAAACTCTTGTCTTGGCCTGGATTGGTCGTGTTGAACAACGACAAACTTTCGTCATTACTTTATTGAAGGCGTTGTCTAATTGTTGTTGTACTGGCCTTCATTTGTTTTATCTCGGCAACTAGGATGAAAACGTTGGGGAACGTTGCATGGGAAACAAAAAAAATTCCTACATTCACCAAGATCAATCTAGGACATGCACATCTACGAGAGGAGAGTGGTGTCGACATACCCTTGTAGACCGAAAGCGTTAACGATCTAGAGATTGTGGTTGGCGTAGTCGTACTCGCGTCGAGATCCAATCCGATCCAAGTACCGCACGTGCGGCACCTTCGAGTTTAGCACACGTACGGCTTGGCGGCGGCCTCTCCTTCTTGATCCAGCAAGGGAGGGAGAGGAGGTAGACGAGATCTGAACCAACACGACGGCGTGGTGGTGGTGGTGGCAGCGGAACTCTGGCAGGGCTTCGCCAAGCGCCTACCGGTGAAACATGAGAGGAGTTGGGAGAGGTAGGCAAGGGTCGAAGAGCCGCTTCCCCCAACACCTCCCCACCTAGGCCCTAGGGTCGTTGAACAAAGGGGGAGGAAGGAAATCCCTCCTTTCCTTCCCCACCGATCACTATCCCCCTTTTTAGGGATCCTGATCTTATCCCTTCGGGATATGATACTATTCCTTTTAAGGGAGGATCTTGGTGTGCCTAGACCAGGGTTGTGGGGACTTTCCCCACTACCCATGTTCATGTGGGTCCCCCATGCAGGTGGGCCCCACTCCGGAACCTTCTAGAACCTTCCCGGTACAATACCGAAAAAACTCAAACTTTTTCCGGAACCCCGATAACAACTTTCCATATATGAATCTTTACCTCCGGACTATTTCGGAGCTCCTCGTGACGTCCCGGATCCCATCCAAGACTCCAAACAACCTTCGGATTTTCCACTATTAATATCTCAATACTACCCTAGCGCTACCGAACGTTAAGCATGCGACCCTACGGGTTCAGGAATATGCAGATATGACCGAGACTCCTCTCCGGTCAATAACCAATAGCGGGACCTGGATGCCCATATTTGTTCCTACATATTCAACGAATATCTTTATCGGTTGAACGATGTCAAGGATTTAGCTACTCCCGTATGCAGTTCCCTTTGTCCATCGGTATGTTACTTGCCCGAGATTCGATCGTCGGTATCTCCATACCTAGTTCAATCTCGTTACCGGCAAGTCTCTTTACTCGTTCCGTAATACAAGATCCCGTGGCTAACTTCTTAGTCACATTGCTTGCAAGCTCACTGTGATGTTGTATTATCGATTGGGCCCCGGGATACCTCTCCGTCATACGGAGTGACAAATCCCAGTCTCGATCCATGCCAACTCAACAGATAACCTCGGAGATACCTGTAGAGCATCTTTATAGTCACCTAGTTACGTTGCGACGTTTGATACACACAAGGTACTCCTCCAGTGTCAGTGAGTTGCATGATCTCATGATTATAGGAACAGATACTTGACATGCAGAAAACGATAGCAATAAACTTGATACGATCATATGCCATGTTTATAGTTTGGGTCTTGTCCATCGCATCATTCTCCTAATGATGTGATCCCGTTATCAAATGACAACTCATGTCTATGGCTAGGAAACCATAGCCATCTTTGATCAATGAGCTAGTCCGGTAGAGGCTCACTAGGGACATGTTGTTGTCTATGTATCCATATATGTATTTAAGTTTCCAGTCAATATAATTATATCATGGATAATAAACGATTATCATGAACAAGGAAATATAATAATAACCACTTTATTATTGCCTCTAGGGCATATTTCCAACAGTCTCCCACTTGCACTAGAGTCAATAATCTAGCATTACATGGTAATGAATCTAACACCCATAGAGTTCTGGTGTTGATCACGTTTTGCCCGTGGTAGAGGTTTAGTCAACGGATCTGTAACATTCAGATCCGTATGTACTTTGCAAATGTTTATGTCCTCCTCCTTGATCGCATCGCGGATGGAATTGAAGCGTCGCTTTATGTGTCTGGTCCTCTTGTGAAACCTTGGTTCCTTGGCCAGAGCAATGGCACCAGTGTTGTCACAGAACAGAGTCATTGGGTTCAGTACACTGGGTACAACTCCAAGATCTGTCATGAACTGCTTCATCCAGACACCTTCCTTCGCTGCCTTCGAGGCAGCTATGTACTCCGCTTCACATGTAGAATCAGCTACCACGCTTTGCTTGGAACTGCACCGGCTTACCGCTCCCCCATTTAGAATATATACGTATCCGGTTTGAGACTTAGAGTCATCCGGATCAGTGTCAAAGCTTGCATCGACGTAACCCTTTACGACGAGCTCTTGATCACCTCCATAAACAAGAAACATTTCCTTAGTCCTTTTCAGGTACTTAAGGATATTATTGACCACTGTCCAGTGTTCCACTCCTGGATCACTTTGAAACCTTCCGGCCATACTTATGGCAAGGCAGACATCTGGTCTTGTGCACAACATCGCATACATGATACAGCCTATGGCAGAGGCATAGGGGATGACACTCATCTTTTCTCTATCCTCTGTAGTCGCTGGGCATTGAGTCTTACTAAACTTCACACCTTGCAAAACAGGCAAGAACCCCTTCTTGGACTGATCCATTTTGAACTTCTTCAAAATCTTATCAAGGTATGTGCTTTGTGAAAGTCCTATTAAGTGTATCGATCTATCTCTATAGATCTTGATGCCTAATATGAAAGCAGCTTCTCCTAAGTCCTTCATTGAAAAACTCTTGTTCAAATATTCCTTCACGCTTTCCAAAAGTTCTATATTGTTTCCAATCAGCAATATGTCATCCACATATAATATTAGAAACGCTATAGAGCTCCCACTCACTTTCTTGTAAATACAAGCTTCTCCGTAAACTTGTATAAACCCAAACGCTTTGATCACCTCATCAAAGCGAAGATTCCAACTCCGAGATGCTTGCACCAGTCCATAAATGGATCGTTGGAGCTTGCACACTTTGTCAGCATTCTCTAGATCGACAAAACCTTCCGGTTGCATCATATACAACTCTTCCTTAAGGAAACCGTTAAGGAACACTTTTTTGACATCCATCTGCCAGATTTCATAATCGAAAAATGCAGCTATTGCCAACATGATTCTGACGGACTTAAGCATCGCTACGGGTGAGAAAGTCTCATCGTAGTCAACTCCTTGAACTTGTGAAAATCCCTTTGCCACAAGTCGAGCTTTGTAGACGGTAACATTAGCGTCCGCTTTCGTCTTCTTCTTGAAGATCCATTTATTCTGAATGGCCTTTCACGCTTCAGGTAATACTTCCAAAGTCCATACTTTGTTTTCATACATGGATCCCATCTCGGATTTCATGGCCTCTAACCATTTGTCGGAATCCGGGCCCACCATCACTTCTCCATAGCTCGTAGGTTCATCGTTGTCCAACAACATGATATCTAAGACAGGGTTACCGTACCACTCAGGAGTAGTACGTATCCTGGTCGACCTACGAGGTTTGATAGTAACTTGATCCGAAACTTCATGATCACTATCATTATCTTCTTATTCAACTGACGTAGGTGCCACATAAACATCTTTCTGTGTTGTGCTACTCTCTAGTTGAAGTAAAGGTTCAACAACCTCATCAAGTTCTATCTTCCTCCCACTCAATTCTTTCGAGAGAAACTCTTTCTCGAGAAAGGACTCGTTCTTAGCGACAAACACTTTGCCCTCGGATCTGAGATAGAAGGTATACCCAATCGTCTCCTTTGGGTATCCTATGAAGACGCATTTGTCTGCTTTGGGTTCGAGCTTTTCTGGCTGAAGCCTTTTGACATAAGCATCGCAGCCCCAAACCTTAAGAAACGACAGCTTAGGTTTCTTGCCAAACCATATTTCATACTGTGTCATCTCTACGGACTTAGATAGTGCCCTATTTAAAGGGAATGCAGCTGTCTCTAATGCATCACCCCAAAATGAGAGTGGCAGATCGGTAAGGAACATCATAGAATGCACCATATCCAATAAGGTACGATTACGATGTTCGGACACACCATTACGCTGTGGTGTTCCAGGCGGCGTCAGTTGTGAAACAATTCCACATTGTCTTAAGTGATTGCCAAACTCATAACTCAGATACTCTCCCCCTTGATCAGATCGTAGGAATTTTATCTTCTTGTTACGATGATTCTCAACTTCACTCTGAAATTGCTTGAACTTTTCAAGCGTTTCAGACTTATGCTTCATTAAGTAAATATACCCATATCTGCTCAAATCATCGGTGCAGGTGAGAAAGTAATGATATCCACCGCGCGCGTCAACACTCATCGGACCGCACACATCAGTATGTATGATTTCCAACAAGTTACTTGCCCGTTTCATTGTTCCGGAAAACGGGGTTTTAGTCATCTTGCCCATGAGGCATGGTTCGCATGTGTCAAGTGATTCAAAATCAGGTGACTCCAAAAGTCCATCAGCATGGAGTTTCTTCATGCGCTTTACACCAACATGACCTAAGCGGCAGTGCCACAAGAAAGTGGTACTATCATTATCAACTCTACATCTTTTGGCATCAATGTTATGAACATGTGTATCATCACTATCGAGATTCAATAAGAATAAACCCCTCACAATGGGTGCATGACCATAAAAGATATTACCCATATAAATAGAACAACCATTATTCTCTGATTTAAATGAGTAACCGTCTCGCATTAAACAAGATCCAGATATAATGTTCATGCTCAACGCAGGCACTAAATAACAATTATTTAGGTTTATCACTAATCCCGATGGTAATCGAAGAGCGAGCGTGCTGACGGTGATCACATCAACCTTGGAACCATTTCCCACGCGCATCATCACTTCATCCTTCGCCAGCCTTCGTCTATTCCGTAGTTCCTGTTTAGAGTTGTAAATGTAAGCAACTGCACCGGTATCAAATACCCAGGCACTACAACTAGAGCTGGTAAGGTACGCATCAATAACATGTATATCATATATACCTTTGTTGATGTTGGCCCCCTTCTTGTCGGCCAGATACTTGGGGCAATTCTGCTTCCAGTGGCTAGTTCCCTTGCAATAGAAGCACTCAGTTTCAGGCTTGGGTCCAGCCTTGGGTTTCTTCACGGAAGGAGCAACTGCTTTGCCACTCTTCTTGAAGTTTCCCTTCTTTCCCTTGCTCTTCTTGAAACTAGTGGTTTTATTGACCATCAACACTTGATGCTCCTTCTGGATGTCTGACTCAGCGACTTTCAGCATCGCGAACAGCTCGGAAACTGACTTGTTCATCCCTTGCATGTTATAGTTCAACACAAAGCTCTTGTAGCTAGGTGGTAGCGATTGAAGAACTCTGTCAGTGACCGCCTCAGGTGGGAGCTCAACTCCCAACTCAGCCAGATGGTTGTAATACCCAGACATTCTGAGTATGTGCTCATTGACAGAACCATTCTCCTCCATCTTGCAGGCATAGAACTTAGGGATTTTTACATCTGTGCCCCTGGTTCCTTAGCTCTACTCATTCATCCCCACGCTCTTAACTTTTGCTTCACTTTTCCCCACTCTCTTGTCTGAAACCCTCAGAAATGGTCACAAACGGTGGATGCCGTCGGATCAGTGCTTTGACCGTTAACTCTGACGGGTGGGGCCGCACTGGACTGTGTTGCCTGTTGGACCTGACAATTGGGGCCGCGTCGGACGGTGCTGCTGTTCGCCCATTGGGCCGTGGTTAGATTGTTGGGCCCTGCGCGGGCCACAACGACATGAGCCTGCTATGCATGCACAACATCTCCAGCTAGCCTGCTATGCATGCACGTAGCTAGCCTACCTACATGCGCTGATGCCCGCCGCCACGATGCGCTGACCTCCCCTCTTTCTGCACGCGAGCTGCCACGGACGCTGACCGGCCTCTTTCTGCACGTGAGCCACCACGAACGCAGGGACGATCGCTGCTGCTGGTTCATCTCATCTCGCACGCCTGTCTCCTCGATGTAGAGCATTGTTTCAAACTTTTCGATCCACTCGCATCTATTCAACATGGCAATTAAAGTGGCATATCGATCGACGCCGCTTGTTTGAACATAGCAAATCCAAAGCGCGGCCGGTGCCACTCCCCTTCCCTTCCCCTTTCTCTATTTAAACCACCCACGCCTCCACCTATTCTCCACACATCCATTTGCGCCACCCCCTTCTCTTCTTCACCCAAACCCAGAGCACTCTCAAAGCCAGGCGAGGATGCAGTACAACGGCCCCACCTTCCAGCTCCCACCGACCGTACCGGAGAGGCGGTATCCCGCCGGTGTTGTCATGGAGACGACGCTCCGTGTGTGGGCGTTCTCACGCTAGAGGGGTGGAAAGGAGTTTGCCCAGTGGTTCCTTGGTGCGGGCTTCACCCACCTCCCGGCGGGCTCGCCGGTGATGTTCCGACTGGAGGAAGTGCGTCCAAACTCCACCACTCCGGCGATAGGGCTCATCGCCAACTTCACCAACAGATTTGATGCGTATTACCTCCTCGACAAGGTGTTTTGGTGTGGGTGCGAGTTCATCGCATTCACCACCTACAACATCTTCACGGACTTCAACAACATCTTTCCCACCCGCAACGGTATGCACAACCTCCCCTACTACATCAGCGAGGACGGCATGGAGGAGGAGCAGTGAAGAGGAGGCACAGTGAAGATGGTGGAGAAGGCCCGGTCTCGTGAAGCTTGTCTTGCCCTAGGGTGTTAGGGCTTTTTATCCTTTATATATTTCTATCTTAATTATGTCGTTGGTTGTACCGTGAACTTTTTATCTCTGTCGTGTTATCCCCTAAGAACTATGTTATGCTTGCTACCCTTATTTGCTATGTCGTTGGTTATCTGTGTTTTGCTTGCTATTTCTATCTTATTTGATGTGAGATATCGCTAGATGGATATGGTGCTGTAGACGAGCCCTTCTGCTAAATCAATCAATGAAAGGGTATCCCTCAATGAAAACCAACAAGTTTTGGGGTTAGCCTTGTAAAAATGGTTGGAGGGTAGCCCATTCGTCTTGTTATATTCATGTTGTGTACTTGTGTAGGTCAAGTTTAAATGGCCCATTTAGAGTAGGGTCAAGTTTTTGCACGCGAGGATAATGGACTAGTTGAAGTGTCAAAAAGGAAACTAAAGCTAGAAAAATGAGACATGTTGATGTTGAAAAGAAGAAGAAAAGCTATTTTTTTGAATTGTTGGTGGCCCTATTTCGTATATTGTATGAACAAAAACAAGCTAATTTTTTAATAGTTTGTGGCCATTTGGCATGATGAAATTAATGGTGGCCCTTATATTATAGGTTTTATTGGTTCCAAGTTTTGGCACGGGCGGCTAATGGACTAGTTGAGGTGTCAAAAAGGAAATTAAAGCTGGAAATATGAGCCATGTTGATGTTGAAATGAAGAAAAAGAAGCTAAATTTTTTGAATTGTTGGTGCCCATATATATTGTAGGATACCTATATTGTATGAACAAAAAGAAGCTATTTTTTGAATAGTTTGTGGCCATTTGGCAGGATGTAAATAATTTTGAAGGGTAGCCCATTGTTTACTTGTTGGTGGCTCTTGGTGGCAATATCAATTGTTGTGTAATTTCAAATGATGTAACCTATTCTTGTAATGTAACCAACGTGCAAAAAAAACTGAGGAAAAACAGAGCCATCGCATGCACTATTTTTCTAGGCCTCTTTAATCTTTGTGGGCCTTCGATAGTCAACGCAATGTGACGGCCCAACTAGAGCTTGGTTTCATTTTGGGCCCAATAACTACGTTTTTTCCTCTTGCCCTTGGTGTTGTCTGACGAAACTGAAAGAGTCAAAAACTAACACTTACAGAGATTCAGAGATGGAGATAGAGACATAGTTTAAGCAACACAAATAGCACATGATCTACAAATTAAGCAACACAGAGAGCACATGATCCACAAACCCTTAAGCAAATCATAGAGCACATGACACGACACAAATAACATCTCTAACGAGTGATGACCAGCAAGTAAGCAAATCCTAGAGCAACTATACAAAAATAAAATCCTAAAGCTATCACATTCGCCTGCTTGTTCAACTGAATCATCTGCCTCAAGTTCTTGTTCATCTTCTTTAATTCCCCCTTCAGATCCTCATCCCAACTGTCGGAGCAACACTTTCAAAGACCAAATTCCGAGTGGCTGACGGCAGATTGACCTCCCGGGTTGCGGCCCCATTGAATTGAAGCAAGCCAACCCCTTGAAGCCTCCGAACGTAGTCATCCGTCCATTCAAAATGTGTGCATTTCTTCATGATCTGAAACGAAATAATGAACCCTAAATCTCAGATCCAACGAAAAAGAATTAGAAGCAAAGAGAAAAAGAAAGGGTCAAAGAAAAATCATGAGATCTAACCTGCCCCTCTGGCTTGCTCTCGCATTTCATGAACTCGCGCCCAAAGTTGCCATTCTTCTCCTCCTTCGAAGTCAACCTTTTTAGTGGCGCGGTGCATGGGCAGTCAGTGCATCACTCCATGGGCACTAGACCATACTGGGGCCACGTGGGGCGGGAGGCTGAAGTGGAGCTCAACATATCTAGTCACCGAAGAAGAAGAAGCAGACGAGTGGCTCCTCTGGTCGCCGCAAAAGAAGAAGAAGACAAGGGAGACAATGGTGGGCGAGCACAACCAACGTCTCGCGGATCGCCTCTCGCGGATCGCCAAAGGATCCAATGATGCGGAGCCGTCCTGGTGATCCAACGGCGCGGAGCCTGCACGCACCCTGGCCTCAGAATTCCTTCTAGAAGACCATATCTGAGGGCTGTCGCTTGGCGCTAGGGTATGATCGGGCGGCTGATGTTCAGAGCTAGGGTTAGGCGAAACCCCATGGGGTTTAGAGGGGTTTTGAGTTGGTCAACGGGGTTATCTAGTGTTTGACTGAGCATAACTAATTTAAAAAAATCCAAAAAATATGAAACCTTCGCGAGTCGTCGCTTTATAAGACACACTAATGAGGAAGAATACTAAACTTGGTCTACGGTTATTTAAAAAAAAAACCTAACTGGCACGATCGTGGTTAAATGAGCACCATTAATTTAAAAAAATCAAAAAAATATATAACCTGCGCACAATGTTGTCTTATGTGACATGTTACCAACAAAAAATCATAAACTTGTTCTATGGACATTTTCATGAAAAAACCTTCACACATATGAGCTATCACGTACAACGTTGCAGAGAGTTCAAGGAAAGGAGGTAGGTTTTTTGAAAAATCAAAAAAATCACCAAAGCTTCATTTCAAAGTTAATAAGAAGGATCTGAACTTAGTTTTATTTTTTCATATTTTAAACATGTTTTTAATGGTTTTCTATTAAATCACATTATTTTCAAAAAACTGTAAAAAAATGAAGATTAATTCAATCAATAGTGAGACTTCAAATCTACACTATATAGATTGAATAGGTGTTAATAAAAAATATTTGGCTCATTTAGAGTAGGTCCAAAAAATACTTGATTACAAATGGGGCAGTTTACCCTAGCTTCGGAGCACATTTCCCATGACTATAAGTTTTACCACGCAAAAGAGATCGGATTGATCACCTAATGTTTATAATAGTTCAGCAAACATTGCAACATCACACCACAGATCGGAGTTCAAGTGTTGGTTCAAATTCAAATTTTGCCTAATATTTAAATTTATTTTGCCTCAAATTCAAATTTTGCCTCAAATTTCACATCAAAGTACGAATAGCATTATTAAACCTTACAAGTTTTCACAGCCTTAGTACAAATCCTTAAAGTTCAAAATTTACAACTTGCATTCAACTTGCATTCCACATCTTTGCCTTGCTCCTTGTGTTCTGAGACGGCTTAACAGCCTTGCTCCTGGTTTCCCTAGGTGGGATATCCACCTTTTTCTTCTTCCTTTTGGTCTTCACTTCGGGTGGTGGCTGTCGAGGTGCTGACAGAGAAGTTGCAGTGGCCAGTTGACGGGGTTCAAAACCTTCATAAGCCATGGCTTCATATTCTTCAAATCCTTTCTCTCTTGGCCTTTTCTCTCCTTTTCCTCTAATTTTCCTAGAGCTAGGCCAAACACAAAAAAGATTATAAGCCATCGATAAAAAGAGAAGAAATGCATAAAAAAGGGAAGGTTGTTGCACACATACCAAGCTGCCGGCAATGCTAATTCAGTTGCTTCATTCTCCTCTGAATTAGCTGCAATCTGCTTTGCTGCTTCATTCTCCTCTGAATTAACTGCACTCTGCTTTGCTGCTTCATTCTCCTCTGTATTAGCTTCAATCTTCTCTAATGCTGCATTGTCCTCTGTATTAGCTTCAATCTGCTCTAATGCTGCATTCTCCTCTGCATTTGTTGCTGCCCATTGTTTCTCTTCTCCAAATGAAGCATCCACTGGATTGGTACATTTCCTAGCAATGTGCCCTAGGGTTCCACATTTTTTGCACTTACGCTGTCTTTTTACATGACCCTCTTCACCTCTTCTGATCCTGTTCTTCCTTGGTCTTCCTGGTGGTCTAGTCAGTACAGGAGAATGTAGTTTGAACCCTGGATCTACTATGTTTCATTGGTCTTTTCCCAAGAGTTCAGGCACATTGGAAGCATAAGCAGCCTTGAATTTGGCAACAGAAAAATATTCAGAGATGTATTGATCAACTTCACCATCTTCACCACCTATAACAGTCATCAGATGTAGGGCATGTATGCATGGCTTCCCACAGAGCTGCCATTGCCTACAACTGCATTCCCTAGTTGCCAGGTTAACTGGATATCTCCATTTCCTGTTTTTACTATCAGTATATGTTACCTCAGTCTCGTGTGTCGCCGCTCGAATGCATTTCATGTTCAGTCCTCTTGCCTTGGCATGCAATGACTTAATAAGAGATGGGAGCATAAGACGGCCAACATATTCTGTTTCTGCAATTCTTTTGCGAAGAGCCATCTTTATCGTGATCATCTGCCGAATCTTATCAAATATTTGCCATATCAGAAGCCCTTTCAATGACTTGATCTTTGCAATGAAACACCCTGCCAGGTTACTGGTCACATAGTCTACTTTGCAGATTTCATTGAATTTGCTTCTTGACCACAACTTTCCATGATGTGCATCTAGGTACTCCTTCACCAGAGAATTGTGAGCATACAACACTCTCAAATGATGCTCATGCTTCCTCTCACTGCATGTGTATGATGCTGGCCATAAGTTCTCATCATAAATTTTACCTTTGAATTTGTTTCTGAAATTCTGCGCTAGGTGTCACATACATTCCCTATGCTTCACTCTAGGGAATACAATTTCCACTGCACTCTCCAAACCCTTGCAAGCATCTGTGTGTATAGCTAAACCTGGAGGTGTACCTATAAGGTTGCGCAACTGCTGCAGAAACCAGACCCAACTTTCCTCAGACTCAGCCTCCACCACACCAAATGCAACTGGGAATAGCCAGTTGTGTCCATCAACTGCAGAAGCTACCACTAGTTGTCCTCTCCACCTTCCATTCAAAGCAGTTGCATCAACAGCCAAATAGGGCCTACAACCATCAAGAAACCCCTGCCAACAAGCCTTGAAACAAACAAAAGCCCTCCTGAAGCACTCCTTCTGAAATGACTTCCCTTTTATTTTGTATGTAACTGTATGCTTGTCAATCTCTACAACACTACCTGGACTAGCAGCTTCCACTTCAGATTTAAATTTGTAGAGCAACTGAAAGCTCTTATTCCAAGGACCATTAATCCTGTCAAGAGCCATTTCCTTAGCATAGAAAATCCTCATGTAAGGTATATCAATCTTGTACTTCTCAAATAGCTTCCCATGGAGTGTTGTTGGCCCAAGTGTTGGTGTTTCTCTCAACCAATCCAAAATTGCATCTGCCACCCACCTAGTCTTTGCTAGCTTTGTTTTAGCCTTCCCTCCTCCCCCTCCAGGTGGACAAGTGTGCTGGTGTGGGTTCTTTTTTATCTGAAACAAAATGGGACCCAAACAAAATATTGTTAGAAAACATTACACAATGATCTGAAAATAAAATGAATCAGTATAAGCTGAAATACACAAACCTGAATGAACTTGCTCCTCAACATATGTGATGCATGCAACCTCCATCTACACCTATCATATGGGCAATGAATAGTGAACCTGGTTGGCTCACTCCTATCAACCACATATGTATTTTTAGTGAGAATGCAATATGTAGTCACTGCATTACGACAGTCCACCATCGACTGGAATATGGTGCTGACAGCTAGCTGAGGATCTTCCCTGTTCCACTTAATTGTTGGCATGTCCTCACCATCATATTCATCTAAAACTAGGCTGTCGATGTTCTCCTGCCTCTCTTCATCGTCAGTGTCATCAAATCTAGCACGACTGATAGGTTGCTCCTGATATTCATCTTCTATTGCTTGTTTACTGACAGTATCTACAAGATCAGGGAACATATTCTCATCCTCATCATCATTTCGAGGCACCTCTTCGTCTGGCTCTGCATCTTGCTGTACATCGGCTGCAGCAGCGACAAGAGAAGCGGCACAAGAAGCGGCAGCAGACATACTGTGACTTTTAGAACCACTAGCTTTGCCTGGTTTTGACCTACAAGGAGTGCCGGGGCGCTCGCTATTAGCAGAGACAGAAGATTTCCCCTTGTCACATTCATTGCGTGGCTGAAGCACCTCGATAAGGATTTTACCGAAGCGTCTTTCAGCATTCAAACTAAAGAGCAATCCAAGATGCTCATCGCAAGTTAGTGGGAGAAATTTTTGCTCGGTACTGCTGAAAAATTTCAGTTCAACAGCATCGGCAGGGCTCCACCCATATGAAGAATTTTGGAGCGCCGTGATCAGATCTTTCAATGACATACTTGTTTCTACCACCTTTGGATAGAAAAATCCAGTAATCATATGCGGTTTTCTACCGCGCAGCACACTAACTTCCATCCTAACCGCCAGCCAGAAAGCAAGCGCAGGATCAATCCTATTCGATTCAAATAAGGAAAAGTTACAATTAGGCCGGGAACAATTCAGCAAAATTTGATCGATTCACGCGACTAGCTGTCAAATAGGGCCGAATGTATGAATCAGCAAATATGTTAGAGGGGAAACGATGCTTACCCAGATGTAATCCATGAATTATCCACCGCCGATTCGACCCAATCCTCTCCATGGTCGATGGGCTTGAGAACCTGCTCCCCTGACATCACTGCTTAATCCTGAGGGGGATGTGGGGGTAGATCTAGCGGAGGGCACGACGGCGGCGGAGGCAAAATGGGGTTAGTGGTTGGAGGGCACGAAGGCGGCGGAGGCTGCACGACGGCGGTAGAGGGGGCAGAGCGGCCTGGTGCTGTCGTTGCTCGAGGTTCAGAGTTCAGACAAGGGGATCCCTCAACAAGCTCATCTGATGTGTCTCAATGCGACCCCACTCGTTAGAGTTAACAGCCAATGGTTTGACCCGACGACATCCTCTGTTGTGACCATTTATGAGGGTTTCAGACAAGGGAGTGGGGAAAAGTGAGCAAAAGTTAAGAGCGTGGGGATGAATGAGTAGAGCTAAGGAACCAGGGGCACAAATGTAAAAATCCCTAGAACTTATCGGAGGTTTCATACCTCACGATCCGGGCATTTTTCTGAGAAATAAACTTCAACTCCTGGAACATCTCATATGCTCCATGACGTTCAAAACGCCTTTGAAGTCCCGGTTCTAAGCCATACAACATGGCGCACTGAACTATCGAGTAGTCATCAACACGCGACTGCCAGACGTTCACAACGTCCACAGTCGCTGGAGGGGGGTGGCGCACAAAGTGGTGCATCAAGGACATAAGACTTTTGGGCAGCCGTGAGGATAATCCTCATATTACGGGCCCAGTCCACAAAGTTGCTTCCATAATCTTTCAGCTTAGCTTTCTCTAGGAACGCATTGAAATTCAGGGGAGCTACTGCGCGAGTCATTGATCTACAACATAATTTACAAAGATTACTTATACTATTGTTCAAGATAATGAGTTCAATTAATCAAATTAACTAAGAACTCCCACTCAAATCAACATCCCTCCGGTTGTCCGAGTGTAACATGATCCAAATTCACCAACCCAAGTCCGATCATCACGTGAGATGAGGTGGTTTCAACGGTGAACATCTCCATGTTGATCATATCTACTATATGAATCATGTTCAACCTTTCGGTCTCTTGTGTTCCGAGGCCATGTCTGTACATGCTAGGCTCGTCAAGTTTAACCCAAGTGTTCCACATGTGCAAAACTGGCTTGCACCCATTGTATGCGAATGTAGAGTCTATCACACCCAATCATCACGTGGTGCTTCAAAATGACAAACTTTCACAACGGTGCACACTTGGGGAGAACACAATTTTATCTTAAAATTTTAGTGAGGGATCACCTTATAATGCTACCATCGTCCTAAGCAAAATAAGATGCATAAAAGGATTAACATCACATGCCAATCATAAGTGACAAGATATGGCCATCATCTTGTGCTTTCGATCTCCATCTTCAAAGCACTGGCATGATCTCCATCGTCACCGGCATGACACCATGATCTCCATCATCGTGTCGCCATCGGGGTTGTCACGCCAACCATGCTTCTACAACTATTGCTACCGCTTAGCGATAAAGTAAAGCATTACATAGCACTTAATGATTGACACGCAGGTCATACAATAATTAAAGACAACCCTATGGCTCCCGCCAGTTGCCATATTCATCAACATGCAAGTCGTGATAATCTATACAAAACATGATCATCTCATACATCAAATATATCTCATCATGTCTTTGGCCATATCATTTCACAACATACCCTGCACAAACAAGTTAGACGTCCTCTACTTTGTTGTTGCATGTTTTACGTGGCTGCTATGGGTTACTAGTAAGAACCGTTCTTACCTATGCAAAGCCACAACGGTGATATTCAAGTTGCTATTTAACCTTCTACAAGGACCGCCTTTGTCGAATCCGATTCAACTAAGGTGGGAGAGACAGACACCCGCCAGCCATCTTTATGCAACAAGTTGCATGTCAGTCGATGGAACCGGTCTCATGTACATGTAAATGCAAAGTTGGTCTGGGCCGCTTCATCCCACAATACCGCTGAATCATGATAAGACTAAGGAAGGAAGCGATCTGAATATCAACGCCCACAAACTCCTTTGTGTTCTACTCATGATGTCATCTACGCATAGACCTAACTCTGATACCACTGTTGGGGAATGTTGCATGGGAAAAAAATCCTACGCTCACCAAGATCAATCTAGGAGATGCACATCTATGAGAGGAGAGTGGTTTCTACATACCCTTGTAGACTGAAAGCGTTAACGATAGATCGTGGTTGGCGTTGTCGTACTCGCGTCGAGATCCAATCCGATCCAAGTACCGCACGTGCGGCACCTCCGAGTTTTGCACACGTATGGCTTGGCGGCGTCCTCTCCTTCTTGATCCAGCAAGGGAGGGAGAGGAGGTAGATGAGATCTGAACCAACACAACGGCGTGGTGGTGGTGGTGGAAGCGGAACTCCGGTAGGGCTTCGCCAAGCGCGTACCGGTGAAACATGGGAGGAGTTGGGAGAGGTAACGGGCAAGGGTCAAAGAGCTGCTGCCCCCAACGCCTCCCCACCTAGGCCATAGGGTCATTGGTCAAATGGGGAGGAAGGAAATCCCTCCTTTCCTTCCCCACCGATTGTTATCCCCCCTTTTTAGGGATCCTGATCTTACCCCTTCGTGAAATGATACTATTCCTTTTAAGGGAGGATCTTGGTGCGCCTAGACCAGGGTTGTCGGGACTTTCCCCACTAACCACGTTCATGTGGGTCCCCCATGCAGGTGGGCCCCACTCCTGAACCTTCTAGAACCTTCCTGGTACAATACCGAAAAAACTGAAACTTTTTCCGGAACCCCGATAACAACTTTCCATATATGAATCTTTACCTCTGGACTATTTCGGAGCTCCTCGTGACGTCCCAGATCCCATCCGGGACTCCAAACAACCTTTGGATTTTCCACTATTAATATCTCAATACTACCCTAGCGCTACCGAACGTTAAGCGTGCGACCCTACGGGTTCGGGAATATGCAGACATGACCGAGACTCCTCTCCGGTCAATAACCAATAGTGGGACCTGGATGCCCATATTGGTTCCTACATATTCAACAAAGATCTATATCGGTTGAACCATGATGTCAAGGATTCAGCTAATCCCGTATGCAGTTCCCTTTGTCCATCGGTACGTTACTTGCCCGAGATTCGATCGTCGGTATCTCCATACCTTGTTCAATCTCATAACCAGCAAGTCTCTTTACTCACTCCATAATACAAGATCTCGTGGCTAACTCCTTAGTCATATTGCTTGCAATCTCATTTTGATGTTGTATTACCGAGTGGGCCCCGAGATACCTCTCCGTCATACGGAGTGACAAATCCCAGTCTCGATCCATGCCAACTCAACAGATACCCTCAGAGATACCTGTAGAGCATCTTTATAGTCACCCAGTTACGTAGCGACATTTGATACACACAAGGTTCTCCTTCGGTGTCAGTGAGTTGCATGATCTCATGGTTATAGGAACAGATACTTGACATGCAGAAAATGATAGCAATAAACTTGATACGATCATATGCTACGTTTATAGTTTGGGTCTTGTCCGTCACATCATTCTCCTAATGATGTGATCCCGTTATCAAATGACAACTCATGTCTATGGCTAGGAAACCATAGCCATCTTTGATCAACGAGCTAGTCCGGTAGAGGCTCACTAGGGACATGTTGTTGTCTATGTATCCACACATGTATTTGAGTTTTTAGTCAATACAATTATAGCATGGATAATAAATGATTATCAAGAACAAGAAAATATAATAATAACCACTTTATTATTGCCTCAAGGCATATTTCCAACAGAAAATCCTTGTTCTTGTCATTTCCGGCTTGACATGGCGGCAACGGCGTGAAGGTGGATATCCCTTCTCGAAGGCGTTGTTGCGGAAGAAGACGACGTAGTCATAGTGCTAATTTCATCTCTTGCAGTGTGTCAACTATAGTTGTCTAAGTTTTTTACTCAACTTGTTTATGTTTTGGCTTCGATGCCATGCATGAACCGAAATACAAAAAATAGAGCAAAAGAGAGGCCACCCTCTCTGATTTCATATAGAAACCAAGGCCTTTTCTTATAGAACGGGAAAAAGTAAACCACTACCCTATTGGAGATATGCCCTAAAGGCAATCTTGTATGATGATAATCAATATAGTCCTTAGACATTATCAATGATGTGTATCAACAAGTACATGACTTTGTTTGTGAGACTATGCACTGTATGACGACTGTCCTAAATAGTCCCTAGTCGAAAGGGTTGTGTGGACTCTCAACCGACAAGGCTAGCATATGATACGGTGGGTGGCTCGGTCTCACTGGCCATGTAACATTGGATGCTAGCCAGATAATATGGACTCGGAAAGATCTGGAGTCGGATTCAACGTACTCGGACCCGAGTCCAGATAAGGTTCGAGTCAGACACGCCCAATTATGAGATACAATGATAGGTCATCTGTGAGTCTCTAGTATAACATACGTTCTGTGTCCTAAGGCCTAAGCTGGCGCATGGACTCGGAATAGTGACCAACCTGCTTTCGGCCGACCAAATGCTACTTCGTAATTGGGTAGTTATAAAAATTGGTTTCAAGCTTGTCCAGACCCATGCCGCGAGACATGATCGAGTAAGATGGAATTTGCCCCTATGATCCGCAGAGATATACTCTGGGCCCCTCGTGTGATCCGACCTGGTTAAGCATGGCCATGCGACAAGGATATGAGATAATCCGATATGTAGGTCGGCATCACTCTACAACAAGGAGTCAAGGATGACTAGTTCGCCTTGAGCCCGACAAATATATTGTGAGGCAAAAGGAACATAAGTGTGACATGTTGTACATGTTCGCCAAAATGGCTTCACCGGACACTTGGAGTTGGCACGTTTTGCTAGAAGCCACTACCGATTGGTCGAGCCGGATGTGATCCGACTCACGACCAAGTCTACGAGAACCTAAGGGTCGTGTGCTTAAGGGAAGGAATGTGTGAGGCTGGATCCGACTTCGTGAGTCGGATGTGATCCTACTCGGACTAGAATCCAGGCCAAGCAGATTTTGGGCTTTAGGATCCATGCAGGCCCCATGTGTTGGGCTCGCGATGGATGCCTGTATATAGTGGAGGTGCGGCACATGGTTTCAATTGATCACTTTGGCGTTTGTAGTTAGGGCTTTGCATGTGTTGCAACTAGCCATACCTCCAATCGCCCCTAGCTGTGCGATTGGACCTAGCAATCCACCATACAATGTTCCTCATGCATGCACGGATACCGTTAGAGGCAGTGCACTTACGTCGCTCCGGTGAACCTGTTCATGGGATCCGCTCAGCTACATGGGGGATCGACGAGGAGGAGACGACTCCATTTACGCGTTGCTACAACTCTTGTCCCGCTGCACGGCAATGCGCGTCTAGTGGTAATGATCTGTGATCCATCTCCCTTGGCAATATTCCTGGTTGTACCGCGCGTAGGATCTTTTTACATATTGCAGTTGATGCACCTAGCATAGCCCAACATACCCTACTGATACACGCAACATACATTTTACATTGCTAGATTATGGAGAACCATGACAAAAGCCATGAATCACGCAAGATCCCCATACCAAAAGGAGGCCAATTTGAGAATGGATACCACTCCAAATCAACCAGACTCCAAATATAATCCAGGAAGACAAACTAGAGAATAAGAAAGAGGACAATTAGCACAACAAAAGACCGCCAACCCAAGTTGAAGGTCAACCAACAACTTAAAGGTAGGTACCCAACAAGAACAAAGTAGTAGATTAGCTGGCCACCAATCCGAAAAACTCCGGGCCTCCACCCTTGCGAAGCTCGTAACACCTCACATGTTATTCGGTCTATTATTTTGCCCCCTAGCATCAACACCTTTTGTGCTTCCACTTTTATCTCTAGAATGGACCTATTAATGATCCACGAATACATCAGCTTAACCATTGTCATAGAATATTATAAGTTCCTCTAAAAAAAGATATTATTTCTACATTTCCAGATTATCCAAAACATAGAAGAAACTCCAAAAAGAACCAGTTTCTTATCAGATTTTGAAAAGCTTTTGATCGATCTACCAAAACAATCATTTAAACTATTTGGTGTGGAATTCAAATTAAAAGCACATTCATTAGGTTCTAAATAAGTCTAGAAGCGAAACATTTGAAGAAAAGATGATCAATAGATTCATCCTACCCATGGTACACACAGTTTTTGTTGCCTTTCCATCCTCTTCTCAGGAGATTATTTATAGTCAAAATATTCTTCCAGATCATCAACCACAATTTTTTTTTAATTTTGAAGGTATCTTAGTTTTCCACAGAAATTTATGTGGAAAACTACTTTCAGCTTTTACCAGAAACAAATATAAAGACCTAGTAGTAAATTTTCTATCAGACGTGAGCATCCACTTGATTTCATATTTACCTCCAAACATTCTAACTTCTTCAATATCAATTCAAACTATTCCACAAATCAAAAGATTCTCCAAGGATAGTTATAAAGGTGAATCCTTCCCAACCTTCTTTGCTATAGGATCAAGAAGATTTTAGCGAACTTCATCCAAACCACATCCAAGGAACATACATTGTCGTATCTTTGAATCAACTTTCAACATTTCGTTTGAAGGATATGAACAAGGGCCTGCACCCGAAAACTTTAACCGATCATAAGAGATGTCCTTTTTGGACCAATCCTTGTTAGGAATATCTCTCTTCAAAGACTAGCTTGGTGAAATATTAATAAGTTAAACTGCATTCGTCATAGGCTTACCCCAATAGTGCTTAGATAGCTTTGCACTTTATAGAAGCATCTAGCTCTTTTCAGACAATTTTACTATTGCCTAGTCAAGAAAGACCACCTAGTTCTAGTGTCTCCATAGGATAGTTGGTTTATAATGCCCTGGAATGCATTCACCTGACCTACAATGCTACAATTTGGGTGCCCTCTTTGTACCTCAAACACATCATTTTTTTATCGAGAACATCTTGTTGGTACCTTCCTTTGTGGTGAAGAAATGCTCAAATTTTGTGCCAAAAAGGGTGTGCATGTGTCTCATCAATGATATGGTTAAAATGTTGTCATCAGAATAAATCCACAAACTTGGTGATGAAGTATCTTCCACTAATACCCTGTATCATCATTAAGCATCTTAGTGGCAAACATCAATTTGTAGTATTCTTTGACATATAGCAAATCATTTATCTTGCTGGTATTCAAGGATTTCACCAGTTTGGTATTCACTTCCATCTTTCACCACATTGTTAGGATATCACTTTGTTGGGGATGAACTGCAACAATGCAATGCACCAATTCACCAACATGACAAATATGCACAACACCCCCTCCCCACCCCTGACAACTTATAATGAACTTTGAGGATAGCTTGAATCAACAAGGAGCCACCAATAGGGAGACATTGTCTACCTCTCACACAACATCCGTTGATCTATTTACAAGGGGGAAAAGTTCTAGGATTTTTATTTCTCTCCTCCCTTTAGGAAGCTTTACAAACATCGGGTCAGTTCAGATCAACAGTCCACAAGTGGTGGACTTGTGAGCTGAGTTGGGATGACATCTCACCTCCTTGTGGAGGGATTAGCCCAACACTGGGTACTCTCTTCTAATCCCAGTAACCCCGTTCAAATTTCAGAAAAAAATGACATTAGGACATCGGATATCTACTATGTTACAATAGAAATTCACCAGGTAGCATGACTTGAAAAATGCACATCTCTTGAATTTAAGTTAATATTATGTGCACCCATCTTCACTCAAAAGCTTAAGATCATATGAGAGTAGATGGCCTATCTAACCAGGGAAAAAAAGAATAAAAATGCCTCAGTTAAAGGGTGTATCATGTCATCCATCCCTTGACATGTTCATATTCTGACCTCCACATTTGAACATCATATCCATCTTCCATCTATTATATCTTGTAAATATACGACAAAGCAAGGATATCGCTCTCTAGTACATGGTATATCACGTTGCCCATCCCTTAGTAGTTGACGAGTCATGGAATAGAATGAATATGGAAGATTGAATGAAAGATATACATACATAATCTATTTAAATGGTATGCTATATGATGATGCAGCTGACCATTTTGGATGATCTCTTGGAAATTCTCCAAGTAACTAAGGCCAACTCTAGCCGATCCCCTATCCGGCTATAGAGGAGTAAAATTTCGGCTATGCTTCACCAAGCCGAAGTCCTAAAACCTGTAAGGGAGTATAACTTTTACTGCCCCCTCGCCTTCGCCGAAAATCCCCTCCAAGTCGCTTAGATATACTCGGCGCTTGCTCGACCGAGTAAAAGTTGTGCGCCTATTTCTCCCGCCCTCACGTTTCCACCATTCCCGCCGCTGCCGCTCCCAAGCACCGCCATCGTCACCGGTGACCGGCCCTGTCACCAGAGTGGACAGCCAAGACGCTTCCGCCGCCCTGCCGGCCACCGCCACCGGCATGTCGTCGCTGGAAACCACCCCCGCGCAGAAAAAAGGATGGGGGTGAAAAAGCTCCACTGGCCACAAGCACCGGCTCCAACCGCACCAGAGGCTGCCGAGGTGGCGACGGGCGGCCCCCCTCCCACTGCTCCTGCCAGTGCCAGGAGAGCTAGAAAACCGACGGCCGCGTGTCGGCCCTCGCCGAGGAGGCCGCAAAGAAGAAGGAGAAGGCCACGTTCGGCGCCCCATCCACGTCCGGCGCCTCATGCAACATTTCCTGCCACCCCTATGGCCACTGTTCCGGCGCGTCTGACCACCGCAGCCGACAAGAAGGGTCGCAGACGCCAAGTGCTCGACGAAATGCCAACAAGGTAAAAAAAAATATCATCTTTCACATTTTGGCCAACGAATTAGACGGCGGTTGTTGGTGGCCGATGATGACGGAATTTGTTCAGTTTGTTGTCGTAGTGTGGAGATGAACACGGCCGAATTCTTGGAGTCATTGGAGTCCTCGACTACGATGGGGTTAGATGATCTCAATAACGATTCAATTTGGGATCATTCGGAGGCAGCCAAAGAAGAGGAGGTGGCCGAAGAGGAGGAGGTGGCCGAAGAGGAGGTGTCGATGGAGACGAAGTTGAGGAGGTGACTGAAGCAAACACGAGGTCGTCAAGGTCACGAACTCACAACTGCAATCAAGTTGAAGATATTGCTCTACGCTATGCGTGGATGAACATCTCCATGAATGCAACGATTGGAACCGATAAAACCAAGGCTATGTTTTGGGAGAGAATTGCATAGTACTACAACAACTCCATGGAGGTGCAATCAAGCAGTATGCAAGTTTCTCTTGGGCATCGTTGGGGCATATTCACGACCAATGCAACCGATGGTCCGGTTGCATCAATCAAGTGAATCATGCACCACTGAGCGGTGTGCAAGTCAGAGAGTATGGCTCGTACATCCAAGAACTTTTCAAGCATAGGATCATGAAGTTCGGCCACAAGCCCTTCGCTTTGCATCATTGCTACAAAGAGTTTTACAAGAGCGAGAAGTGGATCAAGAGAGTTGCAAAGACCACTCCAAAAAGATTAAGGTTGAGCATATCCGTTGCAGAGGACGACGAGGTGGATGAAGAGGCCAACAATAGATTGGAAGGGAACAAAATTGCAAAAATTGTATGCGTTGCAAAGACTTTGTCTGAGTTCGTGCATGCCATTGGTTGGCGATCCACGACATATACATGTTACGTTTGTGGTGATTTTGGATCAAACTTTGTGTTTGAAGTGATGCCTTTTTGATGAACTATGCATGTTTCAGTTTGAAAATAGCGATGATGGAACTATATGCTTGTTAACGCTTATGTTATGCATGCTTTAATTTGAATGTTTTTATGATATATATTGTGAAGTGTTTGAAGTTCATGTGGCTAGGACACAAAACCTATGCATTTTTTTACTTCAGTAAATTTAAGGGATCAACTAGGCGCAATCATCTATAGAGAAGTGATAGTTTACTTCACTAATTTTACTAGGTCGGGTCCTTCTTTATTTTTTAGGAATCGGCTTGAGTTGGCCTAAGAAAACATGGACCGTATTACTTTGAACGTCTGTGTCCAAGAAAACATGGGCAGTGTATTTTGAATGTTTGAGAGGTTGATGTTTTCTGCTTCCACCGATCTGCTCTTCTGATCGCACACCCATGATCGCTGGGTACAGTTTGTGGACCCGGGACCAATATATATGCATGCATGGCGGCTGGACCACGTCGTCATCCACCACGTGAACATAGCTTTCGCCCCTGGCCACGCTGGAGATGGCTGGTTCGGCCCATGCCCGGCGTTGCCCTACACACGCACAGGCGTCGGCGCACCGGATCGATCGAGTCTGGTCTGGTCTGGTCCCCGGATGCCACAGAACCTAATGGAATGTTGCTACAATCAATTCATGGTACGAACTGTACAAGCATGCACGCACCACCCGTGTTTCAACATTCAGAATTTTCTCTGCTCGGCCGGAATCTCACTACAGTGCCGCACTGGCCGTGTATGCGTGCCGCCCCTTGTCCCGTTGTTCTGTGGCTAGCTTTGCCTGCCATGGAATGGCCAGCTTGGTTGCTAGCGGCATGCATGCGTGAGCGCTACTCCGATGTTGCCTCGAAACACACACATTGTTGCGTCTGCGTTGCCTAAGCTAAAACCACTTGTAGCGCTGCTCTCGTTATACCATCTGTTTACCATCTTGATGGTCAGGCAGAAATCAACTATACCAAGGCAGTGTAGTCTCGTAAGGCTAGTCATAGTGCAGAGTAAGTTAGATTAGTGTCATATGCATGTTACTAATCTAAGTTACTTTCCACTATGAATAGTCTTATGTTGCGTTATGTTACGGTAATACATTATGTTATCATAAACACCTCTCTTTTTATTATGTTATGAGCTAAGTTACTCCACGAACAACCTAAACCATTTATTATTTTTGCTCCGAACTGATCGTCATGATAATTTCTTCCGGAGAGTCTTGACACGGCCAGTAGTTTATGTAAGTTCCAATGGATCCTGCTAGGCTGTGCAATCAAGCACTCACCCAAAAGGCTACATCGGTCCCTCCAAAGTCAATGCATGAACATGGTCACCATGTGCCGACTAGGTGATTAATCAGCGCTTCGTTCTGGCCATCAGCAGCTTGGAGCAAAATGTGACCGGAGGGAATCAAGAAATATTGCTCTTGTAACCAAGGACACTCCGCGCGGTGTTCCACCTTCAACCACCATGGAGCGTTTTCTGCTCGTTGAAGACATGCAAGTTCCAACGTGGAGTGATGGCTAAGACGGTCACCATCATGGTTGACCTATGCCTCGATAGCACACCCTGCTTTGTTTTTTAATAATGGACAAATAACCTTTTTGGCCTTATATCTCAAAAGATAAAAGCAATACAGTAGCTTCGGAAGGAAAAAAATCAGTATAGTAGCTTCGGAAGGAAAAAAATCAGTATAGTAAAACACACTGAAAAATCAGGTGGTATGACAAACCTATTGCTAGTACTCTCGAAAAAACAAACCTATTGCTAGACTGCCACCCATGTGGAGACGTAAATCTCTCTTTTTTTTTTTGAGGGTACTACGGCGGGCAAAGCCAGCCTGAACTCATTTATTAATTTTGTAGTTTAACAGAGAATATATACAGGGAGGGGGAGGAGAGGAAAACATAACGAAACACTAAGTTACATCAAGACGGGACAACATTATTCCCCAATCAAATAAGGTCTGTTTGCGGTCTTCATTGGGGCAGCGATTGGCCCATAAGAAGATGTCTTCGGCCGCACATCGGAGGACGGATCCCAGAGATTGCACTTCATGATTGAAAACTTTTGCATTCCTTCTTTTCCAAAGGTTCCAGAGAATAGCCAAAATAACCGTGTTCCGGACCTTGCAAGAATGCTGAAGGTTCTGGAGGTCGCTGATGGTTGAGCATTCGGCCGGGTTGATGAAGAGGGAGCCCACAGATAACCAAGTGTCGGAAGCGATGGCGCAGTGAAGCAGCATGTGTGGAGTTGTTTCTGTGTCCGAACAGAATGGACAGGATGCCGAGTCGGTCAGGCCACGACGGAATCTGCGATCATTAGTGAACAATCTTCCACGGTGCGCCAGCCAGAGAAACAACCTGCACCGGTTAGTCGCATAATTCTTCCCCCATATGAAATCTGCAAACAGATCGTCCGGCCTGGACGAAAAAGCTGCCTCATAAGCAGAAGCAGTGGTGAGGGGCCGGTCATTGATCCTACAAAAACGGGTATCCAGAACCTGCGGCATTAGGGTAACAGTGGCTAATAGGGCACGTAAGCATGCCAGATCGACGGTAGCAGCGTTGGAGAGGCGCGGCTGTAACATTAAACGGAGGTCCGGGTCCGAGAGCACGAACGCCACAGAGACATGAGTTTTGGTAACGTGGGAGAACAGGCTCGGGAAGCGAGCGTCGAGAGTACTATCGCCGAGCCAAAGGTCAAGCCAGAAGGCAGTAGCGACGCCGTTGCCGATGATAACACGAGTAATAGAGCGGAAGAATGGGAGGCCGGACGTTATGTCTTTCCAAATGGGGGTATGGAACCTATTGATATCTCCGATGTAGTGCCCTCCCTCCCAGCCATATGAGTTGGCGAGCCACGAATCTAAGGTGCCGTTGCCAGGAGAGTGGATTTTGCTAAGGGTTTTTAGGAGAAGGCAAGTGTTGTGGGTACGTAAGCAACGGAAACCGAGTCCTCCTTTGGAGGTAGGAGCACAGACGTCGTCCCAAGCAACCTTGCATTGGCCCCCGTTGACATGGTCATGACCGGCCCAAAAAAAGGCCCGACAACGCTTGTCAATCTCGAGAATAGTACCGGCATGAAGGAGCATAGCGCTCATGGCATATGTAGGGAGAGCCCTAATAACTAATTTGACGAGCACCGCCCTCCCGGCTGCGGAGAGAAGGTGGCCTCTCCAGCCGGCTAAGCGCTTGTCCACCTTCGCAATTAAAGGATGGAAATCCACGAGTCGCAGTTTGTGAGTGGATAAAGGGAGACCCAGGTAATTCTGAGAAAAGGCGGCAACCGGGCATCCAAACATATTAGCCATACGGAAAGCAGTGGTAGAGTCGACATGGATTGGAGCAAAGGTGCTTTTATCAAAGTTGATGTGAAGACCGGTAGAGAGGGAGAAGGAGAGCAGAATGGACTTGAGATTTGCAAGGTGTTGTTCATCGGCTTTTATGATGATTAAGGTGTCGTCGGCGTATTGAAGGACGGGGCAAGGAAGATCAGGAGAAATGGGGTGCTGAAGGAGCCCGTGAGAGGAAGCATCAAGAATCATGCGCTGGAGAATATCAGCGATGATTATGAAGAGGTAGGGAGATATCGGATGTCCCTGGCGGAGACCACTTTTGCATTGAATCCAGTTCCCGGGGTTGCCATCAAGAAGAATGGCCGATTGGCTCGTTTCATTTAGCATCATGATCCAACGCACCCAAGTTTCGGAGAAACCTTTAGCTCTAAGGATGGTGTAAAGACTGTTCCAAGCGACGGAGTCGAAGGCTTTCCGGAAGTCTAATTTAATGACGAGAGTGGGGCATTTTCGTTTATGACAAGCTTGGACGATATCAGCTGCAAGGATGAAATTTTCAGCAATATTACGCCCTTTTACGAACCCGGATTGGTCGGCATGGATGAGATCGCAGATTACTGGCTGGACACGGTTGGTGAGGCATTTGGAGCAGAGTTTGACTGAGCAATTTTGCAGGGAGATCGGACGCATCTGGTCAGGGTCTTTGGCCCCGGGCTTTTTTGGGATGAGGACAATATAGGACTTGTTGATGCGCCTAAGATCCGCGTCGAACGAGTGGAAGCTAGAAAGAAGGTGGAAGAGATCATTCTTAACGAGCTCCCAGTTAGCTTTGTAGAAGGCCGGCCCAAAACCATCTGGCCCTGGGCTAGCATTGTCGTTCATGGAGAAGAGAGCAGTTTTTATCTCATCCATAGTGAAAGGGAGAGTTAAGGCATTAAATTGTGACAAGCGGAGACGAGAACTCGAGACAAGATCCTGGAGTTGTTCGGGCGGGGCGCCCAAACAGGTAGATCCTATGATATTCTGGAAATAATCTCGCAGGGCGCGATGCTTGCCGGAGTGAGAGGACACATCGATGCCGTTGACATTTAGGGATTTGATCTGATTCTTGCGCAAGCGGATAGTGGCGCAGAGATGGAAATACTCAGTATTTTCGTCCCCAAGGACACAGTCTTTGATTTTTGCACGTTGGCGCCAGTAAAGGGCAGAGAGAGCATTGTGCCGGTGAAGGGAGAGAGCGACCTGAGTACGTAAGGAACGTTCTAGGGGAGAAAGCAACCGAAGCTCTTCGATCTTATCAAGGAAGGTGATAACAGTATTGTAGTTTTTGGTGATCACCAGGGAAGACCTAGCTTGTTTCGCCCAAGATTTTGCCGCAGCTCGCACACGTTTGAGCTTGAGGCAAAAATGTCCGAGATGGGTAGATAGAGGGACACTATGCCAATTTTGAGCAACCAGGTTTTTGAAAGGCAAGAGGCGCATCAGACCATTGTTAAAGCGAAAGATCGAGGGCTTAGGAACTTTGGAGGAAGCGGTGAGGATGAGCAACACGTGGTCAGAGGTCGATCGACATGAGGAAGTGAGGGTGGAGTCCGGGAGTAAGAAGCTCCAATCGATGTTAACAAAAGCCCTGTCTAAGCGGACAAGAATGGGAGAGTCTTGTTGGTTAGACCAAGTGAAAAGCCTGTCTAGAAGAGGGAGTTCCTGTAGATTTAGCTGGTTAAGGGTGGAAGAGAAAAGAGACGCTTCAGTAGCGTTGAAATTAGCATTAGATCGCTCATAGGGTTTAAGGGTGAAGTTGAAGTCACCGATGAGAGCCCATGGACCAGAGATTAAACCACCGAGATGTAGGAGTTCATCAACAAAGGCCTGCTTCTCATTGCTACCGCAGGGACCATAAATGTTGGAGATCGAGAAAGAGTCGTTGTTAGCCCTAGCAGAAAAACTGAGAGTTAAAGAGAAGGAGAGCTTAGTGACCGCGGAACAAACAAAATCTTGATCGTCCCAGGCAGTGAGGATTCCGCCTGCCGCACCATGCGAAGGAAGAAAGTGAAAGGATCTGAGATTAGAAGGGAGAAAGGAGCTAGCTTTGAAGGAGGAAATATCCTCAAGCTTAGTTTCTTATAAGCAAATAAATGATGGGGCAATGGCCATAAGGGCAGATTTAACATCGGTGCATTTTTTGTTCCTGCCAAGACCGCGAACATTCCAGGAAACGAAACTGGTTTTACGATTCATGGAAAACAAAGGAAACACTGAAAGCATTACAAGACCGGCCGGACAGGGCCACCCACGCACAACCGGAAGGAATGAAAACTAGTCCTGAAAGAGGATGGCAGAAGGCTCGAGCTACGATACTAATCTCAAGGAAACAAAAGGAAAAGCTGCGACCAAGCTCCGAGGAGCATAGACCTATGGTCGTAGCTAACCTATGACTGATACAAGCCGAAGCACAGCGGCATGAGGGGTAGACGGTGAACAAAGAGAAGAATGGTGGGCCACACATCATTAGACGCCCGTGCAGTCACCGGAGAGGTCAGAGGCAGGCACATCGCAGGCAGCGGCGATGTCCAGCACATCACGGCGAAGGAGGGGCGAAGTGATCTCGGGGGCCATGTCGATGAGCTGAGCGGCAATGAGCTTCTTCCCTCCTGCAGAGAGCTTCTTTCCATCCTGCATAGCCCGCTTGCGCAGCGACGCCTTCTCAAGGATGGACACGAAGGTTGGGGGCTCGATGCCGGTGAGGCGAGCACTCCTACGCCGACCAGGGGACGCTGTAGGCGGAAGGATCGGGTCGGGGAAGGAATCTTCGGGAGCGACCTCCTGAACAAGCGGCGTGGCGGGCCAGGAGAGGTCGAGGCCATGGGCGGCACCGAGCAGTGAGTCACCGGCAGGGGCACTGCCAGGGGGAGGAGCAGGCAGCGCACTGGTGTCACGGCAGATGACGTCAACTGAAGTGATAGGAGTCCTGGAGGGGCCCACCGTGGCCACCTTGGTGAGGCGTCCAATGGAGGTGGTAGCGAAGTTGGCGACGAGCATGCCGACGGCCGAGCTTACCACCTGCATGGGGATGCGGTAGAAGTCGCGGCCGCCAGACGTGCTGACGACGACTATGTCGAAGAAGCCGGGGCGCATGTAGATGAGGACGTTGGCAGGTTTCTCGAGAAGAGGCTTGGCCTTGACCGCAGGCGCCGACGAGGCCCACATGGTGAGGCCGCCCGGAAGCTGCGCGAGGCGGCCGCCGTCGTCACCGGTGGCAGGGGGAGGTGGCGGAGGGGCGGGGTCGGCATCCAAGTCGGCGGGGAAGTCGGCGTTGGCGGAGTCGTCGGATGGCGGCGCGGAGGCGAAGTCAAAACCAGCCGCAGGGAGATTGGTGCAGGAGATGATGGTGACCGGGGCAATCGCCCCAATGCCGTTGAAGCCGTGCATGGCGAGGGTGTGGGGAACATCAGATACATCTCGTGCTTTGACGGTGACAAGCACGGCAGAATAGTCGATACCGGAGAGGCAGATGGGGTTGATGTCAAAGGGGTTGGCGAAAGGGCCGGTGGTGTGGAGGATGTGTTGTGGGAACCAATGCTCAATGGGGTAGTCCTCGATGGCAAGGGCGGCGAGGTCATGGTGGGGGAAGAGAAAGTAGTTGTCGGTGTCGTTGTGGCGGTTCAGATGGACGGTGTGCTCGCGGCCGAGGAAAGGGCCCTCCTCGATGGTGCGCTCGCGGTCGGCGGGGGTGGCGAAGACAACCATGCCGACGCCGTGCGAGGCTGTGATCAGCGCGCAAGGAGGGTTCCCGGCCTCCTCCTGGAACGCGCGATGAACGATGCTCGCCGGATTGGCAGCAGGGGGGTTGACGTAGGCGTAGGCGATGTTGTCGAAGTGCTCGAGGGGAACGTAGGGCATGAAGACGTTGACGCAGGCCGGGCGAGAGGAGTGGGGAGACATGTTGATGTCCACCGACCCCTCGACGGAGTCCGTGGACTCGTCCCCGGAGGCGAACTCCACTTCTTCCGGGTCTTCCGCGGGCTCATCGTCGTCGGAGATGATGACGACCGACGAGGGGGATGCCCGGCGACTTGGGACGACGGGGGCAGCAGGCGCCGCGGTGGGAGACGGGGCGAGAGCGGGGGCGGACGGAGCAGGCGACGACAGGGCCGGAGGAGCTGAGCCAGGAGCGGCCATAGGCACCACGTCAAGAGGGATGAAGTCAGCCATGGCGCCTGAAGAACGATGGCAAGGAGTTAGGGTGGGGAGAACAGGGCTAGACGGTGGGGGGAGGGAGGACGGGGGAGGAGATACTAGGAACAGAGAGGGGAGCTTACACTCACGGAGATGGTGGCCGGAGATCCAGCAGTTCCTACAGCGAACTGGGTCGCGGCAGTGGCGGACTTGGTGGTCTAGGGCTAGGCAGCGAAAGCAGCGCATGTAGAAATTGGATGGGAGGGGCTGTTTAAAAGGAGGAGGGGAGGCTGCATGGGTCACGGGGCATGCATGGCGCTCGGGAGATGCATGGGGGGGGGGGGGGGCACGTCGATCCATGCAGAAGGGCATGGGCAAAGGAATTGGGAGAAGGGGAAACCGAGGCAGGCAGGGAGGCGCCCAGCGCCGCAGGGGTCCCAGGCGAAGCAGGCGCACGCGACAGCAGAGGTGGGTCACGGCTCAAAGGCGGAGAAGACAAGGGCGGGAAAGAGGCCTCTGAAGCAGAGAAGGGCAGATGAACATGGGTTAGCCACGGCAGAGGTCCCTCCGGCGTAGACAGGATGCCACGAGCACAACAGTCCAAGGTAATGGGCCGGCGTCGCGGGAACCTAGGAGGAGGGTTGGGCGCGGGCCGAGCAATGGAAGGGGAGGGGGGCCGCGGGGGGGGGGGGGGGGGGGGTGCATGCATGCAGACTGACGGGGCCATGGGATTGGGTGGAGACCCGGCTGTCTACAGCGGGAGCAGAGGCGCTACAGGGCCCGCGAGGCGATAAATTGGCGGCGAGCGGCAGCGTTGACGCGGCGAGCGGATCATGGGCAATCGCCACGACAGGGATCTTGGATGGAGTGAGCACGCTGACAGAGGCGGCAGGGAGATTAGAAGAGATGCGATTGGCTGGGGAGGCTGCAGCGCTCAGGGGGACAGGGTCACGCGCGACTGGGTCTGAGGATAGAACAAACGCGGCATTTAAGAGGGCGACCTCACCACTTGGACCTTGCGACGGGAGAAAGACAAACTGGTCGGAAATTTGAATCCCGGAAAACGAAGCGCCGGAGCCCGCGGGAGGCCCCATGTGAAATGAGAGCAGAACCATCCCATCGGAGATGCCACTCAACGTGATAATAAACTTAGCAATGTCTGCATTAGCCACTGTAAACGAAAATAGGCCTGCGCCGAAGGCCCTAATAATGGGGATTTCTGACTGTGACCCAATCCAAAACTTAAGCAGAGAGAAAACAGCAAGATCGTCAAGGAGAGGCGTTGGGGGAAGAAGCTTGATCCAAACCGAAGTTGGAGAGACCAACTCCGAGTTTGGATCGAGCGGCGAACATACCGGGGAAGAGAAGTTTTCCAGGACGAACTGAAGAAGAGCGTCACCAGGAGACGATCCCGGACCGAGCTGAGGACCGAAGCGAAGCGCCGCCGGAGTTGAAGGAGACAGGAACCCGCGGACGGTGACGGGGCGCCGCACATCGGCATCCGGCGCAGGGAGGTTGGAGGCGGGATGGCGAGACGAAGACGAAGGCGGAGGGCGCCCGGCCATGGAACTGCCGCCCGGGACGGAGGACCTCGACGAAGAACGAAGCGACGGATGGGAAGGTGGACGAGACATTGTATGGTGTTCGCCGGGCTCGGAGAGAGCAGCGGCGGGTTGGTGTTCGTCGTGCTCGGTGTGAGCGGCGACGACAAGGGGCATGCGTCACCGAGGGCGGCGGTCGCCGAGGCGGCCTACAGGCACTCAGGCGGCCATGGCTACCTCGCCTCAATCTTGGGTTGGCCCTTTTGGTCCGTAAATCTCTCATTAACTTGCTCCATTTGTTGTTGCTCTTCATCATTGCCTCCCGTTAGTCCATTCATTGCAACATTGACTATGACTGCAGCCAATTGATAGACAATAACATTTAAGGCAAATGGGTCCTTTTGATCAAAAACCACATCATTACTCCAAAGCAAAATGGACCAACACATGGCGCTACACCAACTTAATCAGCAATCTTAGAGCATCTCTAACCGATTTCTTAAAAATCTATAACTCCTCATGTTACTCCTCTAACCACACCTAACAGATCTTCAAACCATTAGATCGAGGAGGATAAATTTTAAGAGTCGGGAGCAAAAGGCAGCTCAACTCTCTCAAATATACCCGACCGGCGTCTCAAAGTAAAAAAATTGACCCATCCGTTCCCACCCGAGCGGCTACCACTTCTCGCTGCCGCCACCACCACTGATGCCCCCGATTACAGCCGGAATGGAGCCGCAAGATCGTGCCGCCACCTCGTCGGCCATACCGTCGGCGCACCGCCGCTGAAAATGACCCCCGCACCGCCGCCCGCACCAAAAAAGAGGTTGGGCACCTAAAACCTCTTTCGAGCCACCACACAGGCAACCAAGGCCGACGGCAACGTCAGTGGCAAGGCCGCAACAACTCTAGCGATGGTAGGTCCCCCTCCGACCGCTTCAACCACCGACAAGCGGCGAGGAAGCCGAGGGCGGCATCGAAGGTACTTGCCGAGGAGGAGGCAAAGAAGAAGAAGGCATCCTCGCCCGCTCGTCCGGTGCGTCTTGCTACCTCCGAGGTCTGTGGTCGACAAGTGGTCGATGAAATGCCATCAAGGTTAAAATTTGTGTCTTGTCATTTTGGCCAGTGCATTGGTGAAAGATAAGAAGAATGAAGAGCGTGCTATCATGTTCATGAACCCAACCACATTGGATGCCACAACAAAATGGTTTTGGGAGCTCACTCTTTTAGAGATCATCAACGGAGGTATCCCTTCGGAATGGTGGTGGTGGCCGTGTGGATTGTGGTAGTGGCGGCCATGGGGATGGTGATGGACTTGGAGGTGATGGTGGTGGTGGTGCTGGGATGGTTATGTATTTCGAGGTCAGGATGGTGGAGGCCTTGGAAGTGGTCCTTATTTCTTTGATGGTGATAGTACTTGAGTTCGTGTTGCAAGCCTTTGATTGGGCTCGATACACGACACAAGACATGCTATTTGTGGGATTTTGGATCAAACTTGATCGATGTGACACCTTTTGGATGAACTCTATGCATGTTTTAATTTGAATTGCTCAATCTGTGCCACTATATGCATGTTCATGTTTGATTTGTTGTGTACATTAAATTTGATTTGAATGATTGACGAAATATTGTGCAATGGTTTGAAATGCACTATGTGATCAGGCTAGAAGAATTGAGAAAAACAAATTATAGGGAGTTAAATACAAAGAACGGGCTAGGAAAGGTCACCCTTTTAACTCCTTAAATTATCAGGAGTTAAAGATACTCATTTGTTTGCTTCTCTAAGTTATATGGGATCGGCTAGGGATGCTCTTAATGCTCATAGGATCCCATGAAGACAGTTTCCCAAGCATGTGAGGTATACAGGTAGGGAATTAAAATTAAGGGAAACTCTTCCTGCTAGACGTCTGAACCATCAAACTATTTGTTGGTGCAATGATAGGGCCCTTATGTTTTTGGAGTTTGTTGACATAAACAATATGGGACTTATGTGTTTGGTAGTGCACACAGAGTAACAGGTCACTGATGTATCGAGGAGTTTGATGAAAATGACGAAGATAATCTCCCTGCGCTGCAGTGAAGGTTGTCACCGAAGATTATGATGACAAGAGTTACCCCTCGAAATTTCCTGAAGTGAAGCAATTGGTTCGGTGTCCGTCCGAGGATAATGACTGTGTCTGAGGAGATTGAAGACGAAATGAAGACGTAGCATTTATTTCGTTGTTCTTCTTCTCTTTGTTGAGTCGTAGGACCACCATACTATTAAGAGGGGTGTAGCGTTCGAAACTTTGATTCTCTGATGCTAAACCCAAATCCTATGAAAGTTGCGAGAGAAATCTCTTTGTGTTCCGAGCAAATACTTGCCAGCAAGAGACTGTGATCTTCTTCGTTGCGAGAGATTTGACTCAGACCGAGGAGTTAGCATTACTCGTTCCTCAAGTAATGTTACCGTTGCTCCAAAATCTGACCGTTGCAAACGTGTCGGTTGGCCATTGACTGGACCTCATGTCCAAAATGGTCATTTCCCTTCCGGGAAGGCTGCGGCTATAAATAGCCACCCCGCGCCGGCGTTGTCCGGTGGCTGCTCCGTTTGATTCTGAGAAGTTGTTGAGCAACCCCCTCTCTGAGCGATTTGAGTTTAAAATCCACCGAGAGAAAAACCTCTAGAGCCAAAGAATTAGATAGTGGTTCAACACCACATGAATCTAAGTCCAGTAGGCTCCGCCTATTACTCTTGAGAGCTGCAAACTCTCTAGACGGTTAGGTGTCAATTTCTTCGGAGACCAAGAGTGAGTATGGTTCTCGAAGAAGAAGTCTGTAAAGGTTTGGAGATCGCCTTCAAGTATCTACCCCGAGTGATCGGCATTGGTTGACAAACCAATTGTCGAGGAGAATAGGGTGAAGAGAGTTTATCTTTCGTGTTAAGTCACAACCCCTCCAACCAGACGTAGTCCTTGTGCAGAAGGACGAACTGGTCGAACAAATAGCCTGTCGCCATCGAGCATCACTGGTTACCTCTGTCACCCATGTTTACCTTCGATGTATTTTCATTCGTGTGATTTGTCTCAATGCATGACTTAGTTTCCTTTCAGTACTTAGTTTTAGCTCGCTGTAGTTTGTTTTTTCATTCGTTCCGCTGCTGGGTTTCTAGAGTTTTTAGTTTTCTGAAGAAAATTAAAAACGCCCATTCACCCCCCCCTCTGGTAGACATACTTCGTTCCTACAATTGGTATCAGAGCCCGGTTCTCCTTGATTCTGCTTATTTTGGTCTAACAACCTTGGAGTTTAAGTATGTCTTCAGTGAACTACAAATCGCATCTCAAGATTCCCATATTCGATGGGACGGACTACCCGTTCTGGAAGGAGAAGATGAAGATCCATCTCCGAGCAATAGATGATGATATGTGGAACGTGGTGCAGTTCGGGCTCACAATTGCTATACCTCAAGCCCCTACTGATGAAGAGAAGAAGCTCATTCAGCTGGATGCTCAAGACAAAGATGAAATTGGTGGCCATCTCAATCGTGCGCAATTTCTTCGCTATCGCCAGTGTGAAACTGCGAAGGAATTGTGGGATGTCCTCGAGAAGATAAATGAAGGCGTTTCATCTCAGAAAGAAGGTCGAATTGATACTCTTCGAGCTAAATTCAATCGATTCAAGCGCATTGGAAATGAAAGCTGTCAACAAACCTTCAATCCCCGGAGTGACATAGCAAATGAGCTTCAAGGTCTCGGCGCCAAAGACATCACTGACCATCAAGTCGTGAAGAAACTACTTTGACCTCTTGACAGTTCATTCGACACACTTGCTCTGATGATACGTGAACGAGCTGATTTCAAAAACCTCGACTCTGCTAATATAATGGAAAGACTGAACACCCACGAGGAACAAGAAGAAGGGAAAAGAGATATGTATGGCTCAAGTCAACGCAAAAATCATGCTCTCAAGGCTGTGGCTGATTCCTCCTCCGATGGAAATGCCGAAGAAGATTTAGATGACCCAGAAAGACTCAGCAAAGATCTCGCACTGATCACGAAAAGATTTCAACGCTTTCACAAGAAGAGCCAGTTCCAGAAAAAATGTTCAAGCAACTCTGGGGGTTCAAAATCTTCATCAAAACCTACCGGAGAATACACCTGCTTCAAGTGCAAAAAGCCTAGACACTTCATTTTGGACTGTCCTCTCTGGGAAGCAGAAATCCATGCTAGTGGAAGATATGATTCTGGCAACTATCGAGGCAAAAGCAAGAGCAAGAACTATGACGTCGACTCCGATGATGAGAATAAAATGAAGAAATTCTTCAAGAAGAAGGACAACTCCACTTCAAAATCTTTGTCAAGATCTTCATCAAGGAACCCTTCCAACTCCTCCTCCAACCGCAAGAATAACTCTCGCAAGGCCAAGGCGTACATCGGCAAGGAAATGGATTCCGATGAAGAAGAACCGTCAGAATCTATAGAAGAAGAAGAATCCGATGAGGATTCCAACTCCGGCATGGCTGGCATAGCATGTGCCTCCTCTCCCGCAACAAAGTTCTTCGGGAATCCATCAAGCGATGATGAATCTCCTGCGTACTGCTTCATGGCCAAAGCCTCAAAGGAAAATGTATCCTCCAAAAATCACAAGATTCACTCCAGTGATCAATATTCTTCTGATGAGGATGACCATGCTAAGTTGATCAAAATTGCTAATATGCAACAAAACTCACCTGAGAAAATTGAGAAAACCCTCAGGAAATCTGAAGGGTTGTTGGTTGAGGAGATGGAGAAACTGTCGCTGACCGAAGAGTATTCCACTCTCAAGTCACAGATGGATGAACTGACAAATCGTCATGATTTTCTCTTGGCCGACCACGAAAGATTGACCTATGATTACCTGAAAAGGAAACAAGAACTCGAGACACTGAGAGAGGCTCATGAGGATTTGATCAGGGAAAATTCACTTCTCACCCAATAACTTAAAGAGGAACCTGAAGTGTTTGAGCAACCATGTTTAAAATGCCTTGCACGAACCAATGCTGAATCAAATGCTGAATCATCTGTGAATGCTAACCCCTCGGTCGAGGAAAATGGTTCTGTTTCTGATGAAAATGCTAGGTTGAAGGATCTTCTTCTGACAGGAATGTTCAAATCTCTCAAAGGGCATCCTTTGTGATGTTTTGAAGAAATCCATTCTTCACAAAAATCCCAGGAAAGAAGGCATCGGTTTCGAAAGGAAACTGAATGAGAATGGCACCTACTGGGAACCTCATCAATATCCTCAAACTGTGTGGGTTCCTGCAAAGAGCAAAACACTTGATCCAGCATTACTCTCGGGATATGACTCTCCCATCCCTGAATATCCTGATGATGATTCTCTAGAAAACTATAAGTTGTTTAAAAATCAACATGGTGAGGCTGTTGCTAGCTATGTTGGGCCAAACAGCAGGAATGGGCCCCCAAAGAAAGCTATATGGGTGCCTAAGAAAATTATTGAAGAATTACCTGTAACCACATTACTAACCATGCAGGCTCAAAATGCTCGTTACTTCCTTGAAAAAGTTCGACAGAATAAGTACATGCATACCTCATTCAATCATTATACTCATGCTTCTGGAAGTAATTTCAATGCTTTTTCATTCGATTATGCTCGCACCTCATCGAGCAACAATTATTCTTATTGAAAGAAATCATATCCAACTCACTCTACTGTTTCGAAGACACCTGCAAAGATGTGGGTGGTTAAGAAAGCCTAATTCTTCTGCAGGACTATGTCTCCGGGTGTAAAGAATGGATAATGGATAGTGGATGCACTAGTCATATGACCGGAGACAAGTTGTTGTTTGTCGACCCCAACTTAACTGCTTCTCCTCTGAAGTATATCACTTTTGGCGACAACAACAAAGGAAAGGTAATTGGGCTAGGTAAAATTGCCATATCCAAAGATAAGTCCATTGATGATGTTTTACTTGTTCAGTCTCTTGGATTCAATCTTATGTCAGTTGGCAAGCTATGTGATCTAGGCATGCTAGTTCTGTTTTCCATATCCAAATGCATTGTCTTCATGGCCTCTGACAATTCCTTCATCTTCGAGGGAATTAGAAAGGGAGATCTGTATATTGTGGATTTCTCTAAGGGTCCCCCAGTCCAAACTTGTTTGCTTGCAAAAGCAACCGAAGGTTGGCTGTGGCACCGTAGACTTGGTCATGCAGGTATGAGAAATTTGCAGACTCTGGTGAAGAAAAATCATCTTCATGGCATCCCTGATGTAAAATTCGACAAGGATCATCTTTGTGCTGCATGTGAGGCTGGTAAATTGGCCAAGAAGCATCATTCGTCAAAGACTGTCATGACCACATCAAGACCACTGGAAATTCTTCATATGGATTTATTCGGTCCTCAAAATTATGCAAGCTTCGATGGCAGTCATTATGGTTTGGTTATTGTTGATGATTTCTCTCGATATACTTGGGTATTCTTTCTCAAAGACAAAACCTGCACCCAAGATATCTGCAAAAGCTTCGCTAAGAAGGCCCAGAATGAATATGATGTGCGAATTAAGCACGTCAGAAGTGACAATGAAACTGAGTTCAAAAATACTCATATTGCTGAATTTCTCGATGAATATAGTATTACTCATGAGTTCTCTGCCGCATACACTCCCCAATAGAATGGAGTTGTTGAACGAAAGAATAGAACTCTCATTGAAATGGCGAGAACAATGCTCAGTGAGTACAAAACTCCCATTCGCTTCTGGGCTGATGCTATTAACACTGCTTGTCATGTTATCAATCGCGTTTATCTTCACAAGTTCCTTAAGAAAACTTCATATGAGCTTATCACTAGCAAGAAACCTAATGTTTCTTATTTACGTGTTTTTGGTGCACCTTGCTACATTCTTGACATGAATCATTCTTCCAAGTTTGCACCTAAGGCACATGAAGGCTTTCTTCTTGGTTATGGCTCAAACTCGCATACTTATCGTGTCTATAACTCTCACCACGGGAAAGTTATGGAAACGGTAAATGTGCGGTTTGATGAATCTAACGGCTCCCAAAAGAAGCACCTGCCAAATGTGATAGATGAACCACTAATATCGGATGTTATTCGGCAAATGGCTATTGGGAGCGTCAAGCCAGTTGAAGGAAATGCACCTGAATCCTCTGATGATGATGCCCCTATGACTCGAAGCAGAACTCGTCAAGCCACTACTGAAGCAAATGCCACTCCGAATGCAAATGGCAATCAAATTCCAAATGCCGATCAAAATGGCAATCCCGTAGGGAATGATGATACAAATGCTAACGCTGATGAAAATGATGATGATCATCACGAAGAAAATGCTCATCCTCGAGTGGCTAATCGAGTTGATCCCTCTTTAATTCTCGATGAACTAGAGAATCTAGGTTTTCGACCCATAACTCGTTCTCGCACTCGTTTGGCTAACTACTGTGGCAGTTTCTCCTTTGTTTCATTGGCAGAACCTACCAAATATAAAGAAGCCATGAATGATCCAGACTGGATGAAATCCATGCAAGAGGAGTTGGTGCAATTCGAACTGAATGATGTTTGGGAATTGGTTGACAAGCCGAATCCTAAGAAGCATAATATTATAGGCACAAAGTGGATTTTTCGCAATAAGCAAGATGAAAATGGCATTGTGGTGAGAAACAAAGCACGTCTTGTTGCTCAAGGGTACACACAGGTAGAAGGTATTGATTTCGGTGAAACATATGCTCCTGTTGCACGCCTTGAGGCAATTCGTATTCTTCTCGCTTATGCAAATTACAATGATATCCTGCTTTATCAAATGGATGTAAAAAGTGCTTTCCTCAATGGTGAAATTGATGAGGAAGTTTATGTTAGACAACCACCTGGCTTTGAACATCCTGAGATTCCTAACAAAGTTTTCAGGTTGAAAAAGGCTCTATATGGGCTGAAGCAAGCCCCTCGAGCATGGTATGACACCTTGAAGAAGTTTTTGCTCGACAAAGGGTTCAAGCCAGGATCCACTGATCCCACACTTTTCACTCATGATGTTGATAATGATCTATTCGTATGTCCAATCTATGTGGATGATATTATCTTCGGCTGTACTAACAATGCTTGCAGCTTAGAGTTCGGGAAAATGATGTCCGAGAAATATCAAATGTCTATGATGGGTGAACTTAAGTTCTTTCTCGGACTGCAAATACATCAACAGGCAAATGGAATTTTCATATCTTAGGAGAAATATCTCAAGGAATGCCTGAAGAAGTTCAAAATGCAAGATTCCAAAATGAAGGGCTATAAAACTCCTATGCCCACGAATGGTGTATGCATTCTGTTGAGGATTCTGCTCGACCAATGAGCATGGCCGATGAAGATGAGGTAATAATGGGTACAACAAATGAGTCTAACACACCAAATGCAAAGGGCCCAATGGTAGGCCCATCCTCCAGCAAAAGAAAAAGGCACGAAAAAAATGAAGACGAGCAAGAAGAAGATGCACCAAAGAAAAATAGAGGAGGCAAGCAACCTTATACTAATTCAGCTGAGTATATCTCTCATGATGACTATAAAACTGCTCCAAGTGAGACAAAAAGAGAAAGAGATAAGCGTCTGCAAAAGATTTGATGTCACTAGGTGCGCAAGTGGTTCCACTATAAAATGGTTCATCCTCGTTTTGCGAAGAACTTTGCTTTCCATCCTCCGTGGGATGACTACCGTGAAATTGAACTCATCCATCCAGGTGATCCCCAGGAGAGACCACTGCCACCTGAAAATGCTGACAAGTCATCTCTTCGCACTCCTGAATCATATCCTGATGAATTGGCCAAGCGCCAGAAGAATGCTGAAAAGAGAGCCAAGAAGGCTGAAAAAGAAAAAGCTCGAGAAGAAGAAAATTGTCGCCTTATCAAGTCTGATGTTAAAAAAAAGGCTGAAGGAAAATCAGAACGCCGTTCTAAGCTCAAACATGATCCCAGCACTGCCAAAATGAAGAAATAGAGTGCTCCAAAGAAGAAGCCGGTTGAGCCAACTGATAAAAATGCTGAAAGCAATTCTTCTGATCAAGGTGATCCCCCACCAACAAGAGAAGAAGTAGAAGCTTCTGTCAGTGAGCAAGTAAACATCACCACTTCTATGGTGTTACCTGATCTTCGAGCAAGTGCAGTTCCAATCGCACCTAAGAGGAAGATTGTTCTGAAAAGAAAAACCCCATGGACCACTGTAGATCAAGTGAATACAACCCCTCATCCTAATGCATTCAACTTGCATGAATTGGTTGCTGAAGCCCCTGTCAGCTTTGCCAAGCTAGGCGAGAAAATTTCGAAGCCTAAAGTAAAGAAAATCAAGGCTCCAACCACCGAGCAAACTGCACCACAAGATGTTGCCCCGAAGGAAAAGTTTGCTCAATTTGCTCCTACTCTGACACAACCTTTGGCTTCTATGCCTCCATCCGAGCAAAATCCAATATCGACTGCTCCTGTTGCATAGACTGATGTACAATCTTATGCTCCACATTATTACGATCATGCATTCATTATGGAGCAGATTGATAAGTTCGTTGAAAATCCTTTCGATGGAGAAGTGGCATCTTTGCCAATTCCTGCTGAAGTTGCTGCACAAGCCTCTGATGCTGTTAAAGATATGAGAGACGACTCTGTTAAGATCAACAACCTCCAAGCTGAACTTAATGATCTCAATGATCAAATGAAGACAACAACGTCCAGGTTTGTCATCAAAGAACTTGAAGAATCCTACGTGGATGTAAATCGGACATTGAAGCTTCTCCGCAGTAGAAGATTGGGTTTTCACTCAGATCTTGATAGAATGTGTGAAAGATCTGCCTTGATCATCAAGCACAAGTCAGTGGCTATAATGACTTTGTCAAGGGACACATTGATCCAACTGATCAGCAGAAGAGGCAATAGAAAACCACGAAGAAAAATGCTCCTCCTCCTATGACTGAAAAGTCTCCTGATCACTCAGATGCTCAGCCTGCGAAAGAAAATTCCTTGAGAACGCAATTCCCTCGCCAAGGCCAACTGAACCAGTGCCTGTGGCCTCCCCTGTTCGACTAGACATTCCCACTTAGCAAGTTGTTTTAGAAGAAGGTGAAATACCTCAGTCCCAGCCGCATGTTTCTCCTACTCATGAAGAACCAAATGTTTCGGCTCCTCCCTCTACAAAACTACAGACTGCCGAAGATTAACCCCATCAGTCCCTAGTGCCTGTTTCAGCTTTAGTGCCACCTGCTAATGTGTCTGCTCCCTATCCACTGTGAATTTCACTCGACACTACGAAGAGAACTTCAGATGTTGATCCTTCTACAGTGAAATCTGTTTCTGCTCATCACTCAGACTCTGTAGTTTATGGCGATGAAGTGATTTCCGTTGAAGATGAACTCAAATATCCATATCCTCGGGAACAACTGCCGTTATTCTCCGTCGGCATTGGCGTCAAAGGGCCACTTTACAAACGGAACACTCATCCTCTTTTCTTTCAAGAGAGTCCGTGCAACAAGCCTCGCACCTCTGAATCTCCACGGTTCTGGACCCAAGAACACGCTATATATTATTCTCGGATTCTATATGACAACTGCAAGATATTTCCTCATGAGTTCCCGGACATCGTTGCTATGAAGAACATTGGCTGGTTTAATCAAGTATTACAAGATATCGAAGATTTTGGCCTCACCCATGTCTTTGCATTTCAGCATCCGTGGAACAGAGAAATCATACTTCAATTCTATGCCACTTTATACATCTCTGGTGATGAATCTGATAGTACCAAGTGGATCATGGAATGGGTGACCGAAGGGAAATGTATAAAATGCTCTGCAATAGACTTTGTCTCCCACTTTCATTTCCCTCAGTTCGAGCATGGCAAAACTGAAATTCGAGTGCACAACATTCACTACAAAAAAAATACACTTCCGTGATGATACGTGTTTGTCACAGTTGGCCACGTTTTCTGTCATGCATGTACATCCATGACGATTTTATGACAGAATCAAGATAGTCATACCTGTGCTGTCGTAGAAGTGTTCCATGACAATACCAAAATTATCATCACGGAAGTGTCCACTTCCATGACGATAAATGGCGCGTCATGGAAGCGCTTTCGTCAAGGGTAACCGACACGTGGCATCCACCATAACGAGTCACCGTTAAGCTATCAGGTTCCGGTTTGGATCCGATAACCCGTTAACAGCCCGGACCAATGGGGATTTTCCACGTGTAAAATTCTCATTCACCGGCGGATCCACGTGTCGGCCCAGCGTTGGGACAGTTGTCATCCAGCAAATGGGCGGGACGCGCCTATGATACATCAACACGTGGCTCGGCCCAACAGTGGCCCATTCAGGTCAAAAGGCCGGCCCGTTTGACCTGGTCAAAAGGTAAAGGCCGGTACACTTAAAGCCTGTTAGCGGCCTATTCGCATATAGCCCATTTACAGCCCGCTAACTCACGGCCCATTATGGCCTATCCAAATTAGGCCCAGTAGCGTCATCTGGGCCGTCCAATATGATTTCAGCCCGTTGTAACCTCCGGCCCATGTATGGCCCCTGACGTCTTTCGGCCCATATGAGGCCATTTGTAACTCTTGGCCCATTAACGGCCCGTGGTGAAACTGTCCCGTAATGAACAGTGTATCGCTTTATACCCATTAACGGCCCATTATTCCATTGAGCCATTTCCAGCCCGTGTTATCTTTCAGCCTTCTGAGGGCCCATTTATTCTTGGGCTGATTTGCATCATTCGATTACTTACGGTCCGTTACTGGCCTGTTCCGGTTGTGGGCCAAATTTAGCCCGTGGTTAAAGTTGGCCCATTTGTGGCCCGTTAATCTGTTGGGCCATTTTCATAGCATCATCAAATATGGCCCATTAACGACCCGTTATGCCTGTCGATAGAAACAAACCCGTTATACTCATCGGCCTATTAACGGCCCATTATGATCGGCCCATGAACGGACGATTCCCACTCTAGCCCATTTACGGCCCATAATGCGGTCCGTTATTGGCCCATGTTTGGCCAATCGATCATACGGCCCGTAGAAGGCCCATTGATTCTACGGCTCATAGAAGGCCCATTGTTTCTACGGCCCGTAGAAGGCCCATTGTTTCTACGGCCCGTAGGAGGCCCATGGTCACTACAGTAGATAAATAGGTTATTGCGGCCACTAGCAAACCGCGGAAAAAGAACTGCACTGACTACAAGAAAACAAATAAACAAGACAACAAGGAAATAAATAAGCAAGCAACTTACGCTAGGCTATCATGGCTATTACACATATTACATCCACTGGGCATCAAAGTTCGCCACCAGTGCAAATATGGGGAACAAAGCAGCATATTACATACACTGGTTGTCAAAGTTGGCGACCAGTGCAAATAAACGCCACAACAAAACAAGTCCAGCACTGAAACCACTTCTCAAGAGCTCAAGAAACAATATCCTGGGTATCCACCATCCTGGCAAGACGCTTAGCAAGCTTGTTAGCTTTCTCTTGTTTGGCACTTAAATCCTCCAGCGCTTGCTGTTGCACCAGAAAGTATGCATCTGAATTCTGCAGGGACTTCCTCAGTCCTTCGGCTTCCTATCACAGCACATCTGATCGATGTCTTTCAACTTGAAGTTGAGACTCCAGAAGCCAAACTGATTCAGGCAGCGAGTTCGAAGAGCTGGTGCCAGCAGTAGCGGCAAGTAACTCGAACACTACATCAAGATAGGACTTTGGGGTTGTCTCACTGTCTTCAAGATAGTTTTTATCAGCTTTCTTGGAGACCAACAGGGATGTCTCACTATCTTGAACCTTATCTGCATTACTTCCTTTACCATTGCATAACGAGGTACTCTTCTCCAATATTTTGTCCGCATTCTAAAAGAGAAACAAGCAGACACATCACAGGTTTACCATGTTGTATATGAAACTCATTTTGGTAAACCAGTTCAGTAGTAAGGTGGATAGGATAACAGCATGAAACGAACATATATCTATGAAGTATGGTCTATATCATTCTAGTTTATGTTGCCAAATCAAGATAGAGACAGTTCAAATCATATATGTTTAAGACAAAGCAGCATAGACAGAATATAAGTGTGGGAAACTACATAGCACTAACAACACTTGTAATGTGCATGGCATGAGAACATAACTGTTTATTCAATTGAAACTGAATTCAACATAGAGCAAGTTACAACAGCAAACACGTTAAAGAAACAGGTTTAAAACATACCTGTTGCACCATTGGAGTTTCAATTGCATCCTTCAAATTTGAAATTAGTTGGTATAAGTAAATACAGTGATGCAAGAGCAAAGGAGTATGAACCATAGCTACGAAACCTGACCTAAGAACAATTCTTCTTCTGCTTTAAGCGTTGACTTGGGGTTCGGAGTGGTGGTCCTCGTGCTTTGGGCACTGCAGTTGCCTTACTAACTGCTCGTGTTTGGGTGCTCTGTGGTGGATACGGTGTTGTGTCAACTGGAACTGGGTTACTATCTGTTCGGGTTGGGGTTAGAAGGGGTGTAGCTGGTTCTCTATCCAACTGGGTAGGGGTACAATCTGCGTGAGTCTGGGTTATGTGTGGTGGGCTTGGTTCTTGGGCAAGTACAACCGTGGTTCTATCTACATCGACGGGTAGCACGATCTTTTCTGAAGACCATGTTTTTACTCCCATAGATACTGCCATCAACCCCTCCAATTCAAATGGCTGATAAACAAGAAAAGTAAGTGAATGTACAAACATTGTAAGATAGATAGGTGCAATGGATAGTAGGGAAGAAAACAGGGCATGAAATAATTAACATTTATGTTGTCTAACCAAACAGGACAGCATGACAATATTTCACATATATGATGGCTAATTAAACAGGATAGCATGACACAATTTCACATATATGATGGCTAACTAAATAGGATAGAATGACATACTTCAAAATATGATGACTATGAAAACAGGATGACATGATATAACTATATGATGTGTCTATTAAAGTGGTTGGCATGCCATAATTCACAAACATGCCGTCGATGGAAACATGATGGCATGATATAATTCACGGATAGAATGACATAATTCAAAATATGATGACTATGTAATCAGGATGACATGATATAACTATATTATGTCTTTAGAAAATGGTTGGCATGCCATAATTCAGATACATGTTGTCTATGTAAACATCATGGCATGATATAATTCAAATATATGATTTATATACTAAGCAAGTGAGCAGAGGGCAATCGCATATATGATGTGTCAACTAAGCAGATGACATTCAATATTGTGTATATGATGTAAAAACTAAGCATTGCAAGACAACATATGCATGATATGAGTAATATAACCCTGCCAATTTTGAGCATACACCTCAAGGGGAAAATAGGACTGGTCATCTGCCTCTGAATCCTCCTCTGAGGAGCTATCTATAACCAGCAAGATATCTGCTTCAGCAAGTAGCATTGTCTGCTTTGAAGACCTTGTTTTCACTCCAGATTTTTCCATCACCAATTCAAATGACTGATGCACAGGAAGAGCAGTTGAATATACAAACATTGTCGACAAATGGAATGAGTAATACAAAAAAGGATGGCATGATATAATTCACATATATGACACTTGGCTAAATAGCATGACATTGCATAATTCACATACATAATGCCTTGCAACAAGATAGCATTGCATAATTCACATATATAATGTCTTGCAACAAGATGACATTGCAAAATTCACATATATGGTAATTAGACACTAAACAGGTGGCATTCACACAAAGCATGTCTAAACTAAGCAAATGACATGCCAATGCAAGACACCATATGCATGATATGAGCAATATAACCCTGGCAAGGTTAGAGAATGCACTCGGGGAGGGGGGGGGGAGGGGGGATAGGACTGGTCATTGTTCTGAATTCCTCCTCTGAGGAGCTATCCATAACCAGCAAGACATGCGCTTCGTCAGATAGCATTTTCTGCTCTGAAGACCTTGTTTTCACTCCAGATTTTTCCATGACTGTGTCGAATGGCTGATGCATAGGAAGAGTAATTGAATGTACTAAAATTGTTGACAAATTTAATACGTAATAAAAAAGGATGGCATGATATAATTCACATATAAGATGACTGGCTAACCAAGATGGCATTGCAAAATTCACATATATGATGCCTGGCTAAACAAGGTGGCATTGCATGATTCACATATATGATATAAAAACTAAACAGATGGCATTCACACAATGCATGTCTAAACTAAGCAGATGACATATTTTATGTATAAAGTAAGCAATGCAAGGCACCATATGCATGATATGACCAACATCAGCATGCCAAGTTAGAGCAAAAGACCTCAGGGGGTAAATAGGAGTGGTCTGCTCCCTCTGAATCCCCCTCTGAACAGTTATCTTCCTCTTGATTACAGTCTGGAATGGGGGGAGGGGGTTGCTTTTGCGCCCAGCATGGAGCGACGTCTACATGAAATTTTATTGCCATGCAAGGCTCGTCTCTTTTTGAAGGAAATATGCCCTAGAGGCAATAATAAAGTTGTTATTTTATATTTCCTTATTCATGATAAAGGTTTATTATTCATGCTAGAATTGTATTGATTGGAAACCTAAATACATGTGTGAATACATGAACAAATACCGTGTCCCTAGTAAGCCTCTACTAGACTAGCTCGTTGATCAAAGATGGTTGAGGTTTCCTAACCATAGACATGTGTTGTCATTTGATAATGGGATCACATCATTAGGAGAATGATGTGATGGACAAGACCCATCCGTTAGCTTAGCACAATGATCGTTCAAGTTTTATTGCTATTGCTTTCTTCATGTCAAATACATATTCCTTCGACTATGAGATTATGCAACTCCTGGATACCGGAGGAATACCTTGTGTGCTATCAAACGTCACAACATAACTGGGTGATCATAAAGATGCTCTACAGGTATCTCTGAAGGTGTTTGTTGAGTTGGCATAGATCGAGACTAGTATTTGTCACTCCGAGTATCAGAGAGGTATCTCTGGGCCCTCTCGGTAATACACATCATAAGCTTGCAAGCAAACGACTAAGGAGTTAGTCACGAGGTGATGTATTATGAAATGAGTAAAGTGACTTGCCGGTAACGAGATTGAACTAGGTATGAAGATACCGACGATCGAATCTCGGGCAAGTAACATACCAATGGAAAAAGGTAATTACGTATGTTGTCATAACGGTTCGACCGATAAAGATCTTCGTAGAATATGTAGGAGCCAATATGGGCATCCAGGTTCCGCTATTGGTTATTGACCGGAGAGGTGTCTCGGTCATGTCTACATAGTTCTCGAACCCGTAGGGTCCGCACGCTTAACGTTCGATGACGATATAGCATTATATAAGTTATGTGATTTGGTGACAGAATGTTGTTCAGAGTCCCGGATGAGATCACGAACATGAAGAGGAGTCTTGAAATGGTCGAGAGGTAAAGATTGATATATAGGATGATGGTATTCGGACACCAGAAGTGTTTCGGGGGGTACCGGGTACTTATCGGGTCACCGGAAGGGGTTTCGGGCAACCCTGGCAAAGCTGTGGGCCTTATGGGCCAAGAGAGGGAACACACCAACCCACAAGGGGCTGGTGCGCCCCCTATAGAGGCCAGCCTATGAGGAGGAGAAGGAAAGAGGGGAGGGAAAGGAAAGTGTGGAGTAGGACTCCCCCTTCCTTCCCTCTCCCCCCTCTTTCCTTCCACCTTCTTCATACAAGGAAAGGGGGGGGGAGCGGCGCAGGAGGGCAGGAGCCCTAGGGCCGGCGGCCATCCCATGGGGCACACCCTGGCTGCCCTAGGCTGCCTCCTCCCCCCTCCCAGTGTGGAGTAGGACTCCCCCTTCCTTCCCTCTCCCCCCTCTTTCCTTCCACCTTCTTCATACAAGGAAAGGGGGGGGAGCGGCGCAGGAGGGCAGGAGCCCTAGGGCCGGCGGCCATCCCATGGGGCACACCCTGGCTGCCCTAGGCTGCCTCCTCCCCCCTCCCACCTATATATATGTGGGGAGGGGGCGCCACACAAGAACACAACATTGTCTTAGCCGTGTGCGGCGCCCCGTCCACAGTTTTCTCCCTCGGTCATATTTTCGTAGTGCTTAGGCGAAGCCCTACGGAGATCGCATCACCATTACCGTCACCACACCGTCGTGCTGTCGGAACTCATCTACTACTTCGCCCATCTTGCTGGATCAAGAAGGCGAGGACGTCACCGAGCTGAACGTGTGCGGAACGCGGATGTGCCATGTGTTCGGTACTAGATCGGTTGGAGCGTGAAGAAAGTTCGACTACATCAACCGCGTTGTGAAATGCTTCCGCTTACGGTCTATGAGGGTACGTAGACACACTCTCCCCCTCGTTGCTATGCATCTCCATGGATAGATCATTGCGTGTGCGTAGAAATTTTTTGTTTTCCATGCAACGTTCCCCAACAGTGGCATCATGAGCCAGGTCTATGTGTAGATGATATGCATGAGTAGAACACAAAGAGTTGTGGGCGGTGATAATCATACTGCTTACCACCAACGTATTACTTTGATTCGGCGGTATTGTGGGATGAAGCGGCCCGGACCAACCTTACATGTCCACGCACATGAGACTGGTTCCACCGACGGACATGCAACTAGTTTTGCATAAAGGTGGCTGGCGGGTGTCTGTTTCTCCTACTTTAGTTGAATCGAATTTGACTAAAGCCGGTCCTTGAAGAAGGTTAAAACAACAAACTTGATGAATCACCGTTGTGGTTTTTGCGTAGGTAAGAACGGTTCTTGCTAGAAGCCCGTAGCAGCCACGTAAAACTTGCAACAACAAAGTAGAGGACATCTAACTTGTTTTTGCAGGGCATGTTATGATGTGATATGGTCAAGACGTGATGTGATATACGTTGTTGTATGAGACGATCATGTTTTGTAATATCGACAACCGGCAGGAGCCTTTGGGTTAAACTTGACGAGCCTAGCATGTATAGACATGGTCTCGGAACACTGGAGACCAAAAGGTCGAACATGAGTCATATAGTAGATATGATCAACATAGAGATGTTCACCATTGATGACTACCCCATCTCACGTGATGATCGGACATGGGTTAGTTGATATGGATCATGTATCACTTAGATAACTTGAGGGATGTTTATTTAAGTGGGAGTTCTTAAGTAATTTGATTAATTGAACTTAATTTATCATGAACTTAGTCCTGATAGTATTTGCATATCTATGTTGTAGATCAATGGCACGTGCTACCATTCCCCTGAATTTTAATGCGTTCCTAGAGAAAGCTAAGTTGAAAGATGATGGTAGCAACTACACGGACTGGGTCCGTAACTTGAGGATTATCCTCATTGCTGCACAGAAGAATTATGTCCTTGATGCACCGCTAGGTGAAAGGCCTGCTGCAGGAGTAGAAGCTGATGTTTTGAACGTCTGGCAAGCTCGATCTGATGACTACTCGATAGTACAGTGTGCCATGCTTTACGGCTTAGAACTGGGGCTTCAAAGACGTTTCGAACGTCATGGAGCATATGAGATGTTCCAAGAGTTGAAGTTAATATTTCAAGCAAATGCCCAGGTTGAGAGATGTGAAGTCTCCAACAAGTTCTATAGCTACAAGATGGAGGAGAACAGTTCTGTCAGTGAACACATACTCAAAATGTCTGGGTATTATAATCACTTGACTCAGCTGGGAGTTGATCTTCCAGTTGATTGTGTCATTGACAGAGTTCTTCAATCACTGCCACCAAGCTACAAAGGCTTCGTGATGAACTATAATATGCAAGGGATGAACAAAACAATTCCCGAGCTCTTCGCAATGCTTAAGGCCACGAAAGTAGAAATCAAGAAGGAGCATCAAGTGTTGATGGTTAACAAGACCACTAGTTTCAAGAAAAAGGGCAAGGGAAAGAAAGGGAACTTCAAGAAGAATGGCAAGCAAGTTGCCACTCCCGGGAAGAAGCTCAAACCTGGACCCAAGCCTGAAACTGAGTGCTTCTACTGCAAAGGGACTGGTCACTCGAAGCGGAACTGCCCCAAATACTTGGCGGATAAGAAGGATGGCAAAGTGAACAAAGGTATATTTGATATACACGTTATTGATGTGTACCTTACTAATGCTCATAGTAGCTCCTGGGTATTTGATACTGGTTCGATTGCTCATATTTGTAACTCGAAACAAGAGCTACGGATTAAACGAAGATTGGCTAAGGACGAGGTGATGATGCACGTCGGGAATGGTTCCAAGGTCGATGTGATCGCCGTTGGCACGCTACCTCTACATCTACCTTCGGGATTAGTTTTAGACTTGAATAATTGTTTTTTGGTGCCAGCGTTGAGCATGAACATTATATCTGGATCTTGTTTAGTGCGAGACGGTTATTCATTTAAATCAGAGAATAATGGTTGTTCTATTTATATGAGTAATATCTTTTATGGTCATGCACCCTTGAAGAGTAGTCTATTCTTGTTGAATCTCGATTGTAGTGATACACATATTCATAATATTGATGCCAAAAGATGCAAAGTAGATAATGATAGTGCAACATATTTGTGGCACTGCCGTTTAGGTCATATTGGTGTAAAGCGCATGAAGAAACTCCATACAGATGGACTTTTGGAATCACTTGATTATGAATCATTTGATACTTGCGAACCATGCCTCATGGGCAAGATGACTAAAACTCTGTTCTCTGGAACAATGGAGCGAGCTAATGACTTATTGGAAATAATACATACCGATGTATGCGGTCCGATGAGTGTTGAGGCACACGGCGGGTATCGTTATTTTCTGACCTTCACAGATGATTTGAGCAGATATGGGTATATCTACTTAATGAAACACAAGTCTGAAACATTTGAAAAGTTCAAAGAATTTCAGAGTGAAGTGGAGAATCATCGTAATAAGAAAATAAAGTTTCTACAATCTGATCGCGGAGGCGAATATTTGAGTTACGAGTTTGGCCTTCATTTAAAACAATGTGGAATTGTTTCACAACTCACGCCACCTGGAACACCACAGTGTAATGGTGTGTCCGAACATCGTAACCGTACTTTATTAGATATGGTGCGATCTATGATGTCTCTTACCGATTTACCGCTATCATTTTGGGGTTATGCATTAGAGACAGCTGCATTGACGTTAAATAGGGCACCGTCTAAATCCGTTGAGACGACACCGTATTAACTATGGTTTGGCAAGAAACCTAAGCTGTTGTTTCTTAAAGTTTGGGGATGCGACGCTTATGTCAAAAGGCTTCAGCCTGATAAGCTCGAACTCAAATCGGAGAAGTGCGTCTTCATAGGATACCCTAAGGAAACAATTTGGTACACCTTCTACCACAGATCCGAAGGTAAGATCTTTGTTGCCAAGAATGGAACCTTTCTAGAGAAGGAGTTTCTCTCAAAAGAAGTGAGTGGGAGGAAAGTAGAACTTGATTAGGTAATTGTACCTTTTCTCTAATTGGAAAGTAGCACATCAGAGAAAACCGTTCCCGTGATGCCTACACCAACTTGAGAGGAAGCTAATGATGATGATCATAAAACTTCAGATCAAGTTACTACTGAACTCCGTAGGTCAACCAGAACACGTTCCGCACCAGAGTGGTACGGTAATCCTGTCCTGGAAGTCATGTTACTAGGCCAAGGCGAACCTACGAACTATGAAGAAGCTATGATGAGCCCAGATTCCGACAGATGGCTTGAGGCCATGAAATCTGAGATAGGATCCATGTATGAGAACAAAGTGTGGACTTTGGTGGACTTGCTCGATGATCGGCAAGCGATAGAAAATAAATGGATCTTCAAGAAGAAGACAGAGGCTGTTGGTAATGTCACCATCTACAAAGCTCGACTTGTCGCGAAAGGTTTTCGACAAGTTCAAGGGGTTGACTACGATGAGACCTTCTCACCCGTAGCGATGCTTAAGTTAGTCCGAATCATGTTAGCAATTTCCGCATTTCATAATTATGAAATCTGGCAAATGGTCGTCAAAACTGCATTCCTTAATGGATTTCTTAAAGAAGAGTTGTATATGATGCAACCAGAAAGTTTTTGTCGATCTAAAGGTGCTAACAAAGTGTGCAAGCTCCAGCGATCCATCTATGGACTGGTGCAAGCATCTCGGAGTTGGAATATACGCTTTGATGAGGTGATCAAAGCATATAGTTTTATACAGACTTACGGTGAAGCCTGTATTTACAAGAAAGTGAGTGGGAGCTCTGTAGCATTTCTAATAGTATATGTGGATGACATATTGTTGATTGGAAATGATATAGAGTTTTCGGATAGCATAAAAGGACACTTGAATAAGAATATTTCAATGAAAGACCTCGGTGAAGCTTCTTATATATTGGGCATCAAGATCTATAGGGATAGATCGAGACGCTTATTTGACTTTCACAAAGCACATACCTTAATAAAGTTTTGAACAAGTTCAAAATGGATCAGCCAAAGAAAGGGTTCTTGCCTGTGTTACAAGGTGTGAAGTTGAGTAAGACTCAAAACCCGACCACGACAGAAGATAGAGACAATGAAAGTCATTCCCTATGCCTCAGCCATAGGTTCTATAAAGTATGACATACTGTGTACCAGACCTATTGTGTACCTTGCCATGAGTTTGGCAAGGGGGTACAATAGTGATCCAGGAGTAGATCACTGGACAACGGTCAAAATTATCCTTAGTTACCTAAGAGGACTAAGGAAATATTTCTCGGTTATGGAGGTGATAAAGAGTTCGTCGTAAAGGGTTACATCGATGCAGGCTTTAACACCGGTTCAGATGACTCTGAGTCTCAATCTGGATACATATTGGAAGTAGGAGCAATTAGCTATAGTAGCTCCATGCAGAGCATTGTAGACATAGAAACTTGCAAAATACATACGGATCTGAATGTAGCAGACCCGTTGACTAAACCTCTCTCACAAGCAAAACATGATCATACTTTAGTACTCTTTGGGTGTTAATCACATGGCGATGTGAACTAGATTATTGACTCTATTAAACTCTTTGGGTGTTAGTCACATGGTGATGTGAACTATGGGTGTTAATCACATGGCGATGTAATCTAGATTATTGACTCTAGTGCAAGTGGGAGACTGAAGGAAATATGCCCTAGAGGCAATAATAAAGTTGTTATTTTATATTTCCTTATTCATGCTAGAATTGTATTGATCGGAAACCTAAATACATGTGTGAATACATAAACAAATACCGTGTCCCTAGTAAGCCTCTACTAGACTAGCTCGTTGATCAAAGATGGTTAAGGTTTCCTTACCATAGACATGTGTTGGCATTTGATAACGGGATCACATCATTAGGAGAATGATGTGATGGATAAGACCCATCCGTTAGCTTAGCATAATGATCGATCAAGTTTTATTGCTATTGCTTTCTTCATGTCAAATACATATTCATTCGACTATGAGATTATGCAACTCCCGGATACCGGAGGAATACCTTGTGTGCTATCAAACGTCAAAACGTAACTGGGTGATCATAAAGATACTCTATAGGTATCTCCGAAGGTGTTTGTTGAGTTGGCATAGATCGAGACTAGGATTTGTCACTCCGAGTATCGGAGAGGTATCTCTGGGCCCTCTCGGTAATACACATCATAAACTTGCAAGCAAATGACTAAGGAGTTAGTCATGAGGTGATGTATTATGGAACGAGTAAAGAGACTTGTCGGTAATGAGGGTGAACTAGGTATGAAGATACCGATGATCGAATCTCGGGAAGTAACGTACCGATGGACAAAGGGAATGACGTATGTTGTCATAACGGTTCGACCGATAAAGATCTTCATAGAATATGTAGGAGCCAATATGGGCATCCAGGTTTTGCTATTGGTTATTGACTGGAGAGGTGTCTCGGTCATGTCTACATAGTTCTTGAACCCGTAGGGTCCGCACGCTTAACGTTCGATGACGATATAGTATTATATGAGTTATGTGATTTGGTGACAGAATGTTGTTCAGAGTCCCGGATGAGATCACGTACATGATGAGGAGTCTCAAAATGGTCGAGAGGTAAAGATTGATATATAGGACGATGTTATTCGGACACCGGAAGTGTTTCGGGGGGTACCGGGTACTTATTGGGTCACCGGAAGGGGTTTCGGGCAACCCCGACAAAGCTATGGGCCTTATGGGCCAGGAGAGGGAACACACCATCCCACAAGGGGCTGGTGCGCCCCCTATAGAGGCTGACCTATGAGGAGGAGAAGGAAAGAGGGGAGGGAAAGGAAAGTGTGGAGTAGGACTCCCCCTTCCTTCCCTTTCCCCCCTCTTTCCTTCCACCTTCTTCATACAAGGAGGGGGGGGGGGGGGCGCAGGAGGGCAGGAGCCCTAGGGCCGGCAGCCAGACCCTTGGGGCGCGCCCTGGCTGCCCTAGGATGCCTCCTCCCCTCCCACCTATATATATGTTGGGAGGGAGCGCCACACAAGAACACAACATTGTCTTAGCCGTGTGCGGCGCCCCCGTCCACAGTTTTCTCCCTCAGTCATATTTTCGTAGTGCTTAGGCGAAGCCCTGCGGAGATTGCATCACCATCACCGTCACCACACCGTCGTGCTGCTGGAACTCATCTACTACTTCGCCCGTCTTGCTGGATCAAGAAGGCAAGGACGTCACCAAGCTGAACGTGTGCAGAACCTTGAGGTGATGTGTGTTCGGTACTAGATTGGTTGGAGCGCGAAGAAAGTTCGACTACATCAACCGCGTTGTGAAATGCTTCCGCTTACGGTCTATGAGGGTACATAGACACACTCTCCCCCTCGTTGCTATGCATCTCCATGGATAGATCATTGCGTGTGTGTTGAAATTTTTTGTTTTCCATGCAACGTTCCCCAACACTTTTGCTCTACATGTTCAGTACCATTGTGTACAATAACTGACATGCATAGGAATAAAACATAGTGAGATTATGTAAGGAGTGCATGCACAAATCCAGAGTGATGGTAGCAAACTGTGGATAGACACAAAACCAATGATAGCAGGCAGATAATAGCTTCAGTTAAAAAATACAGATAATGGCTCCTTTAATATTTGTTTCCACCCAACATGAAACTCATAGTAGACACCCGAGATTAACCAGATAGTAGACATATAGTATTAATTGCTGCCCCAATATGTACCCCACAACCAATTAAAAACTCAAGTTTGAGCATTAGTTTGGACCTGACTCGGAGTCTAATCGGTGAACAGGACGATAAAGTAGCATGTCATCATATTAAGCGATGCATAACGTAAGCAGACACGAAAGAGTGTGACCTCTCTTGCGGACCCGTGTAGTCCTCAAGGTCATCTGCTCAGTTGATGATGGTAATGCAGTTGTCATGGCCGGCGGCGGCGAGGAAGAAGATCTGAGGCGGCGAAAGACAGTCTAGAGGGCGGATCCCTGCTGTGGTGAACCCTTTCGTCGTTGGAGCTGGGCTAGACCACAGCGCAGCAGGAGCGGGACAAACCACACAAGGTTTTCTTTGACACATATCTGTAACAGAAGTAATTCTGTAAGGGCTTGTTTGAATTGGAGGATTCTAACAATGCAGGGATAGGAAATACACAGGAATAGGATAGGAATGCACATGCAAAACATAGGATTTCTGCCAATCTGGGTGTTTGGTTTACAAGAATTGGAAGATCACAGGATGCAAAGAAGCATGGTGAGATTAAGTCAAACGATAAGAAAATGTATGGTTATAATGCTATTATGCTACTATCTCTTAGTCTTGTGCTTCATGAATAGGAATTTGAAAAGGAGGACAAGTGGATATTAAAATTCCTACGGTTTTTCTTTCAAGGAGACACTAAAGGAACAAATCCTACAGTTTTCCTTTGCTCCATTCCTTTGAACAAAATGCATGAATAGTAGTACCATAGGAAACTTTCCAATTCCTATGTTTTCCTTCACTTTTCCTTTCAAGCACTGGCGATTCTAGTAGGCAGGCTTGAACAGGGAAAAGCGTACACTCAAAAAATGGTTTTGTGCTACTTCTACTACTTTGGACCCAGGCCACTGCCGTACTAGCTCAACTCCCAGGCCCATCTACAAATGCACAGCTCAAACGCGCAGAAATAAATAATGATGGCATTCAAGAGAGTCCATCACGGATAGCTAAGTTGCCTGGTACCTCACTGCTTGTCATATAGTAGGAGAAACTAATCATATTTCATGTTACTACGTGTGCTCAGTGGACAATATATATAACATGTAGAGTAAAAAAGCAATGCAACAAGTGTACAACCTCTTTGGCGAAGCCATGTCGATCTCAGCATGATTGGGTTGGTCGGTGAGGATGCTCCAGCTGATGTGGCTGTCGGAGGAGGGGAAGAAGATCTTAGGCTTCTGGAGATGGAGCCGAGGGTACTGCTCCGCTATGATGGAGGATTTCGTCGTTGGAGCAGCTCCGGTGAGTTGTACGACGGCGAGGCTGAAGCAGGACAAGAGAGACAACATTAACCTGAGTGGAATTCTAATAGCATCTCAATAGATGATGTAAAATACATAACCACAAAATGCTAGATGTAAAATACATTAGCCGCTCATCTCTGAACTTAACTGTCGAAACTGAATTTAACTGTCGAAACTGAATTTTACTGTCGAAACTGAATTTTGCTGTCGAAACTGAATTTTACTGTCGAAACTGAACGCACTAGTAGCAGCAGTGCCCGGAGCAGCAGCGCGTGCGAGAGCCGGGGCAGCTGGTCGTGTAGCCGCATCTCGGGTAGTAGCTGCAGGGGCTCGAGCGAGAGCAGGATCTGCTGCTCGTGCAGCAGTAGCGCGAGCAAGAGTAGAGCAGCAACGCAAGCAAGAGCAAGAGCGTGAGCAGCAGTGCGAGCAAGAGCAGACTAGGCAGGGGACCGAGAGCAAGAGCAGAGCAGCATCGCGAGCGAGAGCCAAAGCAGCAGCAGCTCCTACTGATGTGGACGTCGCCGCCGAGGGAGTGACGCCGTGGAGGAAGTGGCCGGTGACGCCGCCGTAGATGGAGCCACGCCATGTCGGCTCGGGACCGAGCGCCGTCAGCACCGTGAGATCGAATCAAGAAGAAAATGCAGCAATTAGTGTAGAACCTCTTTGGTGGCGCCGATTAGGCCTCAGCTTCATCCGAGGAATCGGTGATGATGCTGCTCTTCCGGTGGTGCAGGTGAAGACGGCGGTGTGGGAATGGAGGTGGCGCGAAAGACGAGGGGAACATCGGGGCAGCTCCTTGGAGGTGGAGGACGGGGTGGCTGAACCGGCGAGACAACGAGATCGACAACGGATCCTCATCTGGTGCGGTGGATGAGGGACGTTGAGGTGTTGTTGTGGACGACGACGTCGGGGAAGAGGCTCCGGCTGGGTGGCGGATGGAGGAGGGTGTGGGGCTTCGCGGGTTTTCGCGGCCTCGGTGTACGAATGGGAGGGGCGGAGGGGATGGGTGGGAGGAACCATGGCTTAGGGACGTGCTTGTCCGAAATGTGGGGTAAGTTACAAAAGTACCCCCACCGATTTGAGCTAGGCGGTTCTTTCGTTTCAGGGGTATCACAGGAATTTCGCGTATCGGGATTTCACAGGAGGTGGGAGTTTTCGCAAGCGTTGTAATTTTGGGATAGCAAGGCGCGGGTTGAGATGGAGGGAGTTTTCGGAGCACAACGAGACAAAGAGATATTTTAAAATTTGGGGGTAACAAGGCGCGGGTTGAAGAGGCGGGAGTTTAGCACGATAGACAGAGATGCTAGCTTGAAATTTCGGCATAACAAGGCGCAGCTTGAAATTTCAGGAGAACAAGCTTAACGTGTACAAAAAAAGACAATTCGCACCCCACTAGAGAGAGCCATGTCCCGTTTTACTATATTACTAGAAATGCATTCAAATACAACAACAAAAAACTAAAAAAAATCGGGACAACAAGCTTAACGTGTACAGTACCAAATCAATTTGTACTTCCCTCAACAATAAAAAAAACAATTCGTGTTGTCTAGCATGTGGACTAAATTTGAGTACATTTTCCCTGTTTGAATGGGATTGTACTCGGGTTAGTTATACAACCATCTAAATATTATCTTCACAACACATGACATGAATATAGGAGTAGTAAATTCCCATATAAATATGAACTACATGTACATACGATCTCGAATTCAAATATATGTATCCATTTTATGTTGAATTCAAATCATAGTAAATATATGCTCTAGCTAGATGTTCGGAATCTAAACCATGTATGATACTACGTACAATGTGTTTAACACGCACAACACACACACACACACCCCCCCCCCAGACACACCATTTAGACTAGTAAGGTACACGTGCATTGCACGCATGAGATTTGGCAACCAAATTATGAATAAATACCACATTATACCATGTAAGCTTTGAGTCATATATGCATGATGTAGATGTTCGTTTAATTCTTATAGTTCATCTCATTCAAAATCAATTAGTTTTTATTAAAAAGCTAATCTATTTTAAGATTCATGGAATTATGCGTTGTAAAACATAAAGTAAAAATAAATAATGGCAATTCAACTAGAAATTTTTTTGGGCAATTATGATATGGAAGATTCTAGAACAAAGGAGAAGTGCTTTGTGTTTTGAGGTTTGTGCATTGTGCTTAAGTTCAACCATGGAGTCTTCTAGATTGTATATGTGGCAAAATCTGGTGGAATGTAGATGATATCCAAGGGCCAGTAGGGCTCGGATTTGCCATCTCTGCACCATCAGATTGGCTTCATCCAACGACCATCTTTCAAAGTTATTCGCACACTATATAGGGGTATAGATATGTGATGCGAAATCTATCCATCACCTCCAATTTGAATAGTGTGTCCATGCATGGATGCAATGTGGCCAAACGATGCCTGCCATCGGTATCTCAAATTCAAATCAGTCCGACCTTGTTCAATGTGCATACAGTATAGCCTGCTCGTTTCCAAACCACACCACGCATATCTCAGTTATATTCATGCATGCATGGGTTTCAAACATCATGATCTCTTATTCAAATATTTGAATTCAACTTTACATTGATTATGACCTCTCCTAGTCTTTTACACCCACACAGTCATTTTCTCTTTATAATTGTACCACTAACTTTCTCTCGTGCATGCATGCACACACACTACCCCTCGGCATTATCCATCGCACACATGCAATCTTTTTCTTCAGGTCGGTCTCCCATGCATGCACACACACACCTCCCCCTCTTCATCACTTCAGACATTCTTTATCTCTCACATGCATGTGCAACGATCGATGTTCCTCTATGTGTGTATATATAGCTAGGTCTTTTCCAGTTTTCCACACAAACCGATCGATCCATATATCTAGTCAGGTCTCACCCTCTTTTCCATGTACACATCGATCAATCTATACCTATCTATATAGGACTACATAGCTAATACACCCACATTATCTATCCATCGTCTCTGTCTCATCATCCATGCCTTCCGCTTCATCTCTCAGACGCGCGCACAGTGGCGAAGACAGGGGGCAGCATGGGCCGTGGCCCCCCCTAACATCACTATATATCAAGGCTAATATGAATGTGATCAGTAGATCAATTGCTAGTAAAATGGTTTAAGTTGATGAATTGGCCCTCCCCTTAAAGGATTAGCAATGCTTGGCCCCGTAGCTCATTTATTTTTCATGGCTCCGCCACTGCGCGCAACCGCGCACGTTCTCGCCCCCTCTCTTTAAATATCGATCTTGCACTTGTGCACTCCTTCATAGTCTCCCTCCACTTGGCCCCTCGCACCATCTTCCAGCCCCTCCCCCCCATATCCCAGTGCTTGTATGCTCGTAGAGCTCTTCCCTCTATATGTCTCTATCGATATCTCGCGCGGTTGACCCATCCCCTCCCTTCTCGTATATCACCCCTGCCCCATGCACATACATGTATGTATATAGGCCCCTCCTTCACCCAAATTGCATTGACACGTATTCCCTCACCATATCTTAGTATCTATCACACACACGGACTACGTGTGCGAAAGAGAAGAGGTGCACACACGCACTCGTTCCCACATACAAATGCGCGGGTGCACGGTGGAGCACATTTGTACAAAAAATGAGCGTGTAGAAAGGCTTTAGATGGCGTGCCACTAGTCTATATCTATACCTCTATATCTATATCTATATCTATATCTAAACCCCTATATAGTGTGCGAATAAATTTGAAAGATGGTCGTTGGATGAAGCCAATCCGACGGTGCAGAGATGGCAAATCCGAGCACTACTGGCCGTTGGATATCATCTACATTCCACCAGATTCTACCACATGTACAATCTAGAAGACTCCATGGTTGAACTTAAGCATAATGCACAAACCTCAAAACACAAGTACTTCTCCTATGTTCTAGAATCTTCCGTATCACAATTGCCCAAACTTTTTTCTAGTTGAATTGCCATTATTTGTTTTTACTTTATGCTTTACAACGCACAATTTCATGAATCATAAAATAGATTAACTTTTTTATAAAAACTAATTGATTTTGAATGAGATGAACTATAAGAATTAAACGAACGTCTACATCATGCATATATGACTCAAAGCTTACATGCTATAGTGTGGTATTTATTCATAATTTGGTTGCCAAATCTCATGCGTGCAATGCACGTGTACCTTACTAGTACTTCCACTATGTGCAAAACACGTAAATTAGAAGTCCAATGGCACGCTACACAGTGTCTCTCCCTTTTTCAGTTAATATATTATGAAATGATGTGGGGGCATCCATGAAGCCACGTGGCACATGTGGAGGCATTGTCGCGACCTCCTTGTGTGGATTGATCACAGTGGCATGCTGCTGGTTCCAGAAGAATGTACTCGTCCTCTCTCACGCACACTGGAGGTACGTGCACGAAGCGAAGATGTGCACCCATGCACTCATTCCCTCGCATGCACACGCGGGTACACGGTGGGACGCATTTTTGTACGAAGATCCACCCCATGTGATAATTTGACGCGTGTAAAGTCGTTCACTTCATTGATGGTCAATTAATACAGTGCATGCAAATTGAGTGGATGTGAGGGAGGAAGTAGTTGAGAATGACATTACTACTCCATTGCGTGCATGCGAGTAGTTAAATCATGGGTTGCTACTTCCATTGGTCTCCTTTGTATTTTGTGCCAATTTTTGACCATAATTTTAAGTAACACAATATTTATGCATGTCATAAAAATTAATGTAATTGAAAACTATGTTCAAATGCGATTCCAATGATATAATTTTTGGTGACATGCATTAACATTTTCTTAGTTAAATTTTTGGTCAACAATTGGCACAAAATAAAAAGGGGGCCAATAAACCAGGACGCAGGCAGTATGATCAATTTTGGCCTGGGTTACTGTTGGTGGCCTTTGTATTTAAATATGGATGGAGTGGAGTAGTACTATCTTTATCTTAGCCTCGTAGGGCTCTCCCAGCGCCTACGCTTGCCTCCCCGCCTCGCCCACCGGATCCCGCCATGGATAATCCCTTAGATCCCAGGATCCTGCGGGCTGCCCTCTCGTTGTGGCCCACAGCACTGCCGCATTTGAGAGAAACCCACATGTGTTTCAGAGGGGATCCATTGCTCTGGAATCACATATCGGTGGCGCCGGAGGACATGCCAGGGCTGCGTTTCAGGTGGTGGGCAGCAAGGGAAAATCGGATCGAGGAAGCGTCGCATCGATTGGAGACAAGTTCGAAGGAGCTGCGCCTGGCGAAGCACAAGGCGGAGGCGCAAGTCGATCTCAGAGGAGAGATGCTGAGGAATGTCAGCATCTGGCAGCGTCGCATTGATTTCGAGCTGGGGCTAATGGCAGAGATCATATTCACGGAGTCGACTGCAGAGGAAAGAACGTGCATGCCTGCGGAATGGCATGAGCAGCCGGTGCAACTATTCAAATGGGCGGTAGGAGAAGCCAAATCGCGATACCAGCTGCGGCGACGCCGCTGGGCATGCATCATAGGCGAGGTGAGCTGCCCTCCTTCCCCGCCAGCGATGCAGTGACCTACTCGGTTGCTGCTGCAGTGAACTTGCGGCGCCATGGCGGTTTGCAACCGTGACAATCACTCCATCTATATGTATTGTATTCCTGTGAAAATACTTGGTCGTTTGGAAAAAGATGGTAATTGATTTATCACTAGTTTTTGAATGCTTGGTCGTGACTATCACCCGAAGCCACAACCAGAAGTCTCCATCGCGTAATACTTACGGTCGGTCGCACCAACAGACGGTTGGTCGGACCCGCGTCTCACCGAAGGGACACGCATCGGCTTGGTCTGACATGTACGACCAGTTACATCACTGACTTGTGCGACTGCATTTGAGCAGTAGTACTTGAAATTTGTGTTCCAGGAAACTCATTGGGAGCCGTTTTGGGCCTCGAAACCAAAACCATCAATTAATCTTTAGCTTGTTCCCATCACATTCCAAAGTAGTATTACCATGCTATAATGAAGTGCAAACCTGCTCACACCTAGTACGTATCAAACCTGAACGTGTTCCCACTATGCAGGTTTTAGTAGTACTAGTGCTAGTACTAGGTTATAAAAAGGGGAACTACCTAGCCGAAAATCACTCTACCTTCCTCCTCATAAGTCTTTCTTGGTCGTCCTTCCTTGCCATTGCCGGTGTGCAGAGCTCTAGGTTTAGAACTACTCATAGCAAGGGAGCGGCGACCAAGGCCGCGGAAAAAAAGAGAGGGCTTGCCGCCTCGCAGAGACCTCGAAAGATCACTCATGGGCAGGCGAGGGCTCCCAGGAGCGCCTTAGCCGCGGAGGCGAATATGCCGAGCTGGCGGTGCTGGAGTCGTTATCCCTCGACGACATGCCCGATCGGCTCAATAGGCAGAAGGAGTTCATCGACGGCTTGGTGGAGCTGCTGAAGCAGAGCCTCGACGACATGCCCGCTGAGCTCAATAAGCGGGAGGAGTTGACCGCCGACTTGGTGATGCAGCTGAAGGAGGCGACCGGCAAAATCCTACAACTTCAGGAGAACAAGGCGAAGCTCCGCCACGAGCTCGACCTGCTGAAGGAGGAGAACGCTGGCTAGAAGAAGCTGCATGAGAAGAGTAGTTCCTCATTGAAGATGCTGCACGCCCTCGTCATGGAATAGAAGGAGGAGTTGGCGAAGCTCCGCATCGAGCACCCGGCTGCTGTCAAGGTACATAATGCGGCCATGGAAGAGATGATGAAGGCTCGCGTCGAGAAATCCCGCGTCATGGACATAATGAAGAAGATGGCGGAGGAGACGAGCGAGGAGATGAAGGTCGTGGAGGCGATGAAGAAGAAGTTAGGACTCCGCAGTCAACTCTTCATGAAGTAGAGAGCAGCGCCCCAGACTTGTGTCTGCGTCTTCCTTCTTTTTTTGGGGGACAATCTTCCTTCTTCTTTTTCTCATGTGTTTCTTCTTTTGCTTCGGGTGTTTTGCCGCATGTGTCACGTTCTCTGCGAGGCACGAATAGAACAATGCTAACGATGAGCGGCGCCGTGGGATCGCCATATCGCACTGGGCTGCCGTGTTTCGCGCTCCTTCGTCGTACTAGTCCTACTCCAGTGGAAAACTTGAGTATAGCGCACGGTTCTTTGCTCCTCCTCAGGTCGTTGGTAACATTTATACGAGCAGTCAAATCACAAGGCCCCACCTTCCAGCAGTAGTGAGCTTTTAAATCACAAGGGCCCTCGCCTCTCGTGAAACCGACCAAGCGAGACTGCCCCGCCCTCTAGCCTTTTAAATGTACTTTTGTACAGTAGTACTAGTATCGATGGATTGCGCCATGGAGCAAAACTAACAAGATGAAATTAAAGAAAAAAGGTGGTACATATAGAGAGCGCTCGTCGCCAAATTATGCATATAGTACTATGAAAAAAGCTAGTACGTGCTTAGATGGGGTGCTAAAGTCTAAAGAAATTAGCATACATATTTAATTCTTTGACAACTAAACTCTTTCATGCTTTGGGTAAACTTCTCTCATTTAAGTTTTTTTTAAATTACTTATCTCATTTAAGTGTTTTGCGTATGTGCCATGCTTAGAGCGTGGTTATAGTATAGCCAATATGATGTTGGCCATATCATATATAGTACGTATATAATGTGAAGAAACGAGTGGTAATACTACCAACTACAAGATGAACTATAAGAAATACTAGTATGTACGTACTGAAGAGTTAAAGTAATGAGAAGGAGCATTACATAGTTCTGTTGGGGGCTCAACACAACACACCCCTCAAATAAAACTAAGCACCCTGAAATTAAACTAAGCAACTAATCCGGTAGACACTGCATTAGAACCACCATGAGCAACGACACTGCCACCTTACTCGGACTCCTCGTCCACATGCTCGACTTCGTCCTTGTCCCTCTTCCTCTTGGCCGATACTTCTTTGCTTGAACCGCACACTTGGCTCTCGCTCTTCATCCAACCCTTGTAGATATTGAAACAAAGGTAGGCATCCATTGAAGCGTACTGGATGTGGTCTCTATCTAGTACATTCCACTGCCATGCAACATGAAACTTGGGCGGAGGTTTCGTCAGTTTACCGTACGAAGGATCAACCATGGCTGCTGCCAGGGTCAGCATTGAAGGCTGACGGGAGGACACCAGCCCATTCCTCTGGAGATGTGAAGAAACTAATTTTGTTTTGAATTGGGAGAAGTGCCACTTTATGGTTAATGAAGGTATTGTCTTGGGGCATAAAATTTTTGAAAGAGGTATTGAAGTTGATAAAGCTAAAGTAGATGCTATTGAAAAGATGTCGTGTCCTAAAGATATCAAAGGTATAAGAAGTTTCCTTGGCCATGCTGGTTTCTATAGGAGGTTTATTAAAGACTTCTCTAAAATTTCTAGGCCTCTCACTAATCTCTTGCAAAAAGATGTTCCTTTTGTTTTTGATGATGATTGTGTAGAAGCATTTGAAATACTTAAGAAAGCCTTGATTTCAGCACCTATTGTTCAACCGCGTGATTGGAATTTACCCTTTGAAATTATGTGTGATGCTAGTGATTATGCTATTGGTGCTGTTCTAGGGCAAAGAGTTGATAAGAAATTGAATGTTATTCATTATGCTAGTAAAACCCTAGACAGTGCCCAGAGAAATTATGCTACTACTGAAAAAGAATTTTTAGCAATTGTTTTTGCTTGTGATAAGTTCAGATCTTATATTGTTGATTCCAAAGTAACGGTTCACACTGATCATGCTGCTATTAAATATCTTATGGAAAAGAAAGATGCTAAGCCTAGACTTATTAGATGGGTTCTCTTGTTACAAGAATTTGATTTGCATATTATTGATAGAAAGGGAGCTGAGAATCCTGTTGCAGGCAACTTGTCTAGGTTAGAAAATGTTCTTGATGACCCACTGCCTATTGATGATAGCTTTCCTGATGAACAATTAGCTGTCATAAATGCTTCTCGTAATACTCCGTGGTATGCTGATTATGCTAATTACATTGTTGCTAAATTTATACCTAGTTTCACATACCAGCAAAAGAAAAAGTTTTTCTATGATTTAAGACATTACTTTTGGGATGACCCAGATCTTTATAAAGGAGTAGATGGTGTTATTAGATGTTGTGTACCTGAGCATGAACAGGAACAGATCCTACCCAAGTGCCACTCCGAGTCTTACGGAGGACACCACGCTGGAGATAGAACTACACACAAGGTGTTACAATCCGGTTTTTATTGGCCTACTCTCTTCAAGGATGCTCGTAAGTTTGTCTTGTCTTGTGATGAATGTCAAAGAATTGGTAATATTAGTAGACGTCAGGAAATGCCTATGAATTATTCACTTGTTATTGAACCATTCGATGTTTGGGGCTTTGATTATATGGGACCTTTTCCTTCCTCTAATGGGTATACACATATTTTAGTTGCTATTGATTACGTTACTAAGTGGGTAGAAGCTATTCCAACTAGTAGTGCTGATCATAACACTTCTATTAGGATGCTTAAAAAGTTATTTTTCTAAGGTTTGGAGTCCCTAGATATTTGATGACTGATGGTGGTTCACATTTTATTCATGGTGCTTTCCGTAAATTACTTGCTAAGTATGATGTTAACCATATAATTTCATCTCCATATCATCCTCAGTCTAGTGGTCAAGTAGAATTGAGCAATAGAGAGATTAAATTGATTTTGCAAAAGACTGTTAATAGATCTAGAAAGAATTGGTCTAGGAAACTTGATGATGCATTATGGGCTTATAGAACTGCTTATAAAAACCCAATGGGTATGTCTCCATATAAGATGGTTTATGGAAAGGCTTGTCACTTACCTCTTGAACTAGAACACAAAGCTTATTGGGCAATCAAAGAGCTCAACTATGATTTCAAACTTACCGGTGAGAAGAGGTTATTTGACATAAGCTCGCTTGATGAATGGAGAGCAAAAGCCTATGAGAATGCCAAGTTGTTTAAAGAAAAAGTTAAAAGATGGCATGACAAAAGGATACAAAAGTGTGAGTTTAATGTAGGTGATCATGTTTTGCTATACAACTCTCGTTTAAGATTTTTTGCAGGAAAGCTTCTCTCTAAATGGGAAGGTCCTTACATTATCGAGGAGGTCTATCATTCCGGTGCCATAAAAATCAACAACGCCGAAGGCACAAATCCAAAGGTGGTAAACGGTCAAAGAATCAAACATTATATCTCAAGTAATCCCATAAATGTTGAGACCGATATAATTGACACCGTAACACCGGAGGAGTACATAAGGGACACTTTCCAGAACGTTTCAGACTCCGAAAAGGAATAGGTATGTGGTATGGTAAGTAAACCAACTCCAAAATGTTTCCAATGATAATTTTTCTCCGTCTTGGAATATTTAAAAAATTAGGAAAATTAAAAGTAGTCCGAAAGAGACACGAGGAGACCACAAGGGTGGAGGGCGCGCCCTACCCCCCTGGGCGCGCCCCCTGCCTTGTGGCCACCTCGTGTGCCCTCCGGGCTCTGTTTTCTTGCACAATACTTCCTTTAGTCGGTAAAAATTCATTATATAATCTCCTGAAGGTTTTGACCATCGTACCACGACAAAATCTTCTATTTTTGTTTCGAGCTGTTTTTCTGACAGATCTAGGTCACCATGACATCTCCAAGCGCCCCCCAGGACAAGGTTTTCGAGAAGGTCATCAACCCCTACCTTGCGGAGGTGCTGCGACACCCTCAAGCCATTGACATGCGTGAGGGGGTGCTGCACATCCGCGATGTTGAGTGGCCGAAGAAGACCGGAAACATGGAGACAAGACTCGAAGCAGTGGAACAGCAAGTCTTCAAGTGCCAAGGGATGGTGGAACGCGGACTCAACGCCAACCACATGATGATCGCTGAATTTACTAGTGATCACAAGCTGGATGCCAAGAACATTGAGGAGGCCATCTTCAAGCTTCATGAGAAAATCGAGCATCTCCAAGCCCAGATCTATGACCTGCAAAATGAAAACTATGAGTATGAATACAGATTTAAGAGGATGAGTTTGGCTGCAGATTTGAGGATCCCGGAGACTCGTTCATCTTTCTATGATGGTGAGCCTATGCCTTGGAAGACGGAGGATAAAATTTCGTCATCAACAACTCCATCATCATCACCTCCGAAGAAAGAAACATAAATACATGGGTATGGGCACTCCCCTTGGCTACTGCCAAGCTTGGGGGAGGTGCCCCGGTATCGTATCACACTATCACACCTTTACTTTTAAAGTTTTTCTTAGTTCGATCCTTTTAGTTATATCTTGATCTAGTAGAATAAAGTTTTTAGTATGATCTAGCTTTGAGTTTTGTTTTGAGATCTATCTATGTAATCGAGTCCTTGAGTTATATATATATAATAAAGAGTAGTTTTGAGTTGAGGGCTTTGCTTTCTTGCTATGATCTTGAGGGAATAAAATAAAAGAAATAAATAAAAGGAAATAAAGAGATCATATATTGATCTTATGGAGAGTAATGACTTCACATATAAAGAGTATGATGAATAAAATTTGTTGGGAGTTAACAAACATAGTTTTGGTCATTGTTGCAATTAATAGGAAGTAATAAAGAAAGAGAGGTTTCACATACAAATATACTATCTTGGACATCTTTTGTGATTGTGAGCACTCATTAAAATATGACATGCTAAAAAGTTGATGTTGGACAAGGAAGACAACATACTGGGTTATGTTTTCCTATATCCGAATAGAAGTTATATTGTCAAGGATCCTCCAACATGTTGAGCTTGCTTTTCCCTCTCATGCTAGCCAAATTCTTTGCACCAAGTAGAGATACTACTTGTGCTTCCAAACATCCCTAAACCCAGTTTTGCCATGAGAGTCCAGCATACCTACCTATGGATTCAGTAAGATCCTTCAAGTAAGTTGTCATCGGTGCAAGCAATAAAAATTGCTCTCTAAATATGTATGATCTATTATTGTGAAGAAAATAAGCTTTATACGAACTTGTGATATGGAAGAAATAAAAGCGAGGATTGCATAATAAAGTTCTTTATCACAAGCGGCAATATAAAGTGACGTTCTTTTGCATTAAGATTTTGTACATCCAACCATAAAAGCGCATGACAACTTCTGCTTCCCTCTGTGAAGGGCCTATCTTTTACTTTTATCTTCCACCCTTATACAAGAGTCATGGTGATCTTCACCTTTCCTTTTTACACTTTTTCCTTTTGGCAAGCACTATGTGTTGGAGAAAGATCCAGATATATATACCTACTCGGATATTGGTTACCATAAAGTATTATTGTTGACATTACCCTTGAGGTAAAAGGTTGGGAGGCAAAACTATAAGCCCCTATCTTTCTCTGTGTCCGATTGAAGCTTTGAACCCATAAGTATCGCGTGAGTGTTAGCAATTGTGAAAGACTAAATGATAGTTGAGTATGTGGACTTGCTGAAAAGCTCTTAAATTGACTCATTCCGATGTTATGATAAATTGCAATTGCTTCAATGACTGAGATCATAGGTTGTTGGTTTTCAATGAGGTTTCTGATTCATACTTTACCTTGTGAATGAATTGTTACTTTGGCATAAACAATTATATGACAATATATGTTGCTGCTCTAAAGATGATCATGATGCCCTCATGTCCGTATTTTATTTTATCGACACCTCTATCTCTAAACTTGTGGACATATTTTTCGATTTCGGCTTTCGCTTGAGGACAAGTGAGGTCTAAGCTTGGGGGAGTTGATACGTCCATTTTGCATCATGCTTTTATGTTGATATTTATTGCATTATGGGCTGTTATTACACATTATGGCACAATACTTATGCCTTTTCTCTCTTATTTTACAAGGTTTACATGAAGAGGGAGAATGCCGGCAGCTGGAATTCTGGGCTGGAAAAGGAGCAAATATTAGAGACCTATTCTGCACAACTCCAAAAGTCCTGAAACTTCACGGAGAGTCATTTTGGAATTAATAAAAAATATTGGGCGAAGAAAGCACCAGAGGGGGGCCACCTGCCATCCACAAGGGTGGAGGGCGCGCCCTACCCACCTGGGCGCGCGTCCCTACCTTGTGGGCCACCTGGCAGGCCTCCGATGCCCATCTTCTGCTATATGGTGTGTTTTGCCCTGGAAAAAATAAGGAGGGAGCTTTCGGGACGAAGCGCCACCGTCTCGAGGCGGAACCTGGGCAGAACCAATCTAGGGCTCCGGCGGAGCTGTTCTGCCGGGGAAACATCCCTCTTGGAGGGGGAAATCGAAGCCATCGTCATCACCATCGATCCTCTCATCGAGAGGGGGTCAATCTCCATCAACATCTTCACCAGCACCATCTCCTCTCAAACCCTAGTTCATCTCTTGTATCCGATCTTTGTCTCAAAACCTCAGATTGGTACCTTTGGGTTGCTAGTAGTGTTGATTACGCCTTGTAGTGGATGCTAGTTGGTTTATTCGGTGGAAGATCATATGTTCAGATCCTTAATGATAATTAATACTCCTATGATTATGAACATGAATATGCTTTATGAGTAGTTACGTTTGTTCCTGAGTACATGGGAGAAGTCTTGTTATAAGTAATCATGTGAATTTGGTATTCGTTCGATATTTTGATGAGATGTATGTTGTCTTTCCTCTAGTGGTGTTATGTAAACATCGACTAGATGACACTTCACCATTGTTTGGGCCTAGGGGAAGGCATTGGGAAGTAATAAGTAGATGATGGGTTGCTAGAGTGACAGAAGCTTAAACCCTAGTTTATGCGTTGCTTCGTAAGGGGCTGATTTGGATCCATATGTTTCATGCTAATGTTAGATTTATCTTAATTCTTATTTCGTAGTTGGGGATGCTTGCGAGAGGGGTTAATCATAAGTGGGAGGCTTGTCCAAGGAAGGGCAGCACCCAAGCACCGGTCCACCCACATATCAAATTATCAAAGTAACGAACGCGAATCATATGAGCATGATGAAAACTAACTTGACAACAATTCCCATGTGTCCTCGGGAGCGCTTTGCTTAATATAAGAGTTCGTCTAGGCTTGTCCTTTGCTGCAAAAAGGATTGGGCCACCTTGCTGCACCTTAGTAACTTTTGTTACTTGTTACCCGTTACGAATTATCTTATCATACAACTATCTGTTACCGATAATTTCAGTGCTTGCAGAGAATACCTTGCTGAAACCGCTTGTCATTTCCTTCTGCTCCTCGTTGGGTTCGACACTCTTACTTATCGAAAGGACTACGATAGATCCCCTATACTTGTGGGTCATCAATAATCTTTTCTGGCGCCGTTGCCGGGGAGTGAAGCACCTTTGGTAAGTGGAAATTGGTAAGGAAACATTTATATAGTGTGCTGAAATTTACTGTCGCTTGTTACTATGGAAAATAATCCTTTGAGGGGTTTGTTCGGGGTCTCTTCACCCCGACCGGAAGAGCAAAGATTTTCCCCTCAACCTACTGCACCTACTGAAAATATTTATTATGAAATTCCTTCGGGTATGATAGAGAAACTGCTAGCTCATCCTTATACAGGAGATGGGACACTACATCGTGATATGCATCTAATCTAGGTGGATGAAGTTTGTGGATTATTTAAGCTTGCACGTTTGCCCGAGGATGAAGTCAAGAAGAAGGTCTTCCCTTTATCTTTGAAGGAGAAGGCATTGGCATGGTATAGGCTATGCAATGATATTGGGACTTGGAACTACAACCGATTGAAATTGGAATTTCATCAGAAGTTTTATCCTATGCATCTGGTTCATTGTGATCGGAATTATATATATAATTTTTGGCCTCGTGAAGGAGAAAGTATCGCTCAAGCTTGGGGGAGGCTTAAGTCAATGTTATATTCATGCCCCAATCATGAGCTCTCAAGAGAAATTATTATTCAAAATTTCTATGCTCAACTTTCTCATAATGATCGATCCATGCTCGATACTTCTTGTACTGGTTCTTTTATGAAGAAGGATATTGAATTCAAATGGGATTTATTGGAAAGAATTAAACACAACTCTGAAGATTGGGAACTCGACAAAGGTAATGAGTCAGGTATAAACCTTAAGTTTGATTGTGTTAAATCTTTTATGGATATCGATGCTTTTCGTGATTTTAGCACTAAATATGGACTTGACTCTGAGATAGTAGCTTCTTTCTGTGAATCATTTGCTACTCATGTTGATCTCCCTAAGGAGAAGTGGTTTAAATATCATCCTCCCATTGAAGCTAAAGTAGTTGAACCTATTAAAGTTGAAGAAGAAACTATTACTTATAATGTTGATCCTATTGTTCCTACTGCTTATATTGAGAAAACACCTTTTCCTGTTAGAATAAAGGATCATGCTAAAGCTTCAACTGTGGTTCATAAGAGTTATACTAGAACACCTACACCCCCTGAACAAATTATAGTTGAACCTAGTATTGCTATGGTTAAAGATCTCTTGGTTGATAATATTGATGGGCATGTTATTTATTTCTGTGATGAAGCTGCTAGAATTGCTAAACCCGATATTAAAGATAAACATAGACCTGTTGTTGGCATGCCGGTTGTTTCTGTTAAAATAGGAGATCATTGTTATCATGGCTTATGTGATGTGGGTGCTAGTGTGAGTGCAATTCCTTTTGCTTCATATAAAGAAATTATGAATGATATTGCACCTGCTGAGATAGAGGATGTTGATGTTACTATTAAGCTTGCCAATAGAGATACTATATCACCAATTGGGATTGTTAGAGATGTTGAAGTCTTGTGTGGGAAAATAAAATATCCTACTGATTTTCTTGTTCTTGCTTCCCCACAAGATGACTTTTGTCCCATTATATTTGGTAGACCTTTCTTGAATACCATTAATGCCAAGATAGACTATGAGAAAGATATTGTACTGTTGGTTTAGGGGATATGTCTCATGATTTTAATTTCTCTAAATTTCGTAGACAACCCCATGATAAAGAATTGCCTAGTAAGGATGAAATTATTGGTCTTGCTTCTATTGTCGTGCCTCCTACTGATCCTTTAGAACAATATTTGCTAGAGTATATGATGAATATGATAGGTAGCTTTCCACAACAAAAATTCCATTTTCAATTGCTACTTTATCATGATAAGTTTTATGAGAAAGAGTTGTTGTTATGATGCTAGAAAAAGTGATTGAAATTATCATTGATCAAACTTATGCACTTTGCTAGCACTCACACTTCATAAATTATTTCTTTTATCATTTACCTACTCGAGGACGATGATACGTCCATTTTGCATCATGCTTTTATGTTGATATTTATTGCATTATGGGCTGTTATTACACATTATGGCACAATACTTATGCCTTTTCTCTCTTATTTTACAAGGTTTACATGAAGAGGGAGAATGCCGGCAGCTGGAATTCTGGGCTGGAAAAGGAGCAAATATTAGAGACCTATTCTGCACAACTCCAAAAGTCCTGAAACTTCACGAAGAGTCATTTTGGAATTAATAAAAAATATTGGGCGAAGAAAGCACCAGAGGGGGGCCACCTGCCATGCACAAGGGTGGAGGGCACGCCCTACCCACCTGGGCGCGCCCCCCTGCCTTGTGGGCCACCTGGCAGGCCTTCGATGCCCATCTTCTGCTATATGGTGTGTTTTGCCCTGGAAAAAATAAGGAGGGAGCTTTCGGGACGAAGCACCACCGTCTCAAGGCGGAACCTGGGCAGAACCAATCTAGGGCTCCGGCGGAGCTGTTCTGCCGGGGAAACATCCCTCTTGGAGGGGAAAACCGAAGCCATCGTCATCACCATCGATCCTCTCATCGAGAGGGGGTCAATCTCCATCAACATCTTCACAAGCACCATCTCCTCTCAAACCCTAGTTCATCTCTTGTATCCGATCTTTGTCTCAAAACCTCAGATTGGTACTTGTGGGTTGCTAGTAGTGTTGATTACGCCTTGTAGTTGATGCTAGTTGGTTTATTCGGTGGAAGATCATATGTTCAGATCCTTAATGATAATTAATACTCCTCTGATTATGAACATGAATATGCTTTGTGAGTAGTTACGTTTGTTCCTGAGGACATGGGAGAAGTCTTGTTATAAGTAATCATGTGAATTTGGTATTCGTTCGATATTTTGATGAGATGTATGTTGTCTTTCCTCTAGTGGTGTTATGTGAATGTCGACTACTTGAGACTTCACCATTGTTTGGGCCTAGGGGAAGGCATTGGGAAGTAATAAGTAGATGATGGGTTGCTAGAGTGACAGAAGCTTAAACCCTAGTTTATGCGTTGCTTCGTAAGGGGCTGATTTGGATCCATATGTTTCACGCTATGGTTAGATTTATCTTAATTCTTCTTTCGTAGTTGCGGATGCATGCGAGAGGGGTTAATCATAAGTGGGAGGCTTGTCCAAGGAAGGGCAGCATCCAAGCACCAGTCCACCCACATATCAAATTATCAAAGTAACAAACGTGAATCATATGAGCATGATGAAAACTAACTTGATAACAATTCCCATGTATCCTCGGGAGCGCTTTGCTTTATATAAGAGTTCGTCCAGGCTTGTCCTTTGCTACAAAAAGGATTGGGCCACCTTGCTGCACCTTAGTTACTTTTGTTACTTGTTACCCGTTACGAATTATCTTATCATACAACTATCTGTTACCGATAATTTCAGTGCTTGCAGAGAATACCTTGCTGAAAACCGCTTGTCATTTCCTTCTGCTCCTCGTTGGGTTCGACACTCTTACTTATCGAAAGGACTACGATAGATCCCCTATACTTGTGGGTCATCAAACGAGTAGGAATTAAGCTTGGGGATGCTGATACATCTCCAACGTTTCTATAATTTATGAAGTATTCATGCCATGTTTACAACAATTTTATATGGTTTTGGTATGATTTGCAAGGAACTAACCCGGACTGACGCTGTTTTCAACAGAACTACTATGGTGTTGTTTTTTGTGCAGAAATGAAAGTTCTCCAAATGAGCTGAAACTTTTTGATGATGTTTTTTGGAACAAAAGAGACCCCCGGTGCTTCGTGGAAGGACCAGAAGGTGAAGGAGTAGGGCACAAGACACCGGGGCCCGCCTGGGCCCTTGCCCGTGCCCCGGTGGGTTATGCTTACCTCGAAACCCATCTTAGCGTGAAATCAACGCCAAAAATTCCTATAAATAGATAAACCATCGGGGGTAACCCTAGATCAGGCGTTCCGCCGCCGCAAGCCTCTGTAGCCACGAAAAACCAATCTAGACCCCGTTCTGGCACCCTACCGGAGGGGGAAATCATCACCGGTGGCCATCTTCATCATCCCGGTGGCCACCATGATGAGGAGGGAGTAGTCCACCCTCGGGGCTGAGGGTTTGTACCAGTAGCTATGTGTTTAATCTCTCTCTCTCTCTCTCTCTCGTGTTCTTGAGATGTCAAGATCTTGATGTATCGCGGGCTTTGTTAATATAGTTGGATCATATGGTGTTTTCCCCTCTCTATCTTGTTGTGAATTGAGTGTTCCCTTTGAGATTTCGTTTTATCGGATTGAATACTTTTATGGATTTGAGAACACTTGATGTATGTCTTGCATATGAATACCCGTGGTGACAATGGGGTATTATATTGATTCACTTGAGATATGTTTTGGTACTCAACTCGCGGATTCCCGAGGTGACATGGGGGTAATCTATGCATAGGGGTTGATGCACGTTCTCGTCTTTTGTTTCTCCGGTAGAAATCTTGGGGCACTCTTTGAGGTTCTTTGTGTTGGATTGAGTATTATGAATCTGAGTTTGCTTTGGTGTTATTTTAGTACGAACTCTTGATAGATTGATCGGAAAGAATAAATTAGTGTTATTTTAGTACGAACTCTTGATAGATCGATCGGAAAGAATAAATGGTGTTATTTTAGTACGAACTCTTGGATAGATTGATCGGAAAGAATAGCTACAAACAATTTCTTCTTATGTTCTCTGCTAGATAAGAACTTTGGAGTGATTCTTCATCGCACATTGAGGGATGGTTATATGATCCAATTAGATTAGCATTGTTGAGAGATTGCACTAGGGAAAGTACGGACCCTAGGCCTTATTTTCAAGCATTGCAATACCGTTTGTGCTCCGTTTTATCAATTGCTACCTTGCTGTTTTTTATTGTTCCTATTACAAAAATCAATATCTACTATCATTACTACGCTTTTATTACCATCTCTTCGCCGAACTAGTGCACCTATACAAATTACCATTGTATTTGGTGCGTTGGGGACACAAGAGACTTTTTGTTATTTGGTTGCAGGGTTGTTTGAGAGAGACCATCTTCATCCTACACCTCCCACGGATTGATAAACCTTAGGCTATCCACTTGAGGAAAAATTGCTACTATCCTACAAAACTCTGCGCTTGGAGGCCCAACACGAGTCTACAAGAACAAGTTGTGTAGTAGACATCAGGACGCATCACCAGCTCGACCAAGTTTGGATTACAACCCAAATGCTACCACAAAAACATCAGGGGGGAAGATAGGGACTGAAAGAGCCAGCTTTAGCATCCCAGTCTAAGCACCCTCGGCCTCCATCCTTGCGACGCACGGTACACCTCGCTTACCACCTGCTCGACCCTAGTGCCACTGATAAAATGAAGTAATAATACAGTTAAAATAGAGCGAGTGTCCTCTCTATCATTTCATTTCCAATGTAGATAAAGAAAGTGCTTCTCTTTGTTAGTATATGTTTCATCAACTAGTCCCATTGTTAATGTTTAAGTGTTTCTGAAACTGGGGTGCTTAATTTTAGTTGATCTGCACAAAAATAGAGAATGGAATGTCTCAAGGCCCCTCCTTGTACTACCGCTGTACACTGATGTTCATCACTGGCAGAAGGTGTACCGGGGTGAATTGGGTCGATTTCCAGTATCAGGCCTACCGTATGAGGCATCGCAGGGCCCATCTCGCCCTCGCACCATGGCATACTGTGATACTATCGCAATATTTTCCCATTAAGAAAATGAAGTTTCTTCTATTTATTAGTGTATGTTTCATCAACTAGTGCCACAATAATGTAATCGCGCTTTTTCATTATCTGTGCAAACAGGGTTATTCAACTACATTTTGGTGGAACTGCACAAATGTACGGATGGAACCGACATATATGCAGAGTGCGAGGTGCCAAGTAAAAATTACCGACACCAACCATGCTCCATCTAAGCATTGGCGCTCTCTGTGGACGGATCTTTCTCGGCAGGAAATCCTCTAATCAAATACTAGTAGCTTATATTGACACTTTTCTAGGGAGTACTCTTTTCTGAAAGAAGCACCAATCGATTTTTCTTTATTTGTACACAGTGTCACAACTTTGTTTTTGGTCCAGAGCTATTTTAGGGTGATTAGCATAGTACTCGGAGACTAATTGTAAGCATGCTTTTCATTAGCCGTCACACTGATTGTAAGCATGAGCAGATGGAAGATTAGGTTAGTGCGAAGCTTACCTTAAACCCTACCGGCGCCGTTGAAATGAGGCGAGCGGCGAGGGAACTGTGGAGAACGGCGGGGAAGTGACATCGCTCCATCCGGCCTCCTCTTGCGGTGGGAGAACGAATACTCCTGTGGCTTCGGCTGGCACTGTACCCTCACGAACGGCACACCATACTCGATCGATTTGTTATCCTCTGGATGCTCAACCTTCGACTTGTACGCCCACCACCTCCGCCTGACTTTCGCGTCGGGCGAATCTATCTGCTCCATTGCCCAGAGGAGATACTCGATGAACTCGATGGACTGCGGCGTGACTGCCGCCAGGGAGTACATCGCCGCCCTCATCGCCGCCGTCTCGCTCTTTCGCATACATTGCCACATGGCCCTCACCGTCCTCGAAATCTCCCACTCGTTATCAAACCAAGTAAGGATATCCTTCAACCTGGCTAACTTCGCCTGGTCGCCGCCGGCGATCTGTCCGATTCGCTGCTACATCCTCTCCATAGATGTCCTTCTAAGAGGTCCGGTGCTACCTTTGGAAGATGGGAGGAGAGACGGTGGTCTTGCAATGGAGAAGAGGGAGAGGCGAGATGGTGGTTTTGCAATGGAGAAGATGGAGAGGAGAGGGGTGGTTTTGCAATGGAGAAGAGGGAGAGGCGAGATGGTGGTTTTGGAATGGAGATGATGGAGAGGAGATGGGGTGGTTTTGCAGGGTTAGGATCCTCTGCAGTAGCGCACCATGTAGTACGGTCACTGCCGTGTGGACCCGGCCCCACATGTCATCCGCACTACAGCACCATACAGTACTGCAGAGGATCTCAACCCGGTTTTGCAATGGAGAAGAGGGAGAGGAGCGTGCGGTAGTGATTTAGTATTGGACGAGAGGGCCGGAGCGCTGTGAATGGATCAAAATCAAAATCAATTTACCCTTCAATTAAGAAAGCGACCCCACATTAACTAGTCTCCCTTGTATTCTTGGTCATATTTGACCATGATTTTCACAAATAAAATATATGTTATATGTTGCAAAAATAATATAATTTGGAAGTACATTCAGATACGAACCAAATGATACAATTTTTGATGACATGCATTCACATTTTGCTTGTCAAATACTATACGTGGTCAAACTTTGACCCAAAATACGCAAAACAAAAAAATACTTCCAAGACCAGCGCCGCTCCTCTCCTCTTAAACCTCCGCCGCTCCTCTCCTGTTCCAATCCAAAACCAGCGCCGCTCCTCTCCTCTTCCATTTCAAAACCACCGCCGCTCCTCTCGCGTTCTAATCCAAAACCAGCGCCGCTCCTCTCCTCTTCCATTCAAAAACCACTGCCAGCGAGTGAAAGTGATGTGGAGAAGTAGATCGATGGAGGACTACAACTGATACATGTGGCTCGCAGGTGGCGACCCTGTGAAGCTAGCTAGGATGTTGGAGATACAGTCTTGGTTTGACAACCCAGAGCAATTAGCGGCGACGGCGAAAGTGATGGCCAAATATCTGGAAAAGAGCGAAAAGGAGGCGATACACCGGGAGGGAGTCGCGCGAGAGTACATAGAGCTGCTCCTCTGGACCATGGAGCAAACAGATTCACCGGATCCGATCGTGAGGCTGCGGTGGTGGGAGTATCGATCCAAGATGGAGCATCCACCTGAGATTGAAGGATCGAGCATCTACACGGTACCGTTTGTGAGGGTGCCGTGGCAGAGCGAGCCGGTGGAGTCTTCGTCAACCGAACCCAACTGCAAGAGGAGAAAAACAGTCTTAGGAGGAGCTTAGGGTTGTCAGTATTTGCAGGTTGTGAATTGTGTTTTGTGTTTCAGATTTGAGAATACTTTCAGATATGAATGTCTTTTGAATTTCAGATTTGCAGTATTGAGCATATGAAGTATTTTATGAATTCTAGAGATCTATTTTTAGCACTTTAAAAAATGTAGTTTCATATAAAAGTGCAGACAATGTGATTCTCAGAGAAGAATTTGCAAGTTTCAGTTTCAAATAAGAAACTGCAAGTTTTCGATGCAGAGCATTTATATTAACACACCCTTTTCAAACAGGGATAACATCATGTTGGAAGTTTTATTCATGGTCAAAAAAGGAACTACCAGCCACTTAACATCATGCTGATCTACATTCATGCATAGCACATCTTCATATGATGCATAGTCAAAAAGATATGCTATTTTCAAAATGCCCACACAATGTTGAGTGTGTTGGAGGTGGTGTGCGTAGATGACAATGGGCACCCACATGTCAGAGGCAGAGGCAAAAATTTGTGGATATTTTCACTGCATCAGGGGGAATTGAACCCGGGCGGAGCAGCGGTTGGGGGTGGAACTTGGCCACTGGGCTACTCCAGTACTTTCGATCGAAATTAGGCACAACATCTCCCACTAATGTAGCACGTCTTCCCCGGCTCCGGTGTGTTCTCGTCCGGGCCCTGGACGTCCTTTGTGCGCTCACCGCGGTGGCACTGTCTGTCGTTGTGGACATGCTCAACAACCGAGAGGAATCTGGAGAGGACTGTTGTAGGATCGAAAGTAGGTCTAGAGGGGGGATTAGAATACTTAACCAAATAAGAATCTAGCCTTTTCCCAATTTTAAGTCTTAGCAGATTTTAACAACTTAGCACAAGTCAAGCAATCAACCTACACATGCAATTCTAAGAGTATAGCAGCGGAATGTAAATCATTGCATATGAAGGTAAAGGGAGGGGTTTGGAGAGGCAAACACAATGTAGACACGGAGATTTTTGGCGTGGTTCCGATAGGTGGTGCTATCGTACATCCACGTTGATGGAGACTTCAACCCACGAAGGGTAACGGTTGCGCGAGTCCACGGAGGGCTCCACCCACGAAGGGTCCATGAAGAAGCAACCTTGTCTATCCCACCATGGCCATCGCCCATGAAGGAATTGCCTCACTCGGGTAGATCTTCACGAAGTAGGCGATCTCCTTGCCCTTACAAACTCCTTGGTTTAACTCCACAATCTTGACGGAGGCTCCCAAGTGACACGTAACCAATCTAGGAGACACCACTCTCCAAAAGGTAATAGATGGTGTGTTGATGATGAACTCCTTGCTCTTGTGCTTCAAATGATAGTCTCCCCAACACTCAACACTCTCTCACAGATTTGGTTATGGTGGAAAGATGATTTGAGTGGAAAGCAACTTGGGGAAGGCTAGAGATCAAGATTCTTGTGGTAGGAATGGAATGTCTTGATCTCAACACATGAGTAGTTGGTTCTCTCTCAGAAAATTAGTGGAAGTGTAGGCTTGTTCTGATGGCTCTCTCTCTCTGATGGAGATGAGGGTGGAGGGGTATATATAGCCTCCACAAGAAAAAGAATATTGGGGTTGGTCCAAGATGGAAATGACAAGGTCTTGGGATGGTTTTGAGGTTGGCAAGCCACTCGGGAAGAAAAATGAAAGGTGATCCCTCCAGGTTGCAAAACTATCACACCACAGAAAAGCAAATTCGGACCAAATCAAGGTAAAAAGAAAATGGGCAAAATCCAGGGTGTTACAAACCTACCCCCCTTAAAGAAATCTCGTCCTCGAGATTTGGTTGCTCAGGGATCAGACATGCATATTTCCACTTGAGGAAACCGTTTCCAACTCGGGTTTCCTTTCTCTTTTGTATAATGTTCCCACTGAATTTTATATGACTGACTGCCTTGCTTCGGGGTGGTTTGCTTTACTGGATTCTTTTCCTGGCAAATCTTACCTCATAGGTTACTCTGACTTCAGTTCCTTTATATTTGCTATCTTGTCTGGGGCAAGGCATTATCTGTACCGAACTATGCCCTGTAAATCCGAGGGTGGTTCCTTATGGTCGTGTCGTGACTAGGTCCAATATGAACAACCGTTTACTGAGATGCGAACAGATTCTCTTGGTGGACTCGAAATCTTTTACTCATTGCATTGGGTGTCTCCAAATGGCTGTGTGTCCTCTGGCTCAAAATAATACTGTGAATCGTACCGTTCTCCTTATAGAATCTGACTTCACGCACGGATTGCTGGGTCATCTTGGGTATCCTTGCTGTCTTGGTTATAACGCTTCTACCAAATATTTGACTGTCACCTGTCATGACCAGCATAAAGGTGTACGGTCTTATTGTGATATTATCCATAGACTTGACTGACAGGGGTCCTGGCAGCAAAATCTTGCTCACGGCAGGTTACTCTTTAACTGATTCCCATCTGTGAGGACACATGCTTCGGGACTGTTGTCCATCCTTCAGTCTGTCGGTATCTCTATGTGGATGGTAGGTCGTGTAATGCTTTAACATGGTTGCTGATTTTGAACTGTTGAGTTAATCTTTCGGCTGACCTGACCAGCTTGGTTCCCTTCTTCTGACAATTCTGAGCATATCCGGTTGGCTGGGCGGGTGGTCTCGATATGGGGTCCTTGAAAATGGGATATACCCTATGGGTGTGTACCCATAGTGGTCGGTACCAAACCAGACTGTCTGGAGTATTTGTATCATGTTGCTCTTGCAACCATTACCATATCCGTATGGCCAATCTTGCTTTTTCATTATAGTTCTCTTTGCCTGAATCCTTTACTGAAAGAACTTGGCTTTATGTGTTCTTGATTCTCCGTGTGACCATGGTGTTGTCAGGTACAATATTCCGGCAGGCATATTACTTTACAAGTTGTAGCTGTAGGGTAACGACCGTCTGAACCCTTGGATAAAACCGGCAAATAAACCAGTAGCCACCAGAACGGTCTTTACAACTCAGATCTGGGACATTACTGGAGTAACTCAACCCCGACTCAAGACGGCTGAAAAGCAGCTCAGAGCATGAGACGGTGTCGATAAGAAGAAAGTAGCAACTCCCTAAGACGGCCGAAAAACAGCTCAGAGCATAGGGTCATTGCTACGAAGAGAAATTCAACAGCTGCCCGAGACGGCCGAAAAGCAGCTCAGAACACGGGCTAGTTGCTGACAAGAGAAATAAAAATCGGCATCCACCCCGGACGGCCGAAAATAGCTCAGAACACAGGCGTGGTGCCGTCACCAAAGAAAGATAGGCGAGGGTTCATCTGTGTCCCATACAGCTCACTATTATGCATGCAAGTATGAGCATAATAATTTGAACATACCGGAATAACACAGAGCAATGCTATAGGGCATATATCAGATGGTCGGCTTGCTCCATAGGTTGTTGGTCATCACACTGTAGTGTATAACTGGCATTCTCTTCTTCTTACATAGCTCATGCAATAGTCAGATCCTCACCGGGCTGGCATCATTGTATGAGTAACCCATATGATCTTGGCAGCATGTCCACCATATCTATGGAAACATGTGTAGCTGGCCACTTGCTTTCTGACACAAACTTGTGTCCTGACTAATTTTTGCCTTTGGACCAACTGTTGCGGATCTGACCCTAGGGATGCATTGTCATATACTTGCATCGGAAGATGTCCATGTGTCGTATCGAGGAAGGCACGGGGATCCTTGTGTCATACGCTTCTCAGATAGCTTGCGGAGGAAGACTGGGTTGCTTACGCCTGAAACTTCTTTTTGCCATATGCGGACTCAGTGCATATATTCATACCTTGAGGTTACTGTTGTCGGTTACTTGTTGTAGGCAACAGGGTATTCAGCTATCCTTCTTGTTGAGTACTACATTCATAGCACATTCTGGCTTGCTTCCAAGACATAGCAGGGTTCAAATCGTACTCAAACCTTGCATATATGAATCATACCTTTGGCACATAATGCACTATGGATCATATACACGGTTTGCCTTCTTGTTGGTTCGATCATTGCTGCTGTGAAAATTGCTCATTGAGGTATACTTGATGCTGATAATCAATCCAGCTAGGATATCATTTGTATTCAGGCCCGATATTCCTGATATAACACAGTCTACTGAAGATTCCATATTGCTGAGCTGTGCTTCCACATGGCTGTCTCTTCACTGACTCTTTGGTTCAGGGTCGGTGAGCAACTTCCATAAGGGGAAAATAAGGTAACACCAAGGGCCCAAATAAAGAAGCAAAGGAAACGACCAAAATAAAAGCACACAAAGTAGCAAGATCACACACACAAGCAATATCACATTCTACAGCTATTCACAGCTGAAAGGACCACGATGTCGCCTAGAGGGGGGGGGGGTGAATAGGCGTTTTAAAATCTTTTACGGATTTGGCTATATCCTAATGCGGAAATAAACTAAGCGGATACTTTTCAAGCACAAATCCTAAATATACTAGGCTCACTAAGTGCACCAACAACTTATTATAAACAAGATGAGAACAACGAGGATATGAGTAAGCACAAGTAAGTTACACAAACTTACTCAATGTATATCACGAGATATGGAAATGAATGTTACAAGCTAGCAAATCACACTAAACACAAGATAGAACAATAGTAGGAAGTATGAATTGCGGACTATAAAGTGTTGGCCTAAATAATCTCTACGATATGGTAACCAACACAATATAATGAGGACAACAAGAATAGTGAATGCACGGTCAAGTGACCAAGGTAAACCACAAGTAAGGAGTTAGGGTTAGGGATAACCGAAGTCACGGAGACGATGATGTATCCCGATGTTCACTTCCTTGGAGGGAAGCTAGTCACCGTTAGAGAGGTGGATGTTACCACGAAGGCACACCAACGCCACGAAGGCTCACCCTATTCTCCTTGAGATATCACCACGAAGGCGATTCCCAACCACTAGTGGTAGACCTTGAGGCGGCCTCCAAACCTTCACAAACTTTCCGGGGGACAAATCACAAGTTGATTCCTCACCGGAGCACTCCTACCGCCTAGGAGTCTCCAACCTCCAAGAGTAACAAGATCAAGGGGGAAATGCTCAAGACTTGCTCAAATCACAAATTCCTTTGGTCAAGAGTGGGAGAGGGAGTGGATCTATCAATGGTTGAAATCTCTCTCAAGAACTCTCACAAATCTCTTCGGGATCTAAGATTTGAGGTAGGAGAAAGGAGAGGGAGCTTTTCTTCAAGTGTGGGTCAAGATAGTTGTGTTGCTCAACCCCTCCACGAAGTAGTGAAGGGGTATTTATAGTGTGGCCCCAAATGTGGCCGTTGGGGCGGAATTCTGCTCAGGAAAGTGTCGGACGTCCGGTAAGTACCGGACGTCCGGTGGCAAAACAGGCACCGGACGTTCGGTGGAACACCGGACGTCCGACGGCTGTAGCACGCCATCAGACGAAAGTAGCAGGATATTTGCGAAACAGGTTTGTCGGACATCCGGTGACCGGACGTCCGGTAAGTACCGGAAATCCGTCCGTTTGCTTCTGGATATGGCCACCGGATTTCCGGACGCTACCGGACGTCCGGCCAATAAAAAACAGCAGGAACCCCAAAACTAAAACATGCACAACTTTTTCATACGGACTCCGATTTTGATGATCTTGGGCTCGTTTTGAAGCTATGGAAAATCTCCAGGTCCTCACATAAAGAACCACCCAAGATAAACCAAAATGGAGGGTGCAAAGTATGCAAAGGTTAGATCATATAGTTTGGGGAAACTATTTGGCTTTGGCTTTTCTTTGGTATATAGGATATGAGTGGAATTGTGTATAGAAGATGTTGACTTGAGCAAATCCATCACAAACCCCTTTGATCCCCTCTTAATAGTGCGGGATCCCTATAACTCAAGAATCATAAAAGAGCTACACTACATAGCTATCGAGAATCCATTCTTGAGTGTATATGTTTCTTTGGTGGTCATCACTCCACAACACTAACGTCAAAGGAACTAATACCTTTGACATGAGCCGTTCACTTGAGCTTGATGTTGATGTTTCTTCTTGGCTCAAGATGAAGGCAAGACATTGGTGAAGTCTTCAAGTCTCTCCCCCATACACAATGTGGGAAGCTTTGCTTTGTATTCATCTTCACTTGTCCATCATGTGATCATCCACAAGCTTCAAGCATGTAATCCTTTGGGATGGTTATCTTGAACTTGCCCTTGTCATCCATGATCACCAACACTTGATGTCATCCTCTCACAGACACTTGAAATCTCTCTCTCGATGCGAGCCCATGAGAATTACCTGAATACTTTATCAATCATGACTCAACACATGAGTCCATTATGATCATATCTTTGAGCCACTCCTAGAATTCATCATTCAAATCATCCTTTTAAGATCTTGATCCATTATGGCTCAAACCATAGCAACCCTTAAGATACTCCAATGAACTTCATTTTGATCATCTCAATGTAATTGTTGCTTCAAAGGAGTTGACTTCCATTATTCTTCAAACATTTTCCAATGGGACTAACCTTCAAATGTATATCTCAATGAAAACATTAGTCCATAAGGATTGTCATCAATTACCAAAACCACACATGGGGACTACATGTACTTTCAACAGCAATAATATGCGTTCCTACTTAAGCACACAAATCTCGCAAGAACTCCGGTATTACGGTCTAACATGCTGTGGCGATGTGCACGAAAGTGAATCAATGTGTGGAAGAAAATTGGTGTAAACAAGGCTACACCAAATACAGGCTTAACACGGATGGAACCGGTGGCGAGGACGAACTTGGTGATCAGGGGTCGGAACACTGAAGTTACGACCACATCATCATCAAGCGTACGAAAGAAAACCGTACACGTCCAAAGAATAGGTGGCGGAATGAGATAGTGGTGGAAAGAAAAGCTTGCAGGCATTGCCCTTTTCTGATAACAAGGATCAGTAAAGGTTGCCGAAGCGGCTAGTGGAATGGCATGATCCAGGATAGAACTTGTCTATCACCGAAACGATAGAGGTGGTTGAAGAGAAAAAGTTGGTGTGGTACCGGTGCATCAATCCAACAAAGGTTCGACATCACCAAGCACCTTGGCATCACTCCGCTGGGACGAAGATGACACCACACCAAGGAACAAATATGCAAACTGGGGAGCGCAGGTAGGGAATCAAAACCGATGCCACCTACACTCGCCAGATCAACCGTTAGTGGTATAATATCTAGTCTATATGCATGCTATGCACAAACAAATGCAACAAACAAGTGCAGCAAACCAACTGGATCCTATACTGCCGGTTACTAACGCTCGCGCCTAGACCACGTGTCCTATAGCCAGACCTACTCTGATACCAACTTCTGTGGCACCCCGGCTCAGAGTAAAGCGGAACGCCCCGTATTCCAGGCCAGGGACAAGTCCTCTGGAATACGGCACTATTGTCATAGAACAAATCAGCTCTTTATTACAATGGTTATAGTTACAAAGGGTACAAGGATTTCATCGGCACGGCGACACTATGCCTGCCCAAGGTAGCTCTATGCTAACAGCGGAAACACATTCTCGGCAGCGGAACAGCGACGACGGTGATGGACTCCACTCCGTAGGGACTCTGGCTAGAACGCGTATCCTAGGTCGCAAACTCGGAATCCTCGACAAGCAAGCAATCATGGCATGACCTGCAAACTGGCATGACACGCCAGGTGAGTACTTTGAATGTACTCGCAAGCTCACAACAGACATCAACATTAAGGCAAGACAACATCCCATAGCAGTCAAGATTAACAAGTAGGGTTATCCAGCAAGATAACTTCTGAAGTAAATGCCGTAAGGTAAAGCATATTTAAATTTGTACTCCGAATAATCTCAGGATGCAATCCAAACCTGTGCCAAATCCCAATTCCCAAGCATGAGGTCATCCGACCACTCAACTCATAGCCATCCCATGGCTATCATATCATATACCTGATTCCGTCTGCACCACAAGTCTGACAAACATACTCTCTTCCGGGTTGTCTCACAACCCTCAGAATACTCACGATCCATCGAGTAACTTCTGATCTTATGATGAGTTATTCCATCATTATCATCATTACCATGGTTGACCACCTAGTGAGGTCTAGTCGGACTGTCCAATACCGTGGACACGGCTATTCGAATAGATTTTACACTCTGTAGAGGTTGCGCACTTTACCCACACCATGGAGCACTGACCTCGTGATCCCATTCGGGTGGACCAGTGTTGCTCCAACGAAACTTGCCTAACCCGTGACTCCTCCACCGTACCACCGGTATTCATCCTCCCCCGGAGTCCTGCCCTGGGTGCCCCTGTGTCACCTCGTGACACCTGCCACCGTCATGGCCAAACTAAACTATCCCAAACGGGGACCTGGTACCATACAACTCAACTGGGCTCACAAGGTTATCGCCGCCTATCGGGCCAGGGTAGCGCGCACGCATAACCTTCCCTATCGGGCGGTACCAGTGAAAGAGCACGCGATCAGACCAAGTCAAGGCCGTCCCATACCGGCAAATGTGGCTGCACGGGTAAGTCCGGACAGGTGACTCAAGGTCAACCATGAAATATCTAATCCCCGAATAATATTTCTGTCATGGCTGACACTCCGATAACCAGTATGCTTGAGCCACTGCTACTAATTCATCTCTACGAACTGCCGGATGAACTCCAAAATAATCATAGACAGTGATCTCAACATCATAGCATCAACAAGTGGGTAAGCTACTAGTCACTAATAATCCGGTACTCAACATGGCAGTCACCTATCCGAGAATTAACTCGATCATTGCATAATCCAATTCATTTCACAGATACTCATACTTGCTGATAAAGTAAATAGTTAAACTATGACATTGCAATGCGATGATGCAGATGAGAGTTGTGGCTTGCCTGGGGATGAAGGAACTATCGGGAAGAAGTGCAGAACGGTCGAGGAAGGAGTTGTCGGAAATAGTTCCCTCTCGGAGGGACTGTTTATGGCAAGGGCAGAATGGTCATTTCCACTATGGGACCACATACTAAAAATGATACCAACACGACGGGCTCGACGAGACGAAGACGTGGGCGTTGGATTCACCTGAATCGGAGTTACGGTTGAAAAGTTGTGGCCGTTCGTTCGTTAGGCAGAAATCGAATAAAAACCTGTCCATTTCTGCTACTAACGGGTGAACGTTCACAAAATAACCGGTTCGGCCGGCGGGGCTGAAAAAGAGAAAGCGCATTCGAGTGAATACGTTTCTAGAGAACAGAAAGCGTATTTCTGGAAAACCGTATCCACTTACGCTGACTGGGCACCTCTTTAGCCGATGACAAGCAGGCCCCGCTGTCGGTGTCAAAACCGGCGGATCTCGGGTAGGGGGTCCCGAACAGTGCGTCTATGGTCGATGGTAACAGGAGACGGGGGACACGATGTTTACCCAGGTTCGGACCCTCTCTATGGAGGTAATACCCTACGTCCTGCTTGATTGATCTTGATGAATATGAGTATTAGAAGAGTTGATCTACCAAGAGATCGTAATGGCTAAAACCCTAGAAGTCTAGCCTGTCTGGTTATCATTGCCTCTACGGACTAAATCCTCCGGTTTATATAGACACTGGAGGGGACTAGGGTTGTACAAAGTCGGTTACAGAGAAAGGAATCTTCATATCCGAATGCCAAGCTTGCCGTCCACGCCAAGGAGAGTCCCATCCGGACACGGGAGAGAGTCTTCTGTCTTGTATCTTCATAGCCCATCAGTCCGGCCCACGTTACATAGCCTGGACGCCCGAGGACCCCTTAATCCAGGACTCCCTTAGTAGCCCCTGAACCAGGCTTCAATGACGACGTGTCCGACGCGCAGATTGTCTTCGGCATTGCAAGGCGGGTTCCTCCTCCGAATACTCCAAAACAGACTTCGAGCACAGAAAGCGTGTCCGGCTCTGCAAAACAAGTACCACACACAACCGCAGAGAGTATAATATTTCACGAGTCCAATCCGCTGACAACTTTTTGTAACGCGACACCACGTTCCTGCACGGTCATTATTTCGAACCGTTCTTTAGCTTTCCGCTCCACGCTTTAAGATGCGGTTTCCAGCTGCATGTCTTGTCACAGCAAAGATCGTGTCCCTTCATTACGAGATTCTCATCAATACGGGCGTGGGTAATCCAACCGTGCCGTTTGCACGGCCCTTGGGAATAGGTGAGTTTTAAGGCGAGTGGGGAGGCGCTTGATATTCACTGCCTTTATAAGGAGATAAGATTTCACCCCTTTCACCCACGCCTTCTCCTTCTCTGCCTCTCCATTCCTGAGCTCCCGCGCCCAAGTTCTCATCTTTTCCGCCTCAAAGAAGCACCCTGACCATGTCCGGATCCTGAGCGCAAGGCAAGTGGATGGCCTCCTCCGTCAAGGAGAAGGGCATCACGAAGCTCCGGTAGGCGGGGTATTTGGCCAAGGAAATCGCCCACCGGCTTCCGGCCAAGGGACAGATCATCCTCACCCCCAAGCCTCATGAGAGGGTGGTGTTCATCCCCCACTTCGTCCGCGGGTTAGGGTTTCCTCTACACCCTTTCGTCCGCGGACTCATGTTCTACTACGGGCTAGATTTTCATGATCTAGCCCCAAATTCTTTCCTCAACATCTCGGCATTTATTGTCGTATGCGAGGCCTTCCTCCGCATCCCACCCCACTTCGGACTGTGGCTCAAGATTTTCAATGTGAAGCCAAAGGTGGTGGATGGCCAACACGCAGAGTGTGGAGGCGCCATGGTGAGCAAGATGCCCAACGTCACATGGCCCAAAGGTACCTTTGTGGAGACCGTCAAAGGGTGGCAACAACTGTGGTTCTATATCACAGAGCCCCACGATGCCACCTGGGCCGCGGCTCCTGAATTCAAGTCCGGAGCCCCAATGCGGCTCACCTCCTGGCTAGAGAAGGGCCTGAATTGGGCATCGTCGGATGAGCTGACAGCGCTGCAGGCGCGTATCCAGAGTATGGTGGACAAGAACATCAAGCTTGTCAATGTGATCCAGGTGATGATAGTTCGCCGGATCCTTCCATGCCAAAGCCGGACTTGCCATTTGTGGGAGTTCGATCCGGCCGAGCACCAGACCTTGCAACAGTTCTTCGGAACTACGCACGAAGACATCTGGAAGGTGCTTTTTAAGGCCAATGAGAAATGGCCGGAGATGACCGAGGACCGTGGGCACGACCTGGCCTATCCCGCTAGTCCGGTAAGTCTTTCGCACTTCAAGGTGTATCCTTTACTTGCTTACTCAGGGAAAATGCCTAAGCCTCCCTATTTATTTTTTCAGGGCTGGACGAAGAAGGCAGAGCGGATTAAGTGTCCGACTCTGCTGCCCGAGGAACCAGCCATCCCGCTTCTAACGAAGATGCTGGTCCCGGCGCCCTACCAGGTGCCGGAGAAGAAGGCCAAGAAAAAGGCCAAGCAGACCAGAAGTGGCCTCCGTCGCAAGGGAACTTCGGACGCGACGTCCGAAGACACCGAGACTCACTCCACCGCCGCAGAGGACGACGAGGAGGAGGAGGAAAGCAACTCTCCCCTTGAGGGGGGAAGGAAGAAAAGGGTGGCTCCCATAGATCTGGAGGCAGAGGCGTCCAAGAAGGGGAAGGTCTCCCTCGCGGATAACTCCGCGTGGGACGTCGACAGCAGACCAGAGCGGCGCCCCCGAGATAAGCCCCTGGCCGAGTCGTGAGTACCCAAAGACCCTGACGCATTCATATATCCAACCTCTTTTCTCCACAGTTTTAACATGTTGAATCATGTACTTGCAGTCCGGCTTGTTCCGACCTCGAGCGATCCTCATCTTCAGGGAATTCGCTGGACCCGAAGGTGATGGACAGCGGGTCCCTTCCGGCAGCCTCCTCTCCCAAGGCCATGGGTGACACCGAGGCGTTGTCCCGAAGGATCCCAGGCCAGGGAGAGACGCGGGAGGCTGTCAGCGCAGCGCCAGAGGGTGAAACCTCGGCAGCTGGACACATGGGAGAGCAAATCCCCATGGAGACTGGCAATGGGAGCCAGGTCCAATTCGGCCCCCAGCCGAATACGGTCCCAGAGACCTATACGGCTCCAGAATCCGGCAAGCAACCTCCTTTGAAAGGAGGGGGTGTGCCTATTTCATCGGTGACCTCTGTCCAACCAGAGGCACCGGACACCCTACTGGAAGCGCTGCGAAGTGCTTCCATTGTAGAGAAGCACCGTGCCCTCATGGGTACGGTGATTGAGAAGATTCAGTCCGCGAAGAGTGGACTGACCGAAGCCTGCACAAGCCTTCTAATAGGTTTTGAGGTATGAAACGCAATTATGTAAAAAGAATGTCACAGTATAGACAGTAGCCCCTGAGACACTGTCCGGTGGTCGAAAAGTAAAGCCGGACAGAGGATCAAACAATTTTCGCAGGAGACTAACCATACATGTCTATGTGAAAAAGCAGGCGTCGCTGCTGGCTACGACCTCCCATGCTGCCGAAGTCTCCGGACTAAAGCAGAGTCTGGAGTGGGCCGAGGAAGAACTCGACCATGTGAAAAAGCAGCTGGAGGACAAGCAAGGTATGCCATGACCTTCTGTATATCAGAAAGGATAGATGATTTGTATTGACCATAGTGCCATGATATTTGTAGGAGCGGCGACCGAGGTGGAGGCCCTTAAAAAGGTGCTGGCCGAGGCCTAGAAGAGAGCGGCGGAGGAACAATCCGTCCGCGAAAAGCACGAGGCCAGGGTCGGTGAGGTCCAACAAGAGCTCTAGGACGCTGTAAAGAAATGCGAGTCCTTGGAGCGCAAGATTACGGATCGAGAGTCCGAGCTTGCTAAGGCCCTCCAAAGCACACAAGAGGCCCGGGTTGAAGCCCAGGGCGCCCTCCAGGAAATCCAAGAGGCCAGGAAAATCACGGCGGGTAAGGCCTTTATAATGCAAAGCAAATTTGTGAAGAAAAGGTACCTCTTACTGAACCGGATTTGGAGTTCTCCAGGAGCGTTTGCGGATCTCCCGCGCAGCATTGCTGATGCTGCGGATTTCTTCCGAGCCGAAGAGGGGAGCTCAACGGAGAAGCTGTTCTGGTTGCAATACCTTGTGCCAGAGCATTCGGTGCCCCTCAGCGATCAGCTAAAACAACTGACCGAACTGCATAGGGTGGCTGAATTGGCCATGAAGGATTTGATAATCCGTCTATGGCCTGCCGAAGCCATACCCAACAGCTACTTCGGGCTCGTGAAGCGACTGGTTGCTGCCTGCCCTCGGCTTGATGCCATCAAGCGGTCGGTCTGCATTGAATGTGCGCGGATGGCCTTTGCCCGTGTCAAGATACAATGGGCGAAGATGAACGCCGTCAAGCTCGCGACCGAGGGACCGCGCGCGGGCAAGGAGCACCGCACGCCCGAGCGATATTTTGACGATGTCCTGGAGGGATCCTGCATTGTAGCGGAGCAGTGTGCGAAAGACATTATCTTTGAATGAATATATTCATGTTAACCTGTCCTGTATAATGGAGCAAAACTGATATGTAATATAATATTAGTTGTTTATATCAAGATTTTTCCTCCTGTGCGGCCGTTTTATTAAATCTGAGAGTTGGCCAGTCATCGGCTTCAGCCCCCACATAGGTAGTACGGGGGTGTTCGGGATAAAATCTAAACACTCTTGATCCAAAGTTTGGTCCTTGAAGGAGGTGTTTAGCGCAACGAACCAGGCAATCGGACTATGTGGCTTTATCACCCTCACTTAGCCATAGGAGTTTTATAATAGAAATTTAGGCGCAGCCCCTAGTATTCGTGAGTCCGAACTAGGGTGCTGTAAACACCTGATCGGGTAGAGACCGATTCGTCGCATAACGCGGAAAAAATCGCAAAAGATTTGTAACCTCCGAAGAGCTGACCGGCTCACGCCGCATCATGACAGTCAGTTTTTGGCTTTCTCTACTGAGGTGCTCATCCGGATGAACCAGGGCACAATCGCAGTAGTTCTCCCTTTACTACCCTAGCCGATATAGTGGAACGTAAGGTAGTAAGCACAGGAGCCGGGCAACCCAACTATTGACCAAAGACATGATTCGGAGCCAATGCATATAATGCTAAATTTGGGGTGCCGATTTATACTGTAAAAAGTGTTCGTACTTTGTTGCCGTAATATGGGGCGCAATAAAGCCCCTGGCGAACTTAAGCCGTACCAAAGTGTACGGGTGCAATTGATAAGATTATCAAGAAAAAATGAAGTAGTAAGCTAGTGCTGCAGAAGTTGGGCCGCGAACTGTTTCCATTATAATTTTATTGATACATCAAAGCGTATAAGTAGTGCGATAAGCAACAGGGCTATTTAACATGCCATGACCAAGAGAGAGCTATGTGCGGGTCCTCAGAACAAGTGAAGTGATCGTCAAAAAGACCTCCTAAATATTCCCGTATACCTCAATGCTTCTTGCTGTCTTGGTGTATCTATCCTTCGAAAGGACCGATGATCAGGCCTTCTTGAGGGGCCTGTGGAAAATAAACCTGAAAAGGATAAAAAAAGAAAAAAAATGAAAATATGTGTGTCCAGGGGAGGTCGAGCCATATTATGGACCACAATCTAGTTATGCCTCTGTCTATGCCCATGGTATTTTAAGTGCGTAGCTATGTACGCGTGGTACGTATGCCGCCATTTGGCCGGGACGGAGACGGAGGCCGGATTGCTGGTCTAACTCCTGACGAGCCAGACTGTTATGCTGCGGAGTAGTCCGGATCCGCTTGACAGTGTCCGGGAGCTTGGCCGCTGAATTAAGATTCTGCTTGGCAAGGCCGCTCTGTACTTCCGCTGCCAAGGCCGCGGCGTGCTCCTCGGTACGGAGGGAGCGCTCCGTGTTTCCGTTAACTGTTATGACGCCGCGTGGTCCCGACATCTTGAGCTTGAGATAAGCATAGTGTGGCACCGCATTGAATCGAGCAAATGCGGTTCGTCCAAGCAGTGCGTGATAGCCGCTGCGGAAGGGGACGATATCGAAGATCAACTCTTTGCTTCTGAAGTTGTCCGGGGATCCGAAGACAACCTCCAGTGTGATTGAGCCCGTACAGCGGGCCTCTACACCTGGTATGACTCCTTTAAAGGTAGTTTTTGTGGGTTTGATCCTTGAGGGATCGATGCCCATTTTGCGCACTGTATCCTGATAGAGCAGGTTCAGGCTGCTGCCGCCGTCCATGAGGACGCGCGTGAGATGGAATCCATCAACAATTGGATCGAGGACCAGTGCGGCTGAACCGCCATGACGGATACTGGTCGGATGGTCCCTGCGATCAAAGGTGATCGGGCAGGACGACCATGGGTTGAACTTTGGGGCGACTGACTCTATCGCATAGATGTCCCTGAGCGCTCGTTTGCGCTCCCTTTTGGGGATATGAGTGGCGTATATCATGTTCACCGTTTTAACCTGGGGAGGGAACTTCTTCTGTCCTCCTGTGTTCGGCGGACGGGACTCCTCGTCGTCGTCCTTGCTTTGCGACCCCTTCTCCTTGTTTTCGGCATTTAACTTGCCAGCCTGTTTAAAAACCCAATAGTCTCTGTTGCTATGATTGGCTGGTTTATCAGGGGTGCCGTGGATCTGACATGGACGAACGAGTATGCGGTCCAAGCTGGATGAGCCCGGATTGTTTCTTTTGTATGGCTTCTTCCGCTGGCCGGACTTGGAGCCGCTGAAACCGGCGTTGACCGCCATGTCATCGGCAGTGCCACCATTGCTTCGGCGCTTGTGCCTGTTGCGTCGGGGCTTGTCATTGCTATTCTTGGCTTCAGAGGTACTGGCATCACTTGCAGTGTTATTGCTATGAGCTAGCCAACTATCCTCGCCCGCACAAAAGCGGGTCATGAGTGTCGTGAGGGTTGCCATGGACTTCGGCTTTTCTTGGCCAAGGTGATGGGCGAGCCATTCATCGCGGATGCTATGCTTAAAGGCCGCTAGGGCTTCGGCATCCGAGCAGTCGACGATCTGGTTCTTTTTAGTTAGGAACCTAGTCCAGAATTTCCTGGCCGACTCTCCAGGCTGTTGAACTATGTGACTTAAGTCATCGGCATCCGAAGGTCGTACATATGTGCCTTGGAAGTTGTCGCGAAAGGCGTCTTCCAAGTCCTCCCAGCTGCCAATAGAGTTTTCAGGCAGACTGTTTAACCAGTGCCGAGCTGGCCCCTTGAGTTTTAGTGGGAGGTATTTGATGGCGTGAAGGTCATCGCCGCGGGCCATATGAATATGGAGAAGAAAATCCTCAATCCATACCGCGGGATCTATTGTTCCATCATATGATTCGATATTTACGGGTTTAAACCCTTCTGGGAGTTCATGCTCCATTACTTCATCAGTGAAGTAGAGGGGATGTGCGGCGCCTCTATATCGTGCCAAGTTGCGACGTAGTGCGGATGTAGTCCGTCTGCGATTTTCGGCCCGGACGTGGTTATGCTCGATACGTCTGGCTTGATAGCCGTCGTCGTGCGCCAGGGCATGCCTCCGCGATCCGTAGATCGATCTAGACTGGCCTGCTCTGTTCTCCAGGTTTTGCCGCAGGTCATATGTGTATTCCCGAGCTGTAGTATCTTTGCCTTTACGGCGAGGTAGTATGGGCAGGTGTTCGGCTTGAGTTGCCGCCTTGTCCCAGCCACGTGGTGGTCGGTCAGCCGCATTACGTGTTGATGGCATGGGCTCAAGTGCCTCGTCGTCGAATTGGGGTAGCAATTTACGCTTCGGGTAACTAACTTTTAATGGGGCGCTCGAGTCCGTATTACTCGGCTGCCAGGACATCAGTCCATCTGCCGTTGAGTAGATCTTGATCAGCTTGAAGCTGCTGCTGTTTATTTTTCAGGCTCCTCGCAGTGGCTATTAGCCGGCGCTTAAAGCGCTCCTGCTCGACGGGTTCCTCAGGCACGATAAAGTCTTCGTCGCCGAGGCTCACCTCATCTTCGGAGAGTGGAAGATAGTTGTTGTCCTCCGAGTCTTCGTTTATGGCCTGTTTGTCAGGGCTAACTTGCCCATCTTCCCTATCGTCCTGTTCAGAAGTCGGCTCGACGGGATCTTCTTTGTCTTCGGCATCGTCCGGAGTATTGTTTTCTCTCGTGCCGGTATTGCTGTCATTTCCACGGCGTGATTTAGAGCGGTGCCGCTGATGTCGGCGCTTTGGCTGTGTCTCAGGAGGTTTATCCTCGACTGGATCTTTCTCATTATCGTCGTTATTCTCTTTGGGAGTATCCACCATGTACACGTCATACGAGGAGGTGGCTGTCCAGCGCCCAGTAAACGGCTGGTTTTGGGCCTGCTCCTCTCCGGCATCGTCGTCCATACCGTCGATGTCTTCGAAGTCGTAATTGAGCATGTCGGTTAAGTCTTCGACAGTGGCGATGAAGTGGGCGGTGGGTGGGAAGTGAAATTCTCCGACATCAGCCTCCAGTTCAAACCGGATATAATTCAGCTGTGAGCCCCCCGCTAAGGAGAGGGTTTTTAATAAGTTTAGCACATCACCCAAAGGTGAGTGCCGGAAGATGTCCGCGGAGCTGAACTCGATGGTCGGCACCCGATCGAGCTCGATGGGCGCGGACGCACGCTGTTCGGAACCTGTGGCCGGAGACAAGTCCGAGGTTCTGGTGACATAGATCCCGTTCGAAGTTGGGTCTGTGTGCGGCTCCAACGTCGCTGAGTCTGCGGCTTCCGTGGCGGGGTTGAGCTTCACGTCCTCGGATGGCGCAATCTGCTCTGGATCTAGGGCCAGGGCAGTTACAGGCGCTATCTCCTGGGTATGGTCCGATGACAGATTTAGGTCATGTTCATCGCGGTGGTGGGGAGCGGCTGTCATGGGCTCGAATCCGTCGAAGATCAAGTCTCCGCGGATATCAGCAACGTAGTTCAAGCTTCCAAACCTGACCTGATGGCCAGGGGCGTAGCTGTCGATCTGCTCTAGATGGCCAAGCGAGTTGGCCCGCAGTATGAAGCCGCCGAATACGAAGATCTGGCCGGGGAGAAAGACCTCCCTCAAGGCAGCATCGTTGTGGATGATTGATGGAGCCATCGAGTCTTCTAGCAACGACACAGCGGAACTCTCAATGAAAGCACCAATGTCGGTGTCAAAACTGGCGGATCTCGGGTAGGGGGTCCCGAACTGTGCGTCTAAGGTCGATGGTAACAGGAGACGGGGGACACGATGTTTACCCAGGTTCGGGCCCTCTCTATGGAGGTAATACCCTACGTCCTGCTTGATTGATCTTGATGAATATGAGTTTTAAAAGAGTTGATCTACCACGAGATCGTAATGGCTAAAACCCTAGAAGTCTAGCCTGTCTGATTATCATTGCCTCTACAGACTAAACCCTCCGGTTTATATAGACACCGGAGGGGACTAGGGTTGTACAAAGTCAGTTACGGAGAAAGGAATCTTCATATCCGAACGCCAAGCTTGCCGTCCACGCCAAGGAGAGTCCCATCCGGACACGGGAGAGAGTCTTCTGTCTTGTATCTTCATAGCCCATCAGTCCGGCCCACGTTACGTAGCCTGGATGCCCGAGGACCCCTTAATCCAGGACTCCCTCACCCGCGCAGGGTGGGACCCTCCTGGCCGGTCCTCTTCTTCCTCCCGCGTGGTGCTCGCCTGACCGAGGGAGCAGGCTCGCCCCGACGGCGACCGCCGGCGCATCCGGCCACCATACGAGACGGGTGACCTACCGATCTTCTCAGGGGGAAGAGGCGCATCTAGTGGTGGTGGTTTCTGCCGCTGAGGAGCACTGGAGGTGGAGCAGCGGGGCTCGCGGCGGAGAGGGGCTTCAGCCTCCGGTGGATAGGGAGCTATGGTGGAGGAGGGGAGGGGCCGAGGCCACTGGGAGGCTCGCCGGACCCTGGGGAATGCGCTGGTGGTGGAGGAGCAGAGGGAGGGGCACGGCATCGCCGAAATCAAAGAGAAACCGAGGCGGCCATGGGCGGCGAGGGGAGCTCCGAGGCTCGGGCTAGAGGTTGGGGAGGGCTAGGAGAGCTCGGTGAGGAGGCTGGTGAGCTCAAGAGGGTGCGGGGAGGGCTATATATAGCCGTGGGGAGGAGGGCTCGCGATGGTGGCCGAAGCACCGAGACGCATGGCCACGGCGGCGATCTTAGCAACGTACTGGAGCTTGCAGGCGAGCTGGCTGGACGGGAGCGTTGCCGACCTGACGAGCATTCAATGCAACGCGACGGCTCGGGGAGGAAGAAGCTAAAGAGGGAGGTGACAACTCGGGTCACGGGTGAACAGAGCCGCGACGGCTACTGTCGTGGCGTGGAGAGGAGGTAATCGGAGGGGAGAGGGGTCGGGAGAGGGGCAGGTGGAAGCCGCGGAGCCGTAGGACACATCCAGACAAGCAGAGGCCGGCCAGAGATGACCAGACGGAGCTCACAGAGAGCAGAGCGCCGTTTTGGCATGCTCTCTGCGTGGTCACCACGCGCATATGATGCCACGGCCACGTCTTCGGCACGAAATCTTTTCCAGTGTGTAGTCCCTTGAAGCTACATTGCCAATGAGGTTATATATCAGTAGAATAGGCCAAGAGTTGATGTGAGGTTTCACTGAAAGTTTGCTGTAGCAAACTTGACCACACCACTGCGATGAACAGAGAGGAGATAAGGGCCAAAGATGATGTCTGGGAGGTTTAGTATAGTAAGTACTATGGTCCTATGAAGTTTGGAAAGAAATGGACAAATATTTGATATGGTTGCTTTGCAACTGACCAATCTGGTCCAGAAACTGGATCTTGATGATGCACTCACATAGAGTAACCACTTGAGCTAAAATTTGGCAAGGAAACATGTTTTGGACATATAAAGATTATGTAAAAATTTCATACCAAATGGACTTGCCAAAATGGTACTTGCTTCACAAACATCCTCTCTATCCAGAAACTTGCAATAATATTGGGGGGGGGGGAATGGCTTGATGGAATGGTCCCAAATTTGGTGTAGAGAAGTGATGTTGGTGCTGGAATGATCTGGTAATTTTTCAGAATTAATGAAGCAATATAAAATATACTTGCTTCACAACCTGAAAATATCAGCAGAATCAAAGATTTGATGCTGTGATCACATAGATGATTGGATAGGGTTGAAACTTGGTGGAGAGTCATGATTTGAGCATATGAAGATTCTTGCAAAATTTCAACCTATTTGGATACACCTAGCTAGCACTTGCTTCACAAAGCTCCCAGTTGCCCAGAAACTTTGGAAATTAGCCAAGGGAGATTTAATATCCAAATAAAGTTGAATTTTGGCATGTGGCAATGATATGGATAGGAAAGAGTGCACAAAAAGTTTGAGATCAAGAAATCAAATATAAAGGGTACTTGCTTCTCAATCTGACAGATAGGGCAGAATCAGAAAAGGAATATTTGTGAAATATTTTTGAACATGGGAAGGAAGAATTTGGCATATTTGTGGAAGATATGACCCAAACAATTTATGGGAATTATTTGGGAATTTTGGGAATGATGGAAATGTGGGTTGCTTCACAACTCAGGGCAGACAGGGTTATTCCTTTAATAGAAAAAGGAATATCCCCAAGAAAAAGAATATTGGGGTTGGTCCAAGATGGAAATGACAAGGTCTTGGGATGGTTTTGAGGTTGGCAAGCCACTCGGGAAGAAAAATGAAAGGTGATCCCTCCAGGTTGCAAAACTATCACACCACAGAAAAGCAAATTCGGACCAAACCAAGGTAAAAAGAAAATGGGTAAAATCCAGGGTGTTACACCAATATTTGTCCTTAGCATTTTAAGGGGTCCACATCTCTAGTCCATGCCATGCCAATCATTGAACTATCTGAAATAATCAACTTGAAAAGTTATTAGTTCAATGAGCTATATGTTGTTATGAATTACCAAAACCACCCAGGGATTAGTTGCACTTTCAATCTCCCCCTTTTTGGTAATTAATGACAACATATAGATCAAAGCTTCAACAAATGATAATAAGAATGAAATATATCATCGCTTTGAGAAGTATGTGATAAGCAAGAGCCCCCCCTAAATTTGTGCATTATTTATGATTTGCTTTTGAATGCAAATGCACAATCGATTAGGATCATGGGTTACTCTTCCATGTCACATACATCTTGGTGGAGCGCTCAAAATGATAAAGTATAGATAGCATGCACTTATCACCAAGACAAATATGATTGATCATACACAAATGATAAGATAACATCATTCAAGCACACATATTTAAGAAAAATATGATCAATCACATGATCATCTAATAAGTAGCAAACAAACGACCAAATAAGTAGCAAGAGAGACAAATAAAGCAAAACACACTCTCTCTTGAAGCCTATGATCTATACACTTTCTCCCTCTTTGGCAACAAGTTACCAAAAATCTTGAAAATGCATAGTGCTATACGGCACTCTAAGCACGATCTCCAGGAGCTCCAGAGTGCAAAGATGGCATGGAGAGAACAGCATCTGCAAAGACTTCAGCTGATGTCTGAGGAACTGGAGGGGTTGCCACTGGAGGGGCAACTGAGGCTGTGGCTGCAGGTGCAGAAGTTGTGGCCCTGGTGTCAGTGACTGGCACAGCTGTAGACCTTTATGCTCTAGGCACCCTCTGATAAGTATCTGTGGTAGATCTTCCTCTCCTCTCCTCTGCTTCTTCCTGTAGTTGCTCAACTACAGTCTGAATCTCTGTGACCTTCAAGTCTAGATGATAAAACTTAGTTTCAATGATTCTCTCAAGACTTTCTTGGTTTTGAGTCAGGGTGGTTAATCCTTTCTCAAACCTCACTATGGCTTCAAGCAGATAACTGAGGCATCTGGAATCTTTGAAGATTTTTCAGCCTTTGCCTTCTCTCTCTTCATCATCTTCATCAGATTCCTCCATCATAGAAGGCTTTCCAACAACTCTAGCCATGGTCTTCTTGACCCTTTCCTTTCTCTTCTTGCCTCCAGCAGCCTCTTCTTCCTTTCCAGCACCACTTGCTGAAGTGGCAGTAGCTTGAGTTGAGGCTCTGACTTTGGACATTGGAACTCTTCTGGCTGGAGCCTTTACTTTCATACTAGGCTTGATGCCAGCAGCAGCAGCAGCAACTTGCTATTTCTTGATCAATTTCTTCTTGGAAGTGACCTCCTCATCAGCAATGTAGTCCTAATCTTCAGAGTCTGAGGTTTTCTTCTTCCTCTGCCTAGTAGCAGCCTTAGGCAGATTGCTGGGTGTGCTCCTGCTTCCATCATCATAGCTGCTTGAGGGACTAGTGCCCTCACTGAGATTCTGGTGCTCTTCTGACTTGTTCTGGCTGTCACTCTGGTTTAACATAGCTGAAACTGACCCTGTGAACAGATGGATTGAGATAGAGTAGATGAGCATCACAAAGTGCAGCTATTTTGGCAAAAGGAATGACTCAAAAACTTAATTTTAGTTTTCTGCAGAAAGCATTTCGGAGCTACCAATATGACAAACTCGGTGACACCGAAGCAACTTTAGAGTCTAAACATGTGAAATCGGTCAGACCGAGACACAGTTCGGTGACTCCGAGATGCTAGGGTTTCACTGAGAAAGTAAACTCGGTCACACCGATTTGTACACTTCGGTCAGACCGAGTAGTACATGTGCAATGGCCTGGGCCAAATCGGTGAGACCGAATCTTTCAAATCGATCGGTCCGAGATGACTTCGGCGGAAACCTAACCCTAAGTTTTTGGATCAAAACTAATCTAGAGGAAGTTTTGACTAGATAGACCTATTTCAATCATGACAAGAATCATGGCATTGAACTTTGTGCTAAGAATCGGATTGAGGAAAGCACAAAGGGGCGAGTTCATACCCTAACTTGGTGATGAACCCGCTACGATGACGACGGTGGTGAGCATTCCCATCGACGGCGGCGAAGACCAGCGGCAGGAAGTCATGAGCGATGAGGAGACGATCCGGAGACCACGAGTCGGCAGAGCTGGACAGACGCGGGCGAAGAGGTTTGGAGGAATTTCCAAATTTTCAACCCGGGTATATATATCCAGACCCTGTCGGTGTGACCAAGTGGAACAACTCGGTGGCACCGAGATGCAGAATCGCAAGCGCTTGCTGCAACTCGGTGTGACCGAATGGTTCAAATCGGTTGCACCGAGATTAAAACCTAGATCAACTTAATGAACTCGGTATGACCGAAAGGGACGGATCGGTTAGACCGAAATACACTAAGAGGTTTTGGAAGTTTAAGTCTATGACGAATCGGTGGCTCCGAGTGCTCCTCACCCGGAGGGTCCAAATATGACTTGATCAAACTTTGTGATGTAGCATGAATAGAGTTCGAGACGAGAAAAGCATAGATAGCTAGAGGGAGTACTTAGGCATTCTTGTCCATCCATTTGGCAAAAGAAAAGCCAATCAATCAACGCAACAAATGGATGTCCTTGAATGAGAAAAATATGCAACCAACATGCTCACACAATAAGATAGCAAATGAAATATGTGGCAAAGCATGCACAAACACTCTAGCATCTATCAAGCATTTTTGCGATGACTAGGTCATCTATATATGAGTATATTGACTTAGGAGTCAAATGAGAACATTTGATCGTAGGTCATACTCATCGTTTAGGCACAAGTGGGGTTACCACTTTCACATAAAGCATTGTTGTGTTCACACCATTAGAGTTGCTTTAGCTCAATTCTTACAGTAAAGCTCCCCCTAGATGTGATATCCCCCCTATGAGGGATGAAATAACCTTGGGTTTTGTCGATGATGACTTCATGTAGGTTTTGAAGATGTGGATGCTCAATGTCAATGTAGATCATTTGGAGCAATCTGTTTGAGTGAGTTGCACTTTCAATACCTACATGGGTTAGTCCCACAAGGAACATGCAAGAATATCCATAGACATAGAGTGAAGTTCACACATATGATGATGTCCATGAAAGCATTAGGTTACCTTGTCCCTTGTCTTACCAACAAGAGGGTTTGTGACTCCTTGAACTAGTGCAAGATGTGGAAGTTGTTTGCACTTGTTCTTGCCAAAATGAATATTAGTGAAGTATGTTGGCGGAGTCACCCTCAAGAACTCTCTAGTTCTTCTTCTTTGGGATCCACATCATCTTGATGGGAATCCTTGGAGTTGTAGTCGTACTTGATGAAGTAGAACTTAATGTAGTCTTGGGAACCCAATTGACCAAGGACTTAGGAGTTCTTCAAATGCATCAATCTCCTCTTGAAACTTGTCCTTGCCTTTTAGCTTGTGGTTATGTGGTGGAAGATCTTCTTGAGCTTGTGTTCCCTCGAAAGAAGTGGGGTCATACTTCGCTTGTTGAGGAACAAACTTCGTCTTGGGGTATTGATCTTCTTCCCACTCAACTCCATTGGCATTGAACTTGCGTTCGAAACCAACACCTTGATTCTTCCGGTGCCTTCCTTGCTTGCGTACAATTTCCTCAAATTGCTTACTTCCGGCAAGGCTCTTGTAAACACCTTTCTCTATAATTCCCTTCAATAAGCTATTTTCTTGCTCAAGTGTAACTTGGCTAAGAGAATCATTAGTGGAATCAAGATAACTACTAGAAGCAACAATATTGGATTTAACATGATTATTGTTACTACTAGACGAAGAATCTTTCTTACTTTTGTTGCTAGATTTTACTTGAGGCATGTAAGTAGACAACAGTAAATGCTTGGCAATGTAAGAAGAACTTTTCTTACGAAGATCATCATTGATTGCTTTTAAGAACTCATGCTCTTGCTCTAGATTGAGCTTTTCAAAGCGTAGCTTCTCATGAGTCTTTAAAAGCTCTCGATGATCTTCTAAGGTAGTTTCATGAGCTAACTTAAGAGTGTTTAGTTCTTTAGTTAGACACTCAATCTCCTTCTTAACATTGTCATTCGTTTCATCTTGATTAGCATGATTAAGGGCAATTTCATCATAGTTTTCATCACTAGAATTGTCAACAAGTAAATCATCATCACCTAGCAAGTCATCCTCATCACTATTGAAATCAACATACTCGGGGTGTGATACCTTGGGGCCTTTAGCCATGAAGCATCTTCCAATCCCTTCATTTGGTGAATCAAATATGTCGTAGGAGTTGGATGACACAAGTGCAAGACCGGCAACACCTTCATCTTGAGTATATTCGGAGTCGGAGTGATAACTTCTCTCGGAGTAGTTGTCGGAGTTGGAACCGGATACCCATTCACCAACATGAGCTTGATGTCTTCGTCTTGTGTAGCTCTTTGATGACTTGTCCTTCCTTTCCGAATCCTTGCTTCTGCGAGAGGGTCTTCGTTCATAACGATCATCTCTACTCCTTCTCTCTCTCGGAGGTGATTCTTCTCTTTTGCTTATCCTTTTAGGTGAGTCTTCTCTTCTCTTGTAGGGAGCCGTACATTCACTAGAGTAATGTCCGGGTCTTCCACAATTGTAGCAATTGCGATCACGACTAGAAGATCTTTTGTCATTGTAGGACCTTGACTTGTGACTTCTTTCTTTGCTTCTACTCTTATAGAACTTGTTGAAGTTCTTCACCATTAGGCTCAATTCTTCATTGAAGACTTGTTTCTCACTTGATGATGTAGGAGCATCACATGAAGCTTTTTAAGCACCACTAGACTTGTTGTGAAGCTCTTCTTTATCCTCGAGTGACATCTCATGAGCAACAATTCTACCAATGACTTCCGTTGGCTTGAGATCTTTGTAATTGGGCATCATTTGGATCAATGTGCACACGGTATCATACTTTCCATCCAAGGCTCTTAGGATCTTCTTGATGATGAATTTGTCGGTCATCTCTTCACTTCCTAAGCCGGCAATCTCATTTGTGATGAGAGCAAGCCTAGAGTACATTTCAGCGACACCTTCGCCATCCTTCATTTTGAACTTGTCAAGTTGACTTTGAAGCACATCCAATTTGGATTCCTTGACGGACTCGGTACCTTCGTGCATATCAATCAAAGTATCCCAAATTTCCTTTGCATTCTCAAGGCGGCTGATTTTGTTGAATTCTTCGGGGCACAATCCGTTGAAGAGGATATCGCAAGCTTGAGCATTGTGTTGCAACATCTTCAATTCTTTCGCGGTTGCTTCACGATTCGGTTCTCTTCCATCAAAGAATTCACCTTGCAAGCCAATACACACAATAGCCCAAACGGCGGGGTTATGTCCAAGAATATGCATTTTCATCTTATGCTTCCAACTAGCAAAATTAGTACCATCAAAGTAAGGACCTCTACGGTGGTAATTTCCCTCGCAAGACGCCATACTCTCCTAGGTTGTGAAACCAAGGCTATGATCACCAAAGCTATGGAAATCAAGGCAAATAGAAACCAAAGCTCTGATACCACTTGTAGGATCGAAAGTAGGTCTAGAGGGGGGGATTAGACTACTTGACCAAATAAGAATCTAGCCTTTTCCCAATTTTAAGTCTTGGCAGATTTTAACAACTTAGCACAAGTCAAGCAATCAACCTACACATGCAATTCTAAGAGTATAGCAGCGGAATATAAATCATTGCATATGAAGGTAAAGGGAGGGGTTTGGAGAGGCAAACACAATGTAGACACGGAGATTTTTGGCGTGGTTCCGATAGGTGGTGCTATCATACATCCACGTTGATGGAGACTTCAACCCACGAAGGGTAACGGTTGCACGAGTCCACGGAGGGCTCCACCCACGAAGGGTCCACGAAGAAGCAACCTTGTCTATCCCACCATGGCCATCGCTCACGAAGGACTTGCCTCACTCGGGTAGATCTTCATGAAGTAGGCGATCTCCTTGCCCTTACAAACTCCTTGGTTCAACTCCACAATCTTGACGGAGGCTCCCAAGTGATACCTAACCAATCTAGGAGACACCACTCTCCAAAAGGTAATAGATGGTGTGTTGATGATGAACTCCTTGCTCTTGTGCTTCAAATGATAGTCTCCCCAACACTCAACTCTCTCTCACAGATTTGGCTATGGTGGACAGATGATTTGAGTGGAAAGCAACTTGGGGAAGGCTAGAGATCAAGATTCTTGTGGTAGGAATGGAATGTCTTGATCTCAACACATGAGTAGGTGGTTCTCTCTCAGAAAATGAGTAGTGGGAGTGTAGGCTCGTTCTGATGGCTCTCTCTCTGATGGAGAGGAGGGTGGAGGGGTATATATAGCCTCCACAAAAAATCTAACCGTTACACACAAATGAGCCAACTCGGTCAGACCGAATAGGTAAACTCGGTGAGACCGATCCAGTCAAAAATGTGAACATTAGGCTTTTTGGTGGGACCGACATGATCAACTCGGTGGGACCGATGAGCTAGGGTTAGGGCAAAACTTGATCTCGGTTTGACCGATTACTTCAACTTGGTGAGACCGATTTCAGTAATAAGCAAACAGAGAGTTGGTCAGGCAAACTCGGTGGGACCGATCGCTCCTTTCGGTGAGACTGAAATGTTACGAAAGGGAAACAGGGAGTTTGCATTGCGAACTCGGTGGGACCGATCGCTCATCTCGGTGAGACCGAAACGTTACGAAGGGAAACAGAGAGTTTGCAATCCTATCTCGGTGAGACCGAGATCCCTATCGGTTAGACCGAACTGATTAGAGTTTCTGGCTATGGCTATGTCAAGTGAACTCGGTGGCGCCGGATAGATCAAATTGGTGGGGCCGAGTTTGACTTTAGGTTTAGGACATATTTGGATTTGAGAAAGTGGCTGAGGGCTGTGGAGCATATCACTAAGCATTTTGAGCAAGTAGACCATTAAGCAACACCTCATCCCCTTTTAATAGTATTGGCTTTTCCTATGGACTCAATGTGATCTTGGATCACTAAAATAGAAATGTAGAGTCTTGAGCTTTTGCCAGTATTTGTCCTTAGCATTTTGAGGGGTCCACATCTCTAGTCCATGCCATGCCAATCATTGAACTATCTGAAATAACCAACTTGAAAAGTTATTAGTTCAATGAGCTATATGTTGTTATGAATTACCAAAACCACCCAGGGATTAGTTGCACTTTCAATACGTGGAGAGGCGGATAGTCGGGACCCACCAGGTCCATGTCCGTATGCAAGCAAGTGCCTCATTGAAAAAATACTTCCTCCTAATGCTATACTGACGTTGGGGGCCACGGGTTTGTCAACGTAGTTACTAAAGGAGATAAATTTATAACGAAGCTAGTCATCGGGGAGCTGGCATGTATCATTTATTATCAGTGGGCCAACAAGTATCAGCTGGGTTGTGGGCTACCCAGTCTAGACTTGTTTTTTAACATGTGTAGCCCACGACATGCCGGTTTGTATTTTTTTGAGGGCCGTCATGTATCGACCGGCCTATGGCCCTCCCATCCTAGATTTTATTTTTTCTTAAACATCCGCAACCCAACTTATGTATTTTTTGAAGAAAACGCAGAGGTCTGTTCTATTTTTCTATATAAGAATAGGAACGCCAGGTCCAACTTATGTTTTCCTTCTAACTATATTATATATATTTATATTATTTTATATGTTATTATATATTATTATTATTATCATCATATATTTAACAGATACTTACATATATAAGAAAAAAATATCCCATGTATTATGAACTTATAAAAATAAATGTTTAACAATAAAATTCTGGTTTTTTTTTCCTTAAGGTCAACGAAAATATAGGTGATTGTGTATGAAAGCTTGGTAAGATTTAAGGACCAATGTAAATAAAGCACTTATTATTTAAATATATTTATAACAAAATGCTCAGCCCCTGTTTATTTTTTGATAACATTGCTGCGCCCAATCCAACATTATAATTAGAACCAGCCCAGCAAAATCGTGTATTTCGAGAAAGTGCAAATGGGCTGTAATTTTTTAGGAAGAAATAAATGGGCCGCATGGAAGCTACATTATTTGTTCACCCAGGCTAGCAAATTTGTGTATTTCTAGAAAGTGCAAATGGGATGTAGTTTTTTTAGAAAAAATAAATGGGCCGCAGGTACGCTACATTATTTGTTCACCCAGGCCAGCAAATTCGTGTATTTCTAGAAAGTGCAAATGGGCTGTAGTTTTTTTTAGAAAAAATAAATAAATGGACCGCATGGACGCTACATTATTTGTTCACCCAGCACAGCGAATGGACTGTAAATTCTAAAAAAATGGGTTGAATATGTGCGACATTTTTGGAGGCTGAAATGTGGGCTAATAGGTCGAAGCCAACGCAAGGCGTTGTCAACTTAGTCAACAAATGATTCTGGCATCGATAGCCATTGGATTTACATCCAACGGTCGGCATTCATCTTCAATCTCTCGTCTTCTTCCTCCAGCGCCGCCGGGACCACCTGCTCCCGGCTCCGGCTCCTAGCAGCTCTGCTTAGCACGCTTCACAGCGAAGTTCTACCCGACCGCCGGCCAAGCCATCCCTCCACCGCTCCACACCTCCTGTTATTCTCCGCCGACTGCAGAACCACGCCGCACTAGAACTAGTTAACCCTCATACACCTCTCCATCTGTGACTCCACTGCCGCGTCTTCCTATCACCGGCTCGTTGCCGTCCGGGGCCTCGCCATCGTCCACTGCCTTGGTGCGCTCGGCGCGGCGTGGTCAACGTGCTCAACAAACGAGAGTCATCGGAAGAGGACTGTACGTGGAGAGGCTGACAGTGGGGACGCACCAGGTCCATGGACGCATGCATGCAACCGCCTCCTTATTACGCAAAAAAAATTATTCTTCCCCCTGAAAGTTGGGACCCACCACGTATATCTTCGCAAGGAAGGAAGTGCCTCCTTATGCCTGCCCCTGACAGCTGGGACCCACCGACAACATCTTTGCACGCAAGGAAGTGCCTCCTTATTACGGGCAAAAAATATATGATTCCGCCCCTGAACGCTGAGACCCGCCAGCTATATATTTGCACGCAAGGAAGTGCCTCCTTGTCCTCCCTGATAGCTGGGACCCACCCGGTCGAAGCGTACGTAGCGTTATCTGTGTACATACCGGTCGATCGATCTGTCTACCACGATGAATCATGGCCGAGTAAGGAGCGAAAGCAGTTCAGGCAGTCCAGTCAAAACCGTGTACACATACGTACAGCCAGATGCCAAAAAATACGGCCACGTATGTACATACGGGCGGGGTCTCGAATGCGTACTCGCGCATATGTACGGCCAGGGCTCGTGTACATGGAGAGGCAACACACGGCAGCAACGGTGTCCTGTTCATCGGAAGCCAACCAGTTGGGTCGGAACGGAGAAACTGCATCATGTTCATCGGGAGGCAATGGAATGCGTCGTGTTCATCGGGAGGCAACAGAATACGTCGTGTTCATCGGGAGCCAACCGGCTTGGACGGAACAGCCGAAACGAGGTCTGGCGTAACGCAGAACAGAGGAAACGGGCCTTCTGTTCGACCACGTACGGTCGAAACGGGGTTCTGTTCCTTGGGAAGGGTCTGGCGTACTGCAAAACGGAGGAAACGGACTTCTGTTTGAGTTCCTATGGTCGAAACGGGGTCCTGTTGATCGGGAGGGGTGTGGCGTACCGTAAAACGGAGGAAACAGACTTCTGTTGGAGCGCCTACGGTCAAAACGCGGTCCTGTTCATCCACCATCTACTGCCTCGCTCCAGCCACCACGGGGGCTACTGTTCATCCACCGTCGACCTCCTCCAGCCTCCACCAGCTACTGTTCATCCATGGGCTACTGTTCATCCAGCCTCCACCGGTTACTGTTCATAGAGCCTCCACGGGGTCCTGTTCATCCACCCCAACCAGCTGGGGTGCGGCGGCCTCCTCGGGGTCCTGTTCATCAAGCCGCAACGGCCCACTACCACGGGGTCCTCTTCATCCAACGCCCACCAGGAACTATTCATCCACAGCCAACCAACCGGCTTTACTCACCACGTCTCGACTCGTTCTACGTACCGCGCGCACGGTAGCTACGGTCACTGTTCATTGAGAGGCAACCAACACCGGCTGGCTACGTCTCGCACGGGGGCTTGATCGGCTTTAGTAAGCAGCAGCAGTGATTGATCGCTCAGTTCAGTTAGCAGCAGCAACGAAGGAATCGCTCGGGTTCAGTCAGCAGCGAATGATTCGCTCGGGTTTAATTAACAGCCAAGGGATCGATTGGTCGGGTTAAGTAACGTAGCTAGCAGTGCGATCGCTCGGGTTCAGTTAGAGCCCAACGCCTCGCACACATGCGCGTACGTATATGAGAGAAAACGTGCAAACCTCCGTGCATCGCTCGACCCCGACCACCCACCATAATCGGGAACTCCCTGATATTTTCCTCGCCCTCGCTTCTACCATGATTTTTTTTGTCATGGACGGCCCAAAGAATGTCATGCGGCTGCGTCTCCGGCCCGCTCAGGACGAAAAGCCCATTTTCTGTCATGATTTTTTGTCATAGAAGTAGGAGCCCACCACATCTATGATGATATGTGTTTTTGTCACAATTATTGTCATAGAAGTGTCATAAGCATGACAGAAAAAAAAATGTTCGGGCCAAAATGTCATGGATGTGTCTTTTTTTTTGTAGTGATTGATGCCATTTCCGATGAAGATTTTCGCTGCACCATGGACCAATAGAAAATTCGTGACTACAATGGTCCTCCCTTGCCCGAGCATTTGACTTTTGATAATCAGACTCTCTACCACATGCTCACTTATACAATCTGTCCTCTGGCCGGGATGAATACCGACAATGTTATGTCTGATGTTCTTTGCAACACCATTCATGCAATCTCCCAAGGCTATATCTTTGATGTCGAGGACATGTTTTTGCGTATACTAATGGATTCTGCTCAGCATCCGAAAACCATCAAAGTCTTTGCGCCTTGGATTCATAAAGTGGTTGAGTATGCAATGCACACCGAATATTTGGCAAAAGTCAGTCACAAAAGCTTCATTCCTCCAGTACGTGACACTTTGCAGTTGATGAAGGATATTTCTTCGGGCAAAGCACCAATGTCAAGCCCTCCAGATTATCACAATACTTTCGATGGGCCATGGCTACCTTAGCGTGATCGCCAACCAACAACTCAACCTCCTTCACACCTTGAAGTGAGTTTGCGCACTCAATTGCTGATGTTGCAGCATATGGCTGAGGATCACTGAGAAAAAGAACATCTGGCTGCTGAGCTGAATGCTATAAACAACCGAATGAAAGTTGTGCACATGATTATGGCTGAAAATAAGAAGCGCCTCTGGAAATTGCTTCGAATGTTCTTCTCCAAGAAACAACTTCTTGACTCCGATCTCAAAGAACTCTATGAGTATATTGATCAAGGTTTCTCTGCGAAGACTTTCACAATCGCATTGCTCCACCTCTGCCAACTCATGAACCTACAACTGATTTACTTCGGTTTAAGCTGTGCAAGTTGCTCGATGAATCAGAAGCTACCTCACCAACTGAGAAACCAGCCGAAGGAAATGTGCTATCTCGCATGACTCGGGAAGCTCATCCCAAGGTGCCTTCATCTTCTCAGCCACAAGCCATTCCTAACGGAACAACTGCTGCTGCTGACGGTGAAGATATACCAGCCACTTCGGAATCAGAAACCTCTTCGGCCAGTTCTTCTAGAGATGCCTCAGAGTGAATCAAGTTCACCACTTTTGCACTCATGTTCTTCATCACCTTTTTGACACTAGTTGACAAAAAGGGGGAGAATTACATCGAGTTTCGATAGATTTGCTCTGATAGATTTGCCCTCTGTGTTTATTTGGTACAGTTTTATGAGACTTTTGAGCTCTATGCCCTAAAGACTATCTGTGCTCTGATGCAAAACTTACGTGTTGTAATATTAATAACCCCGCCTGCTACACTATTTCTCTCGAAGCATTTGTTTTGCAGGTGGAATTATTATCAGAAGTTATGAATGATTGCACTACATTCTCGATGGATTATATATCATCAGTACGAATCATTACCTCGAATGATTGAAAAATCCTCCACATACTTCAATGCATTGCAGAAAATTTTATCTCATATTTCTGACCCTGCATACATCTAGGGAGAGTATATTTCATCATCGAGCCAAGTAACGCATATTCAATCTTGTTCGATCTGCTTTTCACTTATCTATCTTCAATTTGATGATTATCTGTTTTGTCAACAACCGTCCAAAAAGGAGGAGATTGTTGGTGCAATGATAGGCCCCTTGTGTTTTTGGAGTTTGTTGACATAATTAGTATGGGACTTATGTGTTTGAAGTGCACACAGAGTAACAGGTCCCTAATGTATCGAGGAGTTTGATGAAAACGACGAAGATAATCTCCCTGCAATGCAGTGAAGGTTATCACTGAAGATTATGGTGACAAGAGTTATCCCTCGAAATTTACTGAAGTGAAGCAATTGGTTCGGTGTCCGTCCGAGGAGATTGAAGACGAAGTGAAGACGTATCATTTATTTCATTGTTCTTCTTCTCTTTATTAAGTCATAGGACCACCGTACTATTAAGAGGGGTGTAGCGTTTGAAACTTTGATTCTCCGATGCTAAACCCAAGTCCTATGAAAGTTGCGAGAGAAATCTCTTTGTGTTCCGAGCAAATACTTGCCAGCAAGAGACTGTGATCTTCTTCTCTGCGAGATATTTGACTCAGACCGAAGAGTTAGCATTACTTGTTCCTCAAGTAATGTTACCGTTGCTCCAAAATCCGACCGTTGCAAATGTGTCGGTTGGCCATTGGCTAGACCATATGTCCAAAATGGTCATTTCCCTTCCTGGAAGGCTGCGGCTATAAATAGCCACCCCGCGCCGGTGTTGTTCGGTGGCTGCTCCATTTGATTCTGAGAAGATTGTTGAGCAGCCCCCTCTCTGAGCGATTTGAGTTTAAAATCCACCGAGAGTAAAACCTCTAGAGCCGAAGAATTAGATAGTGGTTCAGCATCACTCGAATCTAAGTCCAGTACGCTCCACCTATTACTCTTGAGAGTTGCAAACTCTCTAGATGGTTAGGTGTCAATTTCTTCAGAGACCAAGAGTGATTGTGGTTCTCGAAGAAGAAGTCTGTAAAGGTTCGAAGATCACCTTCAAGTATCTACCCCGAGTGATCGGCATTGGTTTACGAACCAATTGTCAAGGAGAATAGGGTGAAGAGAGTTTATCTTCCGTGTTAAGTCATAGCCCCTCCAACCAGACGTAGTCCTTGTGCAGAAGGACGAACTGGTCGAACAAATACCCTGTCGCCATCGACCATCACTGGTTACCTCAGTCACCCATGTTTACCTTTGATGTATTTTCATTCGTGTGGTTTGTCTCAATGCATGACTTAGTTTCCTTTCAGTACTTAGTTTTAGCTCGTTGTAATTTGTTTTTTCATTCGTTTCGCTGCTGGGTTCTGAGAGTTTTGATTTTTCCGAAGAAAATTTAAAACTCCCTTTCACCCCCCTCTGGTAGACATACTTCGTTCCTACACTTTTCCATCTCCGTTCATGTTTCTTTGGGATTTTTTCCATCCTACGAGTGCAAGTGTCATCCATTTTAAAATTAGCTCATAAATCACATTGATTGACATTTTCTGCTAGCAGAGACATACATCCTACATCCTGCAACCAAATTGAAACTACTCATCCACCTATTTCGCCAACAGTAGGTTATAACACATCATCGTGCATGCCGGTGAACATTATCCTTTGCTTTTTCTAGATGTGCTTCCACTTTCCTTGGATGCTAGCAATAGTTCCAGTGCCAACCAGAACCACGAGAACCAAGCCGGCATGAGGTCACATATTCATCTGCTTTGACTCCATCCCCGTGTCATTGTCGGGGGCATCGCCCGTTTGCTTGTCTTGTGAGCGATTTTGTCAATGTACGGCCAAACAAGCAGCACGACTGAAAGCGGCAATAATCGCCTTCCTCCACCACACCAGCAGCTCACCCTCCTTCCATTCGGGCTTCACCTTCTCCCATTCACCACTACCTCCACAAAGATGCTTGGGTTCTAAGCATATTAGTACCTGTGAGAAGCAAATTACATGAATATGTGCACACATATTGGTCCATTGTCGAAGAAGGATGTGAAAGTAACAGAAAAATACTTTGTTTATTTAACTTTTTGATGTCGAACATCAAATGATGAATTACGAAGCTTTACTAAGTTATGTAGGAAGCCATAAAACAAGATAACTTGTAACCAAAAAGCAAGGAAGCATATAGGACAATTACCAAAGTATGATTCTTACATAATGAAAACAAATATTGGAAGCAAAGAAGCATAGGTGACTAGAACAAGACGATTTTAAACAAGGAAATATACGTGATTATAGGGAGTCAAATCTGAACATAGAGTTATTATTGGAAGCATTGGTTGGAAGAATCCATGATCATGTGATAATAAAGTTATGCTTCCATGCATCAATCAAAATGCTTCCATGATACAAAACTTTGCCACGTGTAAAGAAACATGTCACAAAAAGATCACAAATAATTACCAAAATTATTTCCATAAAAAATGGAGTATCACATTATTCCTGGAAGGGGTTTTAGGAAACAAATCGTAGTCCAAGAGGATGACCATGATAAACTGAAGAAGTTACCATGAAGCATGCACTTAAAAAGGAAACTCACCTACCATTTGCACACTTCCATAATAGATCAAATGATCGATATGCTTCTAATCGTGGGGTATTCGATTGGTCTGATAGGAACCGATGGATAAATAGTCTAATCTCTAGCGGCCCCCTAAAACTAAAATACAGCCTAATGAGTGAACATGAAATGCATTATTTAATCTCTTGTTTGGTCAGGGGCTAAAAGAAAGTCCTAGCTAGATAATACTACATACAACAAATTATGCTCTCCAAATTTTTGGTGCGTTGGCTCTTCCAACAGGCATCATTGATCAAATAAACAAATACACCATGCATTTCTTCTAGAGGAAATATGGACAAGAGGACTCATACCCAACCTTAATTGCTTGGAACAAAGTGTGCAAACCTAAGAATAAAGGGGGAATTACCATCCTCAATGTGGTTGTACATAACAAAGCTCTCTTGATGAAGAACCTTTGTAAATTCTTCAATAGAGAAAATCTCCCATGGGTGCAGATAGTTTGGAATAAATATTACTCTAATGAGCTTCTTGGTGAGAAAATGGTGGGTTCTAGTTGGTGGAAAGCTCATCTTAAACTCCTACCAACTTTCAAAGAATATGTTTCTTGCAAAGCTGGTGCTGGTCTCAGAGTTAAACTCTGTGAAGACAATTAGATTGACCAGTCATTGAGACATAAGTTATGTGAACTATATTTCTTTGCTTGGAATGATTCCCAATGCCTGAATCAACTGGTGGACAATGATGACATGTCTACCTTTTTCCACACTCCTCTCTCTGCTCACGCTTTTTTCACTAAATGATCTTCAGCTCTTGTCAACTCAACACACCAATCGGCAGACTCAAGATAAGTGGATCTACAATAACAATAGTAAAAGCTGCAGCTCAATCTCTATGTACAATTCTTTGATGAATAGAGTGGAAGCTCACAAAGTTTTCCAAAGGCTGTGGAAATATGCTGGCAGAATCAGACATAGAATTTTCTTTTGGTTGTTGCTTCGTGATAGAGTTAGCACAAGGAGCCTACTCAACAGGAAAAGCATGCGGTTGGATTGCTGTAATTGTGTATTCTATAATGAGGGTGCTGAAGAGATCTCACTCCATCTCTTCTGGGCTTGTTCATTTCCCAGGATTATTTGGCAACTATAATCCCTGCAAGGCAAAGAGAGACATCACTATATGATGATATCTTACTTTCCAATTTGAGATTGCCCAAAGTTCTAGCCATGTATATCATAACTGGGATGTTGGAACTTATGGATCTTAAGAAATGGCATGGTTTTCAGGAAGGAAGTTCCTCACAGAAATTCCTGGAAGTAATTACTCAAGAAAGACCTATCTCCGCCAATTCACAGGATTAAGCAAAAGCATGAGCGGGCCCTTAAGGAATGGTTTAATTCCAATCCGGGATGATGAAATTTCTAAATAATTAGATCGATGCTGATACCAAAAGCATGAATTGGATAGTTTGTGGTTGTTCTCTTGTACTTTTTTTGTGTAGTTTGTACATATTAATCTTAATTAATGAAAATTACCTTAGTTGAGCTCACTATTCAAAACAATATTTAACTAGCTGGTATTCACAATAGAAGTTCCTTTTTTCTTTCTTATGTGTGCATTGAATTGCTACTTGTGAACTACGTTGGGATTTCCCCGAAGAGGAGAGGATGGTGCAATACAGTAGAGATAAGTATTTCCCTTAGTTATGAAACCAAGGTTATCAATCTAGTAGGAGAACCAAGCAACACTATGTAAACAACACGTGCACACAAACAACAAATACTTGCAACCCAACGAGCGTATAGGGGTTGTCAATCCCTCAATGGTATTGTGAAAGATTAAATTGTATGGTTTTTGATAAATAGATCTAACAAAAATACAAAATAAAATAAATAAAAGAAAATTGCAGCAAGGTATTTTTATTTTAATATATGATAGAAAATAGACCCGAGGGCCATAGTTTTCACTAGAGGCTTCTCTCGAGAAAATATCATACGGTGGTAAATAAATTACTGTTGGGCAATTGATAGAAAATCAAATAATTATGACGATATCCAAGGCAAAGATCATGTATATAGGCATCACGTCCAAGATTAGTAGACCGACTCCTGCGTGCATCTACTGCTATTACTCCACACATCGACCGCTATCCAGCATGCATCTAGTGTATTAAGTTCATGAAAAAACGGAGTAATGCTTTAAGCAAGATTACATGATGTAGACAAGATAAACTCACGTATGAATAAACCCCATCCTGTTACCCTTAATAGCAATGATACATGCGTGTCATGTCTCTTTCTGTCACTGAGATTGAGCACCGCAAGATCGAACCCATCACAAAGCACCTCTTCCCATGGCAAGAAAAATCAATCTCGTTGGCCAAACCAAACCAATAATTCGGAGAAGAAATACGAGGCTATAACAATCATGCATAAAAGTGTTTAGAGTAGATCTGATCATAAACTCACAATTCATCGATCCCAACAAACACACCGCAAAAAGCATTACATCAAATAGATCTCCTAGAACATCGAGGAGAACATTGTATTGAAGATCAAAAAGAGAGAAGAAGCCATCTAGCTACTAACTACGGACCCGTAGGTCTTTGATAAACTACTCACACATCATCGGAGGGGCTGCAAGGTTGATGAACAACCCCTCCGTGATCGTTGCCCCCTCCGGGAGAGTGCCGGAAAAGGCCTCTAGATTGGATCTCGTGGTTCTGGAACTTGCGGCGGCGAAAAAAGTATTTCGTGGACACCCTTGAGGGTTTTGGGATTTTAGAGTATTTATAGAGGTGGAGGTAGGTCAAGACAGTGCCTGTGGGCCCCACTACCCACCAGGGCACGCTAGAGGCCCCTGGCACGCCCTGATGCAAAGTGGGCCCCACGTTCATCTTCTTGTGACCTCCAAAAGCCTCCAGGGTCTCTTATCACCAGAAAAAATCTCCAAAAAGTTTCGTGGCATTTGGACTTCGTTTGGTACTGATATTCTACAAAGTAAAAAACAAGCAAGAAACAACACCTGGGCTCTGGACACTAAGTTAATAGGTTAGTCCCAAAAAATGATATAAAGTTGCTTGTAAATGTATATAAAACATCCAAGATTGATAATATAATAGCATGGAACAATAAAAAATTATAGATACGTTGGAGACGTATCGTGAATCTTTCAAGAATATTGTGGTATGGACTACGATAGATACACATTTATTTACGAACATGGAGTATAGCGTAGAGACAGGTGCACACAAGAATGGTGTGCCTGAGAAATGGGAGACAAGTGCGGTATCATAAGAATGTACTTGTAAATCATTATAGTGTACCATTTTTCAATGATTATATCTTGCAAAAAAGCAAATCCTATAATTCTTAACTAAAATATGCCATCATTTGTGCAAAAAATGCACGGAGGCCAGGCTCCAGGGAGCCCGGTATTAAAATATGGTATTTATACATCACAACACATATAAATTCACAAGTGGCATACAAAAAAAGAAAAATATGTATTTCAAATGGGCCAGAAAGATTGTTGTTGGGCCATTTTTTTGTAGCCTACAAAACACAATATTTTCAAACAAAAAATTCACACGCCCATACTGCATACATATAAGTTTTAACATGTGTCTGGATTTTTTCTGTGTAGCCTACAAATCACAATATTTTCAAACAAAAACTCACACAATCGTATTGCATACGTATGTCAGAAATTTTATAACAATATAATTTTCATAAGTGGCATACAAAAAGACAAATATGTATTTCAAATGGGCCAACAAAAATTGTTATTGGGCCAAACAAATGGGTGTAGCCTACAAATCACAATATTTTCAAACAAAAATTCACACACCCGTAGTGCATACATATAACTTTTCACAGTTGCTAAAAAATAGTTTTCACACGTGTCTGGATTTTTTTTCTATGTAGCCTACAAATCACAGATTTTTCAAACAAAAATTGACAAAAACATACTGCATACGTGTGTCTGGATTTTTATACCAATATACTTTTCACGAGTGGAATAATAAAAAGACAAATATGTATTTCAAATGGGCCAAAAAATTGTTGTTGGGCCAAAAAAAATCTATGTAGCCTATAGATCACAATATTTTCGAACAAAAATTCACACACCTGCACTGCATTCCTATCCGTTTTCACCCAAAAAATGAGTTTTCTTGAAACTTTTAGAAAATTTTAAATACCCGCCATACATCGGCACTCACCATTTGTGCTCCATCCTTAGGAACCTAGTATATCCATTCCTATGAAACGAGTGACGAACACAATAATTAGAAATCTACTCCATTCTATGGGCATACTAGGTTTTTTTCCTTTTCACAAGAATCAAACTAATATGAACACAGTCCATAAAAATGTAATCTTTTCCTTCCCATGAAATGAATGATAAACATAGGAAAAAGTATATGTGGGTAGAAATCCCGTAGGAATTCCCTAAAATTCCACTAAACCGAATATGCCCTTGGTAGCTAAATTTTCCATCGGCAGTAAAATAACACATAAAGGGTGGTTAACGCCATATACTTTGGGAGCAACGATTTGGCGATAAGCTCCGGGGCCATATGCTCCGATATGCCCCGGAATGTCCTAATGCTGATGATCATGTTGATGTTCCACGAATTCTACATTGGGACCTTCAACATGTCCCGGATCAATTTTGGTGTCATTACCCTGATCCCCAAAGTAGTTGGGGCGGCGGACATTAGACACTTTAGGCCAATCACGGTGATTAATGTACTCGAACGGATTTTGTCCTAAAGTATGCTCGACGCGCTTAGCTGATGTCGCAAAGCGGCTTGCTCATCCCCTCCAAACGGATGACAGGGTCCCAGACCCGGGGTGCCTAATGTAAAGGAGCCGACCCTTGACTTTGAATAGGGCCCACCAGGCCCAGAGGGCATCAAGGAGCCCTAAGAAGGAGAGGGCGGCGGACGTGTACCCCAAGGCAGACGGCGGCGGCCAGATCAATCTGATAACTTCTCCGTGTAAACCCTAGACCTCTCCTGTTTATATAAAGGGAGGTCTAGGGCCTTCATTAGGGATCCAATCTAGAAAAAACTCTCGGTAGACATATCATACACCATTGTAACCTTCTACATGAGTTATCCCCTCACCATGAATACCAAAACAAAATAGGATATAGGGTATTGCTCTTCGGAGGCCCGAACCTGGGTAAGCTGTGTGTGTAGACTTCGTTCTGGTACTTCCGGTCTCGTCATGAACCCTATCGAGGGATCTGACGGGAAATTGCTCTGACAACGGTGTTCCTGAGGGGCCGGCGTATCCATGACAGGATCCGGTCCCTTCACGAGATTGTTCACAAGGTGGCGTCATGGGGCCATAAGGCTGTCTTTCTCAAGTTGGACTTCAAGAAGGCCTATGACCGCCTGGATTGGTCCTTCTTGCGGTTAGTGCTCCATCATCGGGGCTTTGATGTGAGATGGTGCTCATGGATCAAGTAGTTGGTCCGGTTTGGTAATACGATGATTAATATCAACGGCAAGGTGGGACCATTCTTTAGGTCTTATAGGGGAGTGAAACAAGGGGACCCTATTTCCCCTCTTCTCTTCAACCTCGTTGCCGATACCTAGGCTGGCATCCTAGATAAAGCTAGGATGGTCGGTCACCTTTTGGGGGTAGTGGGTCACTTGATCCCTGGGGGAGGTGTCACCCATCTACAGTATGCAGACCGCACCATAATTATAGTGGAGGGGTTGGACCTTGACATCGTTAATCTTAAGTTTCTTCTCTTATGCTTTGAGGCCATGTAGGGGCTTAAGATCAACTTTGATAAGAGTGAGGTCGTTGTCCTAGGATACCCTCTAGTCGAGCGACAGCGGACCGCATACAACTTAAACTATAGGCTGGCGACTTTCCCCATTCAATACGTAGGGATGCTGATGTCCGACTCGAAGATTCTGATGAGTGCATTCGACCCATTGGTGGGGCGAGTAGTGTCTCGGGCTGAGCCTTGGCGTGGGCGATTCACTTCCAAGGGGAGTAAACCTGTCCTGATAAGTTCTAACCTAGCGAGCCTCCCCATGTATATGATGGGGATGCATATCCTACCGGAGGATGTCCATAGCTCGTTTGATAAGGATCTCGTTAGGTTCTTCTGGCAGGCAGCAAACGACTAGAAGTATCATATGGTCAAGTGGGCGGACATCTGTATGCCCAAGGATCGGGGTGGATTAGGTATTATTGCCTCGCGCTGCATGAACGTCGCTCTCATGCTGCGATGGGTGTGGCGGATCTTGCGGGGTGAGGGAGGCTTGTGGTTGCAGCTTCTTCAGGCAAAATACCTAAGGGGCAAGCCTCTCCTGGCATGTTCTCACTTGGGGGATTCCTAGTTTTGGAGATCCATCCAACGGATCAAGGAGGATATTCATCTAGGGGTTTCCTTCACTATAGGAAAAAGGGAAGGAAACCAATTCTGGTTGAATCCTTGGGTGGGTAGCGAGCCACTTCGGGTGAGTTTCCCTAGTCTCTTCGCTATCTGGACTTTCATACGAGAGGCACTGGCGCCCGAATGGGAGGCCCTGGACTTTGCAGAGTTCCTTGATACCAGAGCTACCCAGCCCGGGTGGCATCATCACTTATTCTGGCTAATCTTTGCGGCGATGTCGTGGACGTTATAGACAACACATAATAAAATGGTGATTGAGCGGGTCTTTCCGTGGCAAGCCTCTGACTCATTCTTCAAATTCCTTACTTTTCTGCAGCACTCGCACCCGCTCTCTAGGCAGCGCGACCGGCTCGGTCTCATGCTGGATGCCCTTCTGGCTATTGTGTGTTGCTTATCTTCTTCGTAGGGCCGCATGTTGGCCGCCACTCAGTGGCTTTTTTCTTGTTTCTCTTATGATTTCTTTGGGCGTGGTTGTTGATACGTCCATTTTGCATCATGCTTTTATATTGATATTTATTGCATTATGGGCTGTTATCACACATTATGGTACAATACTTATGCCTTTTCTCTCTTATTTTACAAGGTTTACACAAAGAGGGAGAATGCCGGCAGCTGGAATTCTGGACTGGAAAGGAGCAAATCTAAAAGACCTCTTCTACACAACTCCAAAAGCCCTAAAAATTTACGGAGAATTATTTTGGAATATATAAAAATATTGGGCGAAGAAAATACCAGAGGGGACCCACCAGGTGGCCACAAGCCTGGGGGCGCGCCCTACCCCCTGGGCGAGCCCCTAGGGCTTGTGGGCCCCCTGCCAGGTCCGGTGCCCACCTTCTGCTATATGGAGGGTTTTGACCTGAAAAAATCATAAGGAGGCTTTCGGGACGAAGCGCCGCCGTCTAGAGGCGGAACATGGGCAGAAGCAATCTAGGGCTCCGACGGAGCTATTCTGCCGGGGAAACTTCCCTCCCGGAGGGGGAAATTGAAGCCATCATCATCACCAACGGTCCTCTCATCTAGAGGGGATCAATATCCATCAACATCTTCACTAGCACCATCTCCTCTCAAACCCTAGTTCATCTCTTGGATCCGATCTTTGCCTCAAAACCTCAGATTGGTACCTGTGGGTTGCTAGTAGTGTTTGGTACCTGTGGGTTGCTAGTAGTGTTGATTACTCCTCGTAGTTGATGCTAATTGGTTTATTTGGTGGAAGATCATATGTTCAGATCCTTAATGATATTTATTACCCCTCTGATTATGAACATGAATGTGCTTTGTGAGTAGTTACGTTTGTTCCTGAGGACATGGGAGAAGTCTTGTTATAAGTAATCATGTGAATTTGGTATTCGTTCGATATTTTGATGAGATGTATGTTGTCTTTCCTCTAGTGGTGTTATGTGAACATCGACTACATGACACTTCACCATGATTTGGGCATAGGGAAAGGCATTGGAAAGTAAGAAGTAGATGATAGGTTGCTAGAGCGACATAAGCTTAAACCCTAGTTTATGCGTTGCTTCGTAAGGGGCTGATTTGGATCCATATGTTTCATGCTATGGTTAGATTTATCTTAATTCTTCTTTCGTAGTTGCGGATGCTTGCGAGAGTGGTTAATCATAAGTGGGAGGCTTGTCCAAGTAAGGACAGCACCCAAGCACCGTTCCACCCACATATCAAATTATCAAAGTAACGAACACGAATCATATGAGCATGATGAAAACTAGCTTGACAATAATTCCCATGTGTCCTCGGGAGCGCTTTGCTTTATATAAGAGTTTGTCCAGGCTTGTCCTTTGCTACAAAAAGGATTGGGCCATCTTTCTGCACCTTTGTTACACTTGTTGCTTGTTACCCATTATGAATTATCTTATCACAAAACTATTTGTTACCGATAATTTCAGTGCTGCAGAGAATACCTTGCTGAAAACCGCTTGTCATTTCCTTCTGCTCCTCGTTGGGTTAGACACTCTTACTTATCGAAAGGACTACGATAGATCCTCTATACTTGTGGGTCATCAAGACTCTTTTTTGGCGCCGTTGCTGGGGAGTGAAGCGCCTTTGGTAAGGAAACATTTATATTACGTGCTGAAATTTACTGTCACTTGTTACTATGGAAAATCATCCTTTGAGGGGTTTGTTCGGGGTATCTTCACCCCGACCGGAAGAGCAAAGAGTTTCCCCTCAACCTACAGAACCTACTGAAAATATTTATTATGAAATTCCTTCGGGTATGATAGAGAAACTGCTAGCTAATCCTTATGCAGGAGATGGAACATTACATCCTGATATGCATCTGATCTATGTGGATGAAGTTTGTGGATTATTTAAGCTTGCAGGTTTGCCCGAGGATGAAGTCAAGAAGAAGGTCTTCCTTTTATCTTTGAAGTAGAAGGCGTTGACATGGTATAGGCTATGCGATGATATTGGGACATGGAATTGCAACCGATTGAAATTGAAATTTCATCAGAAGTTTTATCCTATGCGTGTAGTTCATCGTGATCGGAATTATATTTATAATTTTTGGCCTTGTGAAGGAGAAAGAATCGCTCAAGCTTGGGGGAGGCTTAATTCAATGTTATATTCATGCTCCAATCATGAGCTCTCAAGAGAAATTATTATTCAGAATTTTTATGCTCGGCTTTCTCGTAATGATCAATCCATGCTCGATACTTCTTGTACTGGTTCTTTTATGAAGAAAACTATTGAATTCAAATGGGATTTATTGGAAAGAATTAATACAACTCTGAATATTGGGAACTCGACGAAGGTAAGGAGTCAGGTATAAACCTCAAGTTTGATTGTGTTAAATCTTTTATGGATATCGATGCTTTTAGTGAATTTAGCACTAAATATGGACTTGACTCTGAGATAGTAGCTTCTTTCTGTGAATCATTTGCTACTCATGTTGATCTCTCTAAGGAGAAGTGGTTTAAATATCATCCTCCCATTGAAGTAAAAATAGTAGAACCTATTAAAGCTGAAGAGGAAACTATTACTTATAATGTTGATCCTATTGTTCCTACTGCTTATATTGAGAAACCACCTTTCCCTGTTAGAATAAAGGAGCATGCTAAAGCTTCAGCTGTGGTTCGTAAGAGTTATACTAGAACACCTACACCCCCTGAACAAATTAAAGTTGAATCTAGTATTGTTATGGTTAAAGATCTCTTGGTCGATAATATTGAAGGGCATGTTATTTATTTTTGTGATGAAGCTGCTAGAATTGCTAGACCTGATGATAAAGATAAACATAGACCTGTTGTTGGCATGCCTGTTGTTTCTGTTAAAATAGGAGATCATTGTTATCATGGCTTATGTGATTTGGGTGCTAGTGTGAGTGCAATTCCCTTTACTTTATATCAAGAAATTATGAATGATATTGCACCTGCTGAAATAGAAGATATTGATGTCACTATTAAGCTTGCCAATAGAGATACTATATGACCAATTGGGATTGTTAGAGATGTTGAAGTCTTGTGTGGGAAAATAAAATACCCTACTGATTTTCTAGTTCTTGGTTCCCCATGAGATGATTTTTGTCCCATTATATTTGGTAGACCTTTGTTGAACACTGTTAATGCCAAAATAGATTGTGAGAAAGAAACTGTTACTGTAAGTTTTGGGGATGTGTCTCATTAGTTTAATTTCTCCAAATTTCGTAGACATCCCCATGATAAAGAATTGCCTAGTAAAGATGAAATTATTGGTCTTGCTTCTATTGCCGTCCCTCATACTGATCCTTTAGAACAATATTTGCTAGACCATGAAAATGATATGTTCATGAATGAAAGAAAGGAATTAGATGAGATTTTCTTTAAACAGATGCCAGTTTTGAAACACAATTTTCCTGTTGAAACTCTTGGAGATCCTCTACCACCCAAGAGTGATCTTGTGTTCGATCTTAAACAATTACTTGATACTCTGAAATATGCTTATCTTGATGAGAAAAAGATATATCCTGTTATTATTAGTGCTAACCTTTCAGAGCTTGAAGAAAAGAAATTATTGAAAACTCTGAAGAAGCACCGTGCAGCTATTGGATATACTCTGTATGATCTTAAGGGCATTAGTCCCACTCTATGTCAGCATAAAATTAATATGGAACCTGATGCTAAACCAGTTGTTGATCACCAACAACGGTTGAATCCTAAAATAAAACAAGTGGTAAGAAATGAAATACTAAAGCTTCTGGAAGCAGGTACAATTAATCCTGTTGCTGATAGTAGATGGGTAAGTCCTGTTCATTCTGTCCCTAAGAAGGGAGGTATTACCGTTGTTCCTAATGATAAAAATGAATTGATTCCACAAAGAATTGTCACGGGTTATAGAATGGTTAGTTATTTTAGAAAGTTAAACAAAGCTACTAGGAAAGATCATTATTGTCGGTGTGAAAACTGGCAGACCTCGGGGTAGGGGGTCCCGAGCTGTGGATCTAGGATCGATGGGTAACAAGGGACGACGAACACAGTGTTTACCCAGGTTCGGGCCCTCTCGAAGAGGTAATACCCTACGTCCTTCTTGATTATATTGGATGTATGATGTGGTTTACAGAGTGGATCTACCTTGAGATCAGCATGAGCTAAACCCTAAGGCTATGAGGTGATGAATGTAGCTCTAGCCCTAAAGACTAAAAACCCTCGGTTTATATAGACACCGGTAGGGTTAGGGTTACTGAAGATAGATTACAATAAGGAATTAAAGAGATCTCCGCCTTCTTGACTTGGAGGGCACACCATGGCTTCATAGATCTCCTGTACAATGGGCCGTCGCCCCGAGGAACCCTTAGTCCATGACTCCCTCAGCAGCCCTCGAACTTGCCTCCAATGCCAAGACTTGTATCCGGTATCCATCCATCCGACCAGTATTCGGCTTGTGGGGCGAGTTCCTCAGTATGTCTCTCCCCTGTTCGGAAACAAGTGATGTCCGGAATCTGAAACGGTAGTTTTACTTAACATCGAAGGTAATAATATCGCTCAAGCGCAAATAGTGCCTTTATCTGACAACTTTTTCTCTTTTAACGAAGAGTCGCTTCCGGCCATAACGCCAAGCAGTTACTATTTCTCGAAGTGCGACTCGAGGCTGAGGCCACATTTGACACGTCCCCTCACGGTGGAGATCGTGTCCCGCTTTTCGGGGGGTATGGTTAATGATTTTGATTCCCCTTCCCGTTCATAATGTTGTGGAGAGATCGGGAAGTGGAGAGGCCAGCGGCGTGGAAAAAGGAATCCCTGGCCTGCCAACAGTCTATAAAGGGGGGCCGCTACAGTTTGCATCCCACGCCCTCTTCCACCTTCCGCTCACACAGACCTTCAGAGCTCCAGCGCCCTTTCTCTCTGCTTCCACAGCGAATCCCACTTCACCTCCTTTGACCATGGCCGGATATGGCGCCAATGGGAAGTGGGAGGCCTCCTCCGTCACCAACGAGGACATCCTGAAGGAGGCCGGCTACTTGCCGGCCAATGTCGCCCATCGGGCCCCCAAAGAGGGCCAGATCATCCCTACGCCCGAGCCGGGCGAAAGGGTAGTTTTTCTCCCCCATTTCCTTAGGGGGCTCAGATTTCCCCTACATCCTTTTGTGCGGGGGATGATGTTCTTCTACGGGCTGTGTCGGGGATATACCCCGCGATATGACCCGGCCGGATATATGACCCGGCCGAGACTTGGCGCTTCATCGGTAACCCGCCGGTAGACTGGCAACTCATTGGTCTGGTGACTCACTGGTCTGGCGACTCATTAGTGACCCGGCGGGGGGGTCAGACGGATGACAAGACCCAACGGCCCATTAGGAGGCTCATGGGAAGGCCGACTCACATTATGGTGGGCCGGCTTGAGAAGGAAGGCATAAGGAATATTTCCCTGACAAGACAAGCAAGACTAGGATTCCACTTGTAATAAGATAGTCCTAATCCTACTAGGACACCATATGTAACCCGCCCCTACAACTTATATAAGGAGGGGCAGGGCACCCCGAGTGGGACAAGGTTTACAAGTTAAGACAGACAAGTCAATAGCTCTTGAGATAGAGGTAGCGAGATAGCGCCCTTGTAATCGTGAGCATCATCATCATCATCAATATCAATGAAGCAGGATGTAGGCTTTTACCTCCACCGTGAGGGGACGAACCTGGATAAAACCTCGCGTCTCTCCACTCCGACCAACCCCGTTCAAGTTACTACCTAGTTGCATTGGCCTCACGACTAAGTCCTCACACTAGGACATCTGCCGTGACAAAACCACGATAGTTGGCGCCCACCGTGGGGGCATGCACGATGGTATTGTGTTCTTGGAGGGAGCCCTTCAAGGGATCGAGAAGTTCAGGATCGACCGGATGAGGAAGAACCGGCTCGGAAGTACATTGACTACGAGTTCATTGATCAAGATTGAAAGGGTTTCAGCAGCAGTGTAAATCAGATCAAAGTCAAAGAAGTAACTTCGATGCCAGTCAGGATGACGTATACAAGTTTGAGAACAAGAGGATTAGGTTTACGGTCTGTTCCGCCACAGCTCTCTTGAAAAATTGCCGAGACTGATGGGATTTCGATCGCACACAGAAAACGTCCAATCGGTTCAAATACTTATTCAGATTTATTTCGTGCTCAATTACTACGTCCACCCTAAAGATCACTCAAAAATTAGGGCGATGACATGTGTCAAGTGGAATTCATCGTGGCTAAGATCAATGACAGTTTCCATCGCAGCAAAACATGTTGCAGTAGTTCGCCAAAGTCGCCGCCCCAGATTTTGCGGCCGGGTCTGGTTATTACTATTCTTCACGCTTGCATCAACCGTTTTTCATGAGAGGATTAAGACCCAAAGGAAAAACAACAAACTACTGCTACTCCCATGCGTAGAGACCGAGGCCTACAAATCATGTTGCAGGCGACAAGTCAACTATGACCTGGAATAGATGCAGCCACGGACCCAGATTCGGCGGTTGCAACTTTGCATCGACAGCCTGTTTCCGCTAGCGAGCGGCTCCGTCCCCGCTTCACCTCTGCCAAGCCGCCGCCTTGGGCCGTCGGTCGCCTCCTCTGCAGCAAGCCGCCCTGATCGCCAGCGCCTCTCATGCCGCGGTGCCTACAACCTTTGCTTCGAAGCCGCTCCCGTCGAGCTGCGCTTTGCCTCTCTCACGGCCGCATCAAGTCGCTCGACCTCGAGCTATAAGTCGCCGCGGCCTCGAGCCGCTAGACTCTGCCTACGAGTCACCTCATCTCCAAGTTGTTCTGACCCAGCCTCGCACCGGTCCGCATTGAGCCGCCGTCCGGGTGGTGCTCCTGTGCACCTGTTAGCTCGCGCCCACCTCAAGCCGCCTGTCTCGCGCTAAGCCGCCACCACCTTGGCCCTAACTAGCCGCTTCGAGCCGGCCCTTCCGCTCCGCTCTGAGCCGGACCCGTCTTCGCCGCTGCGCCACAAGCTGCCTCTGCTGTGTATTGCCGCGGCCCTGAGTCGTCGCCGCTAAGCCGGCCACCTCCGTCGTTGCGTTTGCGTCAAACCACCGCCACTCCACTCGCGCAACTGCCGCGAGCCGCCTGGCTCCGGTTCAAGCCGTCGCTCCGGGTCACCTTCCACGGCCCTGCAGTCACGGACGCGCGTCAAGTCGCCGCCATTTTTTATGTCGAGGCCGCCGTCTCGACAAACCCGCCTCGCCGGCCGGATTGGCTTACCTCTGCGGCTTGAGGCGCCACCCCTGTCTCAACTACTCACCTCAAGTCACCCGAATCCACTGCCGAGGGCCCTCGTCAAGCTGCTGACTAGCTGACGCCCCTCAGCCGCAGCAGTACCAAGCCACCACGGTCTGGCCTTGGCTGAGCACCAACCCGGAGGCATTGAATGTGTTGCCCGAGGATGCACTCTTCAGTGTACTTCATCCCACATTCAACATATGGGAGTTCCGGCAAAGCCAAAAAAGCAATACGGAGCACTACTATTACTACGTGCAAGGATTTTACATACAGATCATCTATCACTCAAAGACATCAGGTGGTGTCCATCTAAGTCTATTTTAGTAAACACATTATTATTTTTGTCAAAAGAACAATTACTTTGGAATGTATGTTTTTCTATGCAGGACAATTGTTCATTACAAAAGTGGCTTATACTGCGGGTACGGAGCACGCGCTAGCAATATTCTGCACCGGTGTTCGTCCGTGCCACGTTACTCAACAGACATGTGCGCAAGCTGCCGCCCCCGTGGCCCAGTCTACATCAACACGACGCGGCCAATTTTGCCTGTCCGTGCGGCTTACAACACCGCAGCCGACTCGCGCGTCCGCGCTTACAACGCCATGGTTGAACCCCGTGTCCGTGTCGGGTTACCGGCCGACTCTCACGTCTACATCAACACGTCGGATCTGTGCCCGTCTGCATGAATTGCTCAAATAGCCATCGCCGCCCCCGTGGCCTGATCTATTCTAGCAACTCCGGAGCAAATCATAATATATTATCCGCCTCCGCCTGCAACGGATGGCTCAATGGACAGGCGCACAAGTCGCTGCCACTGCAGTTTGGTTAAGTTTAACAGCCAGCCGGGATGGACCATTGGCCGGATTACTGACACAGTTCATACGGGATCATTGAAACCCGCCACGATCGACCTCAACCTTCCGTGGATTAACATCACGTTATCAACGCCAAGGATATACAATGAGTGCCGCGAAGATTATCATCTCGCCACTGCGTCTCCAGCTTCAACACTTTCCAGCGTTTCTGCTGTCAATTTTATGCCGGTTTATATCGCGGTCAAGTATGGAGAATCTCAAGACAACTCCTCGAGTCATCTTAAGACTCGGGGGCTACAATGACATGACTTAGCAAATTGTGCTAAATTCAAGAACCCCGGGTCATTGGAGGGAAGATAACCCAGTCCCGGAGGCTACTGCCCCATTGGTGAAAATTTAAAGGCCATCAGAAAATTTCTGGCTTAAAAAGTGCCTGGCAATCAAAAAGTGCCGGCTCAATAGAAGAGTTCCAGGTTATCAGAAAAGATTCTGGTTCAATATCCGGCTCAACATCCGGTTCAAGAGGAATTCATCTCTCGCAAGTTTGAGTTCTCAGAAAAATTAAAGGTTGCCAGAGAGAACTTGCTGCCATGATGCGCGGTTCAAACATGGGTATCCTGTTTTATTGGCTTATCATATTATGATCAGCTTAGCAAAAGCCGGTATCCCCAAAATTCAGGGGCCTCTGTCGCTTCATCTTTGTGCATATGAGTCTTTGTCGATTGATCATAAGGTCACTTTGGGGCTTCCAACCACTGGGCGGCTTATGACATGTGAGAACCGGCTTACAGTAAAGCTAGGTAAAACCATGACTGTTGCTGCCTTTTGAAAGCAATCATGTGCGCCTGAGTGCCAAAACGGCTGTTGCTGCCTTTTGAAAGCAATCGTGTGGGCCTGAGTGCCAAAACGGCTGTTGCTACCTTTTGAAAGCAATCATGTGGGTCTGAGTGCCAAAATGGCTGTTGCTGCCTTTTCAAAGCAATCATGTGGGCCTGAGTGCCAAAACGGCTGTTGCTGCCTTTTGAAAGCAATCATGTGGGCCTGAGTGCCAAAACGGCTGTTGCTGCCTTTTGAAAGCAATCATATGGGCCTGAGTGCCAAAACGTCTGTTGCTGCCTTTTGAAAGCAATCATGTGGTCTAAGTACCAAAACGGCTGTTGCTGCCTTTTGAAAGCAATCATGTGGTCTAAGTACCAAAACGGTTGTTGCTGCCTTTAAAGCAATCATGTGGTCTAAGTACCAAAGGTTGTGCGGCCATTGAAAGCACATGGATTTGATAGCCAATTTATCTGGTCGTGCTTTTGTGAGTCGGCCAGACAATTATTTGAGATTTTTTTAATCTAATTTCTGAATCTTTTGGATTTGTGATTTTTTCTGCTAAGTGCATTCTTCAATAATTCGGGTCATGTAGCCCTGACTGTATGACTCATATTTGAGCATTTTGGGTTTGGTAACCCGCCCTGGTTATGGACTTTAAGTCGCCAGTATGCTTTATTTTGCGCAATTGGAGCCATGCGCTTACAAATATTTGGGTTGTCACCCTCACTGGATATGGCGATGTAAGCCGGCAGTATGAGCCAATTTTACAAGTATGTTTTTAATTGTTATATGAATATGCAAGGTTTGATAACCCGCCCTGGCTTTTGACGTTAAGTCGCCAGTATATTTTGGCTTCGATGGCCTTAATTCTAGTCTTTTCCATAATTGCATAAGATTATATTATGTTTGGGTTGTTACCTGCCCTGGCTTTTGGCGTTAAGTCGCCAAGACATATGTTGTTTAAAATTTGTGCAGGACATGCAGAGCTATGCCTTACATAAATGATTAAGTTCAAGCCCATCATCAAAGATTAAAATTGGTGTTTCAAAAGGGTTATCAGTTCTTGATTTTTACAAAGGCTATAAGCCGCCTGGTTACAAAAATCCCAGATTACAATGAATGCGCATTAAGTCGCCATCGGCCAAGAGTCACTGAGTATTTAACTCTGGGTTTACTTGTCAACAGACAAGATCTTGTGATTGTTTTCATACCAGATTATATTATTCAAATCTTTAATAGCCAAACATGGCTGGATTTTTCATTATGGTTGTCATAACCAGTATTGAATGATTGAGGTTTTCCAACCGGGTTATATTATTCAAATCTTTAATAGCCAACATGGCTGGATTTTTATTATGGTTATCAATAACCAGTATTATGGTTGAGGTTTTCAAAGCCGCTTCAGAGCAATTGCTATTATTTCTTCATCCAAGAATACCAGTTCACAACAGAGAGCATGGTTCAATATTGATATGCAAGGCATTCAACAACATCATCCAGACAGTGGATATGATTTATTCTACAATGGAAGGAATAGTCCCGAGTCGCTGCAGGCATACGACCCAACACTTGGGGGCTACATTATTCAAATTAAGATTACATCAAGTATGCAAGTCCCATGTCGCTGCAAGCATGCACCATGGCACTTGGGGGCTAATGCAAAGTCATTTTTAACTTACCTCATTGAAGACCCGACCCATCACATAGTGATGAGCCGACCCTTTGGGGGCTACTAATTGCTCCTGTCAAAGGTAACCCGAAACTTGGAGGCTACATCATATACTGTTATTTTCAATGAAGTACATGCAAAATCCCAGCTCAGTATTATCATAATGAACCGGCACTTGGGGGCTACACATTGCTCCTCAAGTCTACATAATCAGATATGCAAAGTCCCTGCTCATTATTGCATAATGAGCCGGCACTTGGGGGCTACACATGGGAAGCACAAAATGTTCAATTTATGATTGCTGACTTATATGAACAACCCGGATTTCTCCAAAGTTGCAGCATTCATATTAAAGCAAGTCTTAAGCTATTACTATGTTCTCCTCTTAAGACTTGGGGGCTACAGGTGATATGCATATAAGGGAGAAACATCTTCAAATTCTCAGTTTTGAGCAAACCAGGTATCATATTCTTATTGGAGGAATTTGCAAAGTTTATTTCTTCCAAGCTATTCATAGAAAGGTTTGGAGAATCGACTCAACGATTGGAAGCTATATTTATATAAGCAAACACCAAGTCGCCATAAGATTCACCCGGCGTCAGCAACAATCATGACTCAGTTTCATCAGTTTGTATAACAGGCAATTTTGGTGATTGTAACTTGACAAGTTCTACATCTTCAAGCCGGCTGAACATCAGATGAATATCTCAAAAGACCAATATTTTTGTCAAGTCAGAGCATTGGAAGCCGACTCAAATGGATTATTTTTCATAATATTTTTTCTACAAGCAAATTGACTATGAAGCCGGCTTATTGACCCAGACTTTCCAGAAGAAGGAAATGAAAAGGACTTAAGGATGATTAGGTGCCGGTTCAGAAGAATGTTTGACCCGGCGCACAACCTGTCAAATTTGTTCTTGTGTATTTTTTGAAGGATCAGTTTAACATGGATAAATCAAAATTAAACTGGGGGCTAATGTCGGGGATATACCCCGCGGTATGACCCGGTTGGATATATGACCCGGCCGAGACTTGGCACTTCATTGGTAACCCTCCGGAAGACTGGCGACTCACTGGTCTGGCTACTCATTAGTGACCCGGCGGGCGGGTCAGACGGACGACAAGACCCAACGGCCCATAAGGTGGCTCATGGGAAAGCCGACTCACATTATGGTGGGCCGGCTTGAGAAGGAAGGCATAAGTAATATTTCCCTTACAAGAGAAGCAAGACTAGGATTCCACGTGTAATAAGATAGTCCTAATACTACTAGGACTCCATATGTAACCCGCCCCTCCAACTTATATAAGGAGGGGCAGGGCACCCCAAGAGGGACAAGTTTTACAAGGTAAGACAGACAAGTCAATAGCTCTCAAGACAGAGGTAGCGAGATAGCGCCCTTGTAATCGTGAGCATCATCATCATCAATATCAATGAAGCAGGATGTAGGCTTTTACCTCCACCGTGAGGGGCCGAACCTGGGTAAAACCTCGCGTCTCTCAATTTCGACCAACCCCGTTCAAGCTACTACCTAGTTGCGTTGGCCTCACGACTAAGTCCTCACACTAGGACATCTGTCGTGACAAAACCACGACAAGCTGCATTTTCACGATCTAGCCCCCAACTCCCTCCTCCACATTTCGACCTTCATCGTCGTATGTGAAGCGCTCCTCCGAGTCCAGCCGCACTTCGGTTTATGGCTAAAGGTGTTCAATGTCAAGCCCAAGGTGGTCGGCGGCGAGCATGCGGACTGCGGAGGGGCCATGATTAGTAAGCTGACACGGGTCCAGTGGCCGGACGGCCACTTTGTTGACACCGTCCGGATGTGGCAGAAGGAGTGGTTTTATATCACCGAGCCGAGGGAGGCCACATGGGGAGCGACCCCCGCATTCAGGTCCGGACCCCCTACCAGATTGGCCTCCTGGACCACCAAGAGCCCGAACTGGGGGTGTGTTGCCGACACGAAAATGATGTAGAAGCGCGTCGACAGCGTAATAGAGACCGGCATGAAGCTGGTCGACGTGGTCCAGATCATGCTCCACCGCCGGCTGCTCCCTTGCCAGGTGAGGGCCATGCCTATGTGGGAGCACGAGCCTGAGTATCCGGCCACCGTGCGACACCTCTACGGTATGACTCCTGACAAGATATGGGGCCAATTATTCCAGCCCCAGAAGGAGTGGCCGGTCGAGGGGAAGGACATCGGCCTTGATGCCGCGAACCCCCCAAGGGAGGTGAGCGGCATTCTTTTTCGAGAAGTGTTCGGATATTCATACCATGTTTGATTCGGTCTGACCCTGGTATGTGGATTTTGCAAGGCTGGCTCACCAAGGCCAAGAAGATCTGCGGCCCAGCGCCTCTGCCAGAAGGGCCCCGATCAAAGCAGCTGGAAAAGCTGCTGGTCGTGGTTCCTTATAAGGCGCCCGCCAAGAAGGGCAAGAAGAAAGGAGAGCCAAAGGCCAGGGAGGGCCTCCACCGTAGGGTTCGTCCGGGTAATCGGTCCGGAGACGCTGCGGCCTCATCTGTGCAGGATGAGGACGAGGAAGAGAGTGCCTCCTCGCATTCCAAGAAGAGGGCGGTGTCCGAGGACGTCGAGGAGGTCCAACCTTCTCCGGCCCCGAAGAGACAATGCCGGCCCAAGCTGGTCATGTCTGATAGTTTGGACTCCGACAAGGAGTCCGAAGTGTCCGAGAAGGTTCCGGCGAAGGATCCCCGAGCCAAGCCCCCGGCCAGCAGGTAAGGCATTGGCATTTTTAGCTATCTCGTTTTTAGTAATTTGCTTTAGTTGAAGGTTAACCCCTCTGAGTTGTAGTCCCCCACGTGAACACCCCACCGAGCAGACTTCAGAGGGCACGTCTCCACCCACCGAACTGGCGGACAGTGGGTCTATGGCGCACTCCGTGCCTCCTCCGATCCCCGAAGAGGCTGAGGAGGTGTGGTCCCAAAGGACTCCTCCTCCTCCGAACACAGAGGGGGAGGCGGACGCCATAATGACCGAGGTTAACAAATTGGTCATCGAAGACCAGGAGGGAGCGTCCCTCCCGGCTGGCGAGGGAAAGGAGTCCGGACCATCCGGACCCCAACCGTCGACCGCTCCCTAGCCCCCAAGGCCTTCGGCGGCACAGGCTCCTCCCAGTGGGGGAGGGGCCGGGGAGCCAACGCCAGCACCGAACACCTCCACACGGGTGGCAGCTGTATGGCCAAATGTTCTGGAGGAGCTGGTGAGCAGCTCCGTCGTCATTGATGAGCACCGCACTCAGCACTCTAATGAGTGCGGTTATGTAGAGTGTTCGTTCCGTCCAATCCGGATTGAACGACGCTGTCCAAGGCCTTCTAACAGACTTTGAGGTAAGTCAAGTAATGCTCCTTCCTCATGATGCAGTTGTAATTGTTAGTTTAGGTAGGTCGTATACATGGCAGCCCCCGAGACTCTGCCAGGACCTCAGAGAGACCTGCAGAGGGTCAAATTCGGTAAGCCGAATAATAATGTTGACATAGTTTTTGCTGACGCGGGCATCTTCCGTGGCCGCGGCTGCTAATGCCGCGGCGTTAGAGGAGATGGATCGGAAGCTCAAGCTTTCCGATTAAGAGCTTGACCTTGTCAACAAACGGCTTGACGAGGCGCAAGGTAAGCCCTGTGAGAAGATGTGTACTTGCTTGACGCCGGATATTGACGATCCGGACTGTATGCTAATCCCTTATCTTGATGATCCTGTAGCTACTGCCGCCGAGGTCGAGGGCTTGAAGGAGGCCCTGAAGAAAGCCGAGGCCGAGGCGGCCGAGAAGAAAACGACCTCTGAGAAAGCGGTGGCCGAGCTTGAGAAGGTCAAGCTTGCAGCCGAGCAACATGAGGCTTGGGTGACCGAAGTCCAAGTGGAGCTCCAGGATGCCGCCAAGAAGCTGGAGGCCCTTGAGAAGGGGCAGGAGGAGCAATCCTCCATACTATCGAAGGCAGAGAAGGAGCTTCAGGAGGCTAGGAGTGACGCTCGAGGTGTCCGGGAGGAGCTCCGGCAAGCCGCGCAAATTGCCAATGGTAAGAAATATTTACTGCAGAGTGTGTTCGGAGGCAACAGATTCGCCCTGCTGACGAGGGTCTGGAGCTCCGCAGGCGTCTTCGCCGAACTTCCGAAGAATGTGGCGGCCACGGCGAGGCACTATGCCAACCTCGAGGAGGACTCCACGCAGCGGCTCTTCTGGTCACAATTTCCAGACTCCGAGCGTCCACCCCTCCTCAGCGATCAAATGAAGCAGCTGATGGAGATGCATCGGATGTCTGAGCTGGCCTTGAAGGACCTCTGTGTCAACCTATGGCTGGCCGAGCCCATTCCGGACACCTACTTCGGCCTTGTGCAGAAGCTGCGGGAGGCGCCACTCCGGATTGACGCCGTAAAGCGGTCAGCGCACCTTGAGGGGGCGAGGCTCGCCTTTGCGAAGACTCTGGTTCATTGGCCGAGGATGAATCCAATGGAGATGTCCACTAGTCCTCTGCCCAAGGGGAAGGAGCATCGCCGCCCCGAGTAGTACTTCGTGCAGGTGATGACCGAAGCGTGGGCGATAGAGGGCCAGTGTTCGAAAGATGTAATGTTTGAGTAGTAATATTAAGTTTGTATCAAGTGGGACTTATGCTTCATTATGCGCCCGACAGACTTATTTGATATTGTAATGGTTAAACTTTGACTCCTGTGTGGCCATATGTTTATTCTGAAAGCTACCAGTCGTCGGCTTCAGCCCCCAGGTGAATATCACGAGGGGTGTTTTGTCTCCGCACTGTTACCCTTAGCCAACATCTTGGTGCCCAGAGGCGGTAGTGTGGGAGCGAAACCAGGCAATCAGACTATTCGGTTTTACTGCTTTCACTTAGCCTTAGGAGCTTGACGGTGGGGACTAGGGACTAGCCGCCGGTGTATTGTGATGTACTTAGGGATCAAACCCTGCCCTTTCCAATCATATGGTTTGTGTTAAGACAAACCCTTTGAGTGACACGGCGAAATCGCCAACGATTTTTAGAGTCAAACCTCGTCATCGGATCGCAGACCCGTTCGCGCTTACTATGACAGTCAGTTTTCGGCTTTTTCCTCCTGAGGTACTTGATCGGGCAAACCAGAAGTACAATTGTAGGGGTTCTCCCTTTGCCCTATTAGCCGAACATGCAGAACATAAGAGGCAAGCACAGGAGTCGGGCAACCCAACTATTGACCCAAGACATAGTTCGGAACAGAGGCATATAGTGCAATATCCGAGACGCCGAACACCTAGCGGAAAAGCGGTGCCGGACTTGAAGATATTGAGCTGATACATAAATCGAACTCTTGACTAGTTAATATATTTTCATGCCGGGCTGTTCGAAGAGCGAGTGGGGAATCCGGAAAGATACAAAAAAAATTGCAAGATGCGGATATCCGAACACCGTAAAGGGTATTTTTATTATTTCTCGTAAGCTCGGGACGTCTAACCATACAATTCGAACTGCGAAGGCTGTAATTGTAAGAGAGAAAGAAAAAGAAAATTTACAGAGTAAAGGTTGACGCAGGGCCTTGATACGTGAGTTGAAGCCTTCACTGTGCCCTACTTCACGGCTGCGCCTTTGCATCTGATATTTGGGGGTTGGGACCTTCGATGAGACCTTGATGGGTGAGGACCCTGCTGATGGAGCTGTAAGCTTGGGGATATCCGGAATTGGTCCCCGGGTCATCCGAAGACGAGGTAATTCCGAAGTTTGGTTTAACTGAATATGTACTTCGGATTAATGTATGCCTCACGGCTGCCCATGGTATTTTGAATGCGAAGTTGTGCTGACGAGGCACATGGAGCATGAAGAATGTGGGCGTGCCGTGGGGCGCGTATCCCTATTTGTGGCGAACGCATGCGGGGTCCCATGACGGGGAGTGGGTTCGAACCCATTTACTATTGTCACCGGCCCTTACGGCGGGTCGGCATCTGGGCCTATATGGGCCGATGTGGTCTTCGGCTGCTAGGGCCACAGTGTGCTCTTCAGCTCGAAGTGAGCGTTCTGTGTTGCCGTTGATAGTTATGACGCCCGAAGGACTAGGCATCTTCAACTTGAGGTACACGTAATGCGGAACGGCTTTCAATTTGGCGAACGCTGTTCGGCCGGGGAGGGCGTGATAGCCACTGCGAAAAGGTGCAATATCGAAGATCAAGTCCTCGCTTCAGAAGTTATCCAGAGATCCAAACACTACTTCAATTGTCACGGTGCCCGTGCAGCGGGCCTCCACTCCCGGAATGACCCCCTTGAAGGTGGTGTTACTGGGTTTAATCCTTTATGGATCGATCCCCATTTTCCTCACTGTATCCTCGTATATCAGGTTGAGGCTGCTCCCTCCATCCATTAGGACTCTAGTGAGGTGGAATCCATCGATGATGGGGTCTAGCACTAGGGCCACGGACCCTCCATGGCGTATGCTGGTGGGATGATCCCTGCGATCGAACGTGATCGGGCAAGCTAACCATCGATTGAACTTCGGCGCTACTGGCTCGACGGAGTATACGTCCCGTAGCTCTCGCTTCCTCTCCTTCTTCGGTATATGGGTTGCGTAAATCAAGTTTACCGTCTTGACCTCAGAAGGGAAGGGTTTCTGGCCCCCACTATTCGGCCTGTGGGGCTCATCATCGTCCTCGCTTCGTGGGCTTTTGCCCGAGTCTTCGGCTGTGAGTTTGCCGGCCTGTTTGATCACCCAACAATTTCGGTTGGAGTGGTTGGCGGGCTTCTCTGATGTGACGTGGATCTGGCAAGGCCTGTCCAGAATTGTGTCAAGTCTAGACGGGCCATCAACGTTGCCTTTAAGGGCTTTCTTTTGGGTTCTGGACTTCTGGTTTCGGAATCCAGCATTTACTGCCGTATCCTCACCCTCGCCGTCATTGTGGCAAAGTTTATTCTTGCTACATAGGGGCTTTCCATTTCCGTCCCGAATCTCAGAGGAACCGAGTGTGTCTGGGTTGGTGTTCTTGCGAGCAAGCCAACTGTCTTCGCCCGCTCAAAAGCGGGTCATGAGGGAAGTAAGGGCTGCCATAGTTCTTGGTTTGTCCTGGCCGAGCTGTCGTACAAGCCATTCGTCCTTGACACTATGCTTAAATGCAGCCAAGGCTTCGACATCCGGACAGTCAATGATCTGATGTTTATTGGTCAGGAATAGGTGCCCTGAAAGTTTGCTCGAAAAGCGTCCTCAAGCTCTTCCCAGCAACCTATAGAGTCATCGGGAAGGCTGTTCAACCAGTGTCGAGCTGGGCCTTTAAGCTTTAGTAGCAAATATATAATGGCGTGGAGGTCATCTCCTCACGCCATGTGGATGTGGAGGAGGAATCCCTCTATCCATACGGATGGATCTGTAGTTCCGTCGTATGATTCGATGTTCACAGGCTTGAAGCCTTCTGGGAATTGATGTTGCATTACCCTCTCTGTGAAGCACAAGGGGTGTGCGGCGCCCCGAACTCGGGTGACGCGCGTCGGAGGTCTTTGGCCCTCCGAATCTGCTGCTGCTCCCGGACTCTATCGTTTCGGTTTAACCGATCGTAGTATCCTTCCCGGTACGCGGGCAGGTCCTCTCTGGGTCCATAGATGGACCTGGTATGGCCTCCACGAGCATCTAGGTCATGGCGGAGGTCGTACTCGTAAGTGGGCTGCACTTGATCCTTGTCATGATGGCAAGGTGGGGTGGCTGGGTGTTTGGCCTCGTCAGCTTCCCTGTCCCGCCCTCTAGGTGGGCGGTCCGGTTGTTCGGCGTTTGTGTATATTGGGCGTGTGGGCTCTAAGGCCTCGTCGTCGAACTGTGGCAGGAGTCTTCACTTGGGATAACTCCTGGTTGGCTGATCGCGGCCATACCCCTCTTCGGCAGCTAGGACTTTAGTCCATCAGTCGTTGAGGGTGTCCTGTTCGGCCTTGATTTTGCGTTTTTGCTTCTTTAGGCTGCGGGCGGTGGCTAAAAGCCTCCGCTTGAACCGTTCTTGCTCCAGAGGGTCTTCGGGGACGATGAAATCATCCTCCCCAAGACTGGCCTACTCTTCGGAGAATGGGAGGTAGTTGCTATCCTCGGAGTCGTCGGGGTTTTCTGAATTGAGCGGGTCCTCCTGCCCTGTGAGGTCATCCTGATGATGTTCGAAGGCTGCGTCTCCGGCGAGCTCATCCGTATTATTTACGGTGCCATTCTTCGCAGATTCCACATTACTTGCATGCCTTCGACATGGCTTTGATCGACGGCGCTGTTTTCGGCGTTTGGGTGGCTCATCTCCGGGATTGCCTTTGTCCTGATTGGAGGTGTCGTCGCCGTCCTTGGAGGTGTCCACCATGTAAATGTCGTAGGTGGAAGTGGCCGACCAGCGGCCGTTAATAGGGGGGGGGCAACATCGGCACTGGCCGTGGCTCCGTCCCCCTCGTCCATGTATTCGGTATTCTCCGAATTATAGTCTAGCATATCGGTTAAATCATCGATAGTGGCTACCAAGCGGGTGGTGGGTGGGACACAAAATTCCCTATTGTACGCCTCGACGGGTTGAAGATCGTGAGCGGGGGAGAGATCCTCCTGCATAGTCATTTTCTGAATTTGGTCCAACACCTCGTTTATCATAGCGAGGGTCGCCGAACTCGAGGGATCTAGGCCAAATTCCGTTGCAACGGGGCCAGTCAATGCCCTAGCCAGTCCTTGATTTCTACAGGCCGAGCTAAGCTCAGGGTGCGGGACCGGATCCTCAAAGGGGTCCGGACAGTCATCAAAAGTCCAGGACGAATTTTGATCCCTGCGTGTGGATTCCACGTCGGGGTTTGAGATCGAGTTGCTTTGGGCCGGGAGTAATTTCTGGCCATTGGCCACCACTTCGTCATGGGAGTTCATGACTGGGTGAGCATTGTGGAGGAACGGTTCGGCCGAGATAGATTCCTGGCTTCCGCCTCCTGATCCTGCCTCAAAGGTCGACGACAAATCTTCCGTGGACATAATTGGTTCGGGTGAAGGTGGAGTCTGGCCGCCGCTCAAAGCAGAGCTCTCCTGTCTCAAAGCTGCTGGGGCCGATCCGTAGATCGGATTGGAGGGAGACTCCGGGGCGGGCACGGTGAGGGTGCGGGAAGGGGTAGTGAATCCGGCGAAGACCAGATTGCCACGTGAGTCCGCCACGTATTCCAGGTTGCCGAATCGAATTCGGTGTTCGGGGGCGAAGTTGTCGATCTGATCCAGACGAAGATCGGGTCGGCGTGCCGGATAATGCTGCCGAACGCGAAGAGTTGACCGGGGACGAAGAAGTCCCCGGATCCGATGCCTTCTCCTATGATCAGGCGAGCCATCAATCCTTTGGGCGACCCCACAGCGGAACTCTCAATGAAAGTACCAATGTCGGTGTCAAAACCGGCAGACCTCGGGGTAGGGGGTCCCGAGCTGTGGATCTAGGATCGATGGGTAACAAGGGACGACGAACACAGTGTTTACCCAGGTTCGGGCCCTCTCGAAGAGGTAATACCCTACGTCATGCTTGATTATATTGGATGTATGATGTGGTTTACAGAGTGGGTCTACCTCGAGATCAGCATGAGCTAAACCCTAAGGCTATGAGGTCATGAATATAGCTCTAGCCCTAAAGATTAAAAACCCTCGGTTTATATAGACACTGGTAGGGTTAGGGTTACCGAAGATAGATTACAATAAGGAATTAAAGAGATCCTCCGCCTTCTTGAATTGGAAGGCACACCACGGCTTCATAGATCTCCTGTCATTATATGGCTCCACCAGTCCGGCCCATGTACAATGGGCCGTCGCCCCGAGGACCCCTTAGTCCATGACTCCCTCAATTATCCTCTAACTTTTATTGATCAAATGCTAGAAAGACTATCCAAACATACACACTTTTGCTTTCTAGATGGTTATTCTGGTTTCTCTCAAATACCTGTGTCACAAGAGGATCAAGAAAAAACTACTTTTACTTGCCCTTTTGCTACCTTTGCTTATAGATGTATGCCTTTTGGTTTACGCAATGCACCTGCTACTTTTCAAAGATGTATGACTACTATATTCTCTGACTTTTGTGAAAAGATTGTTGAGGTTTTCATGGATGATTTCTCCGTTTATGGAACTTCTTTTGATGATTGCTTAAGCAACCTAGATCGAGTTTTACAGAGATGTGAAGAAACTAATCTTGTCTTGAATTGGAAGAAGTGCCACTTTATGGTTAATGAAGGTATTGTCTTGGGGCATAAAATCTCCGAAAGAGGTATTGAAGTTGATAAAGCTAAAGTTCATGCTATTGAAAAGATGCCATGTCCTAAAGATATCAAAGGTATAAGAAGTTTCCTTGGTCATGTTGGTTTCTATAGGAAGTTTACTAAAGACTTCTCTAAAATTACTAGGCCTCTCACAAATCTTTTGCAAAAAGATGTTCCATTTTTTTTATGATGATTGTGTAGAAGCATTTGAAATACTTAAGAAGGCTTTGATTTCTGCACCTATTGTTCAACCACCTGATTGGAACCTACCCTTTGAAATTATGTGTGATGCTAGTGATTATGCTATTGGTGCTGTTCTAGGACAAAGAGTTGATAAGAAATTAAATGTTATTCATTATGCTAGTAAAACTCTAGACAGTGCTCAAAGAAACTATGTTACTACTGAAAAAGAATTTTTAGCGGTTGTGTTTGCTTGTGATAAGTTCAGATCTTATATTGTTGATTCCAAAGTAACTGTTCACACCGATCATGCTGCTATTAAATATCTTACGAAAAAGAAGGATGCTAAACCTAGACTTATTAGATGGGTTCTCTTGCTGCAAGAATTTGATTTACATATTATTGATAGAAAGGGTGCTGAGAATCCCGTAGCAGACAACTTGTCTAGGTTAGAAAATGGTCTTGATGACCCATTACCTATTGATGATAACTTTCCTCATGAACAATTAGCTGTCATAAATGCTTCTCGTAGTACTCCATGGTATGCTGATTATGCCAATTATATTGTTGCTAAATTTATACCAGCTAGCTTCACATACCAACAAAAGAAAAAGTTTTTCTATGATTTAAGACATTACTTCTGGGATGACCCACACCTTTATAAACAAGGAGTAGATGGTGTTATTAGCCATTGTGTACCTGAGCATGAACAGGAACAGATCCTACGCAAGTGTCACTCCGAGGCCTACGGAGGACACCATGCTGGTGATAGAACTGCACACAAGGTATTACAATCTGGTTTTTATTGGCCTACTCTTTTTAAGGATGCACGAAAGTTTGTTTTGTCTTGTGATGAATGTCAAATAATTGGTAATATTAGTAGACGTCAGGCAATGCCTATGAATTATTCACTTGTTATTGAACCATTTGATGTTTGGGGATTTGATTATATGGGACCATTACCTTCCTCTAATGGGTATACACATATTTTGGTTGATGTTGATTATGTTACTAAGTGGGTAGAAGCTATTCCAACTAGTAGTGCTGATCATAACACCTCCATTAAAATGCTTAAAGAAGTTATTTTCCCGAGGTTTGGAGTCCCTAGATATCCAATGACTGATGGTGGTTCACACTTTATTCATGGTGCTTTTCATAAATTGCTTGCTAAGTATGATGTTAACCATAGAATTGCATCTCCATATCATCCTCAGTCTAGTGGTCAAGTAGAATTGAGTAATCGAGAAATAAAGTTGATTTTGCAAAAGACTGTTAATAGATCCAGAAAGAATTGGTCTAAGGAACTTGATGATGCATTATGGGCTTATAGAACTGCTTATAAAAACCCTATGGGTATGTCTCCATATAAAATGGTTTATGGAAAAGCATGTCACTTACCTCTCAAACTAGAGCATAAAGCTTATTGGGCAATTAAAGAAATCAACTATGATTTCAAACTTGCCAGTGAGAAGAGGTTGTTTGACATTAGCTCACTTGATGAATGGAGAACCCAAGCCTATGAGAATGCCAAATAGTTTAAAGAAAAAGTTAAAAGATGGCATGATGGAAGGATACAAAAGCGTGAATTTAATGTAGGTGACCATGTCTTGCTATACAATTCTCGTTTAAGATTTTTTGCAGGAAAGCTTCACTCTAAATGGGAGGGCCCCTACATTATCGAGGAAGTTTATCATTCCGGTGCCATCAAAATCAACAATGCCGAAGGCACTAACCTAAAGGTGGTAAATGGGCAAAGAATCAAACATTATATCTCAGGTACTCCCATAAATGTTGAGACCAATATTATTAATACCATAACCCCGGAGGAGTACATAAGGGAGACCTACCAGAATGTTTCAGACTCCGAAAAGGAATAGGTATGTGGTACGGTAAGTAAACCGACTCCAAAACTTTTCCAAAGGCAATTTTACTCCGTTTTGGAATATTTAAAAAATTAGGAAAATAAAAATTAGTCCGAAAAACGCACGAGGAGGCGACAAGCCCTGGGGCCGCGCCCTACCCCCCTAGGTGCGCCTACCAGGCTTGTGGCCACCTCGTGTGCCCTCCGGACTCCATTTTCTTGTGGAACACTCTTTTTGGTCGGTAAAAATTCATTATATAATCTCCCGAAGGTTTTGACCACCGTACCACGACAAAATCCTCTGTTCTTGTTTCGAGCTATTTTTCTGACAGATCTAGATCGCTATGATGTCCCCAAGCGCTCCGAAGGACAAGTTCTTCGAGAAGGTCATCAACCCTTACCTTGCAGAGGTGCTGCAACACCCTCAAACCATTGAGATACATGAGGGGCTGCTGCACATCCGCGATGTTCAAGGACCAAAGGGGACCGGAAGTGTGAAGACAAGGCTCGAAGCAATGGAGCAACAAGTCTTCAAGTGCCAAGGGATGGTGGAATGCGGACTCAACTCCAATCACTCCATGATCACGGAATTTACCTTTGACCACATGCTGGACGCCAAGAACATCGGAGAGGCCATCTTCAAGCTTCATGAGAAAATCGAGCATCTTCAAGCACATATCTATGACCTGCAAAACCAAACCTGTGAGTATGAATACAGATTTAAGAGGATGAGTTTGGCTGCAGATTTGAGGATCCCGGAGACTCGTTCATATTTTTACGATGGTGAACCTATGCCTTGGAAAACGGAGGATAAGATTCTTTCATCATCAACAACTCCATCATCACCACCTCTTGGCACTTGGGTATGGGCACTCCCCTTGGCAACTGCCAAGCTTGGGGGAGTGCCCCAGTATCGTATCATCATCACATCTTTACCTTTATTGTTTTTCTTAGTTCGATCCTTTTGGTTATATCTTGGTTTAGTAGAACAAAGTTTTAGTATGATCTAGCTTTGTGTTTTGCTTTGTGTTCCCTCTATGTAATCGAGTCCGAGAGATTTATAATAAAGACTAGTTTTGAGTTGAGGGCTTTGCTTTCTTGCTATGATCTTGATAAAAAAAGAAGAAATAAAGAATAAAAGAAATAAAGAATAAAAGAAATAAAAAAGGATTATATAATGAGCTTATGGGAAGTGACAACTTCACATATAAGAAGTATGTCGCATGAAACTTGTTGGGAGTTGACTAACATAATTTTGGTCATTGTTGCAATTAATAGGAAGTAATAAAGAAAGAGAGGTCTCATATATAAATATACTATCCTGGACATCTTTTGTGATTGTGTGCACTCATTAAAATATTATATGCTAAAAGGTTGATGTTGGACAAGGAAGACAACGTAATGGGTTATGTTTCTTTATATCCGAATACAAGTTATATTGTCATGGATCCTCCAACATGTTGAGCTTTCTTCTCATCCCATGCTAGCCAAATCTTTTGCACCAAGTAGAGATACTACTTGTGCATCCAAAATCCCTCAACCCAGTTTTGCCATGAGAGTCCACCATACCTACCGATGGATTGAGTAAGATCCTTCAAGTAAGTTGTCATCAGTGCAAGCAATTAAAAATTGCTCTCTAAATATGTATGATATTTTAGTGTGAGGAAAATAAGCTTTATACGAACTTGTGATATGGAAGAAATAAAAGTGATAGACTACATAATAAAGTTCTTTATCACAAGCGGCAATATAAAGTGACGTTCTTTCACATTAAGATTTTGTGCATCCAACCATAAATGCGCATGACAACCTTTGCTTCCCTTTGCGAAGGGCCTATCTTTTATTTGGCTTCTACCTTAATGCAAGAGTCATGGTGATCATCACCTATTCTTTTTACACTTTTTTCTTTTTGGCAAGCACTATATGTTGGGGGGAGATCCAGATCTATATATCCACTCGGATGTAGATATTCATAAACTGTTATTGTTTACATTACCCTTGAGGTAAAAGGTTGGGAGGCGAAACCATAAGCCCCTATCTTTATCTGTGTCCGATTGAAACTTTGATCTCATAAGTATCACGTGAGTGTTAGCAATTGTGAAAGACTAAATGATAGTTGAGTATGTGAACTTGCTGAAAAGCTCTTACATTGACTCTTTCCTACGTTATGATAAATTGCAATTGCTCCAATGACTGAGATAATAGTTTGTTAGTTTCCAATAAAGTTCTTGTCCCATACTTTACCTTGTGAACGAATTAATACTTTAGCATAAGAAATTATATGACAAAATATGTTGCTATTCTAAAGACGATCATGATGCCTTCATGTCCGTATTTTATTTTATCGACACCTCTATCTCTAAACATGTGGACATGATTATCGATTTCGATTTCCGCTTGAGGACAAGCGAGGTCTAAGCTTGGGGGAGTTGATACGTCCATTTTGCATCATGCTTTTATATTGATATTTATTGCATTATGGGCTATTATTACACATTATGGTACAATACTTATGCCTTTTCTCTTTTATTTTACAAGGTTTACACAAAGAGGGAGAATACTGGCAGCTGAAATTCTGGACCGGAAAGGAGCAAATCTAAGAGACCTATTTTGCACAACTCCAAAAGTCCAGAAAATTTACGGAGAATTATTTTGGAATATATAAAAAATATTGGGCGAAGAAAATACCAGAGGGGACCCACCAGGTGGCCACAAGCCTGGGGGGCGCGCCCTACCCCCTGGGCGCGCCCCTAGGGCTTGTGGGCCCCCTGGCAGGTCTCTGGTGCCCATCTTCCGCTATATGGAGGGTTTTGACCTGGAAAAATCATAAGGAGGCTTTCGGGACGAAGCGCCTCCGTCTCAAGGCGGAACCTGGGTAGAAGCAATCTAGGGCTCTGGCGGAGCTATTCTGCCGGGGAAACTTCCCTCCCGGAGGGGGAAATTGAAGCCATCGTCATCACCAACAATCCTCTCATCGAGAGGGGGTTAATCTCCATTAACATCTTCACCAGCACCATCTCCTCTCAAACCCTATTTCATCTCTTGTATCCGATCTTTGCCTCAAAACCTCAGATTGGTACCTGCGGGTTGCTAGTAGAGTTGATTACTCCTCGTAGTTGATGCTAGTTGGTTTATTTGGTGGAAGATCATATGTTCAGATCCTTAATGATATTTATTACCCCTCTGATTATGAACATGAATGTGCTTTGTGAGTAGTTACGTTTGTTCCTGAGGACATGGGAGAATTCTTGTTATAAGTAATCATGTGAATTTGGTATTCGTTCGATATTTTGATGAGATGTATGTTGTATTTCCTCTAGTGGTGTTATGTGAACGTCGACTACATGACACTTCACCATGATTTGGGCCTAGGGGAAGGCATTGGGAAGTAATAAGTAGATGATGGGTTGCTAGAGTGACAGAAGCTTAAACCCTAGTTTATGCGTTGCTTCGTAAGGGGCTGATTTGGATCCATATGTTTCATGCTATGGTTAGATTTATCTTAATTCTTCTTTCGTAGTTGCGGATGCTTGCGAGAGTGGTTAATCATAAGTGGGAGGCTTGTCCAAGTAAGGACAGCACCCAAGCACCGTTCCACCCACATATCAAATTATCAAAGTATCGAACGTGAATCATTTGAGCATGATGAAAACTAGCTTGACAATAATTCCCATGTGTCCTCAGGAGCGCTTTGCTTTATATAAGAGTTTGTCCAGGCTTGTCCTTTGCTACAAAAAGGATTGGGACATCTTGCCGCACCTTTGTTACACTTGTTGCTTGTTACCCATTACGAATTATCTTATCACAAAACTATCTGTTACCGATAATTTCAGTGGTTGCAGAGAACACCTTGTTGAAAACCGCTTGCCATTTCCTTTTGCTCCTCGTTGGGTTCGACACTCTTACTTATCGAAAGGACTACAATAGATCCCCTATACTTGTGGCTCATCAGTTGTGTTGTTGCCCCAGTCGTCATATTTGCTATGACATTTGGATGTTGGTTGTATGGATGGTTGCTTTATTTATAAAGCAGGGCAAAAGCCTATTTTTAGGAGGAAGTAAGGGCATCTCCAATGGAGACCCGCAAATTTCCTCCTACATCAGTCCGTGGACAAGGGTGGACCAGTCCGAGGACACGGATGCGGGAGGCCACCATCCAACGCTATCATGTATATGTCCGCGAGTAAATTCAAATTCAAAGGTACTTTGATCCACACAGCATACCAGATCACACCAGCGTCGGATCGCAGGCCCGATCACAACCAAAAAGAGGCAAATATGCTTATTTTTACATGCCCGAATCCAAAAGAACATCAGTCCGGCAGTCCGTGCAATTTTTCCCTACTGGACCGGCAATCCCAGTTCTCTGCTCCCCGATCATGGTGGTGTCGTCGTCGCCGCGTAGGTAGCCTCTGCCTTCACGTCCGCGTACGGCTCCGCCGCGTCCTCATTCTTCGTTGTCGCCAAATGATCTTTCTGCCACTGCAACATGTAGCGGACGGACTCCACGATGATTCTTGCGTCGGCATCCAGAGAGTCCACATTCAAGATCAACTTCTTGGCGTCCTTCGCATTGGCGGTGATCTTCAACTTCTCTTCCTCGAGCGTGGCCTTCCTCTCTTCGATCATGGTTCTCCTCTCTTTGAGATTGGGTTTCTTGTCCATCGCCTCCATCAATACTTGAACCTCTCCGCCTTATTTTCTGCCTTGATGTTGGAGCGCTTCATGCATGCCTCCTCCTTCTTCGCCAAGATGTCCTAGAACCTCTCCCTAAGCTTGGCCGCCGCACCTTCTCGCTTCGCCCTCTCCTCCTCCAATTCTTCCCCCGTAAATTTCTTCAAACCTTCTTTGGCGGTTCTTGGGTTGGGTGGGTAGGGTCACGTATTTCTTCCTCGTTGGCTTGGGCGGCGGTCTTGGCTATGAAAAGGTTCCACTTCGGTTGCCCATTCAACTTGAACCAACAATGCATGACGGTGAAGGGCTTCTTCTCCAACTTCTTGTACACCACACAAGCATGAGTAGGCTACAAAGTGAAACATTGTCGATAATGCATATCCGTCTAGTGAGCAACAAAACAATACATGTATGGCTAGTGATCAACTGAACTAAGCATATCCGGCTATTGATCAACTTACTTGCTCGGTGATTTGTGCATCGCTAGGCCATCGTGCGTTGAGATGCTTCAAGTGCCCGCAATACTTGGACACGGCCTATTGGATGCTTGATACGTCTCTATCGTATCTACAATTTTTGATTGTTTCATGCCAATATTCTACAACTTTCATATACTTTTGGCAAAATTTCATATTATTTTGGGGACTAACATATTGATCCAGTGCCCAGTGCTAGTTCCTATTTGTTGCATATTTTTTCTTTTGCAGAATATCCATATCAAACAAAGTCCAAACACGATAAAAATTTACGAAGATTTATTTTGGAATATATGTGATTTTTCAAAAAAAGAATCAACACGAGATGATGCTCGAGGGGCCCACAAGCTCAGACGGTGTGCCCCTACCCTGGGTGCACTAGGCAGGCTTGTGGGGCCCCTGTATGTCAGTTGGAGGTGTCCTTCGGCTGTAAGAAAGATAATATCCGGATAAAAATCCCCTCAAAATTTCAGCCCAATCGAAGTTACGGATCTCCAGGAAATTAAGAAACGGTTTTCAGCCAGAAAACAGGAACGCAAAACAGAAGAGAACAGAGAGAGAGAGAGATCCAATCTCAGAGGGGCTCCTGCCCTCCGGGAGCCATGGAGACCATGGACCAGAGTGGAAGCTCTCCTCCCATCTAGGGGGGAGGCTAAGCAAGAAGAAGGAGGGGGGCTCTCTCCCGGTGGCGCCGGAACGCCGTCGGGGCAATCATCGTGATGGCGATTGTCGGGGACGAATCCGCGATCACCTATGGGACCCAGGGAAGGACCCCTTTACGTTCGGCAGGGAGAGACGGTCGCACGAAGAGCAAATCTAGCGAAGAACACGACAGTGCACGAGAGAGATTTACCCAGGTTTGGGCCGCACGGATGCGTAAAACCCTACTCCTGCTTTTTGGTTTATTATCTGTATGATTGTTCTAGCTCCAGGAGCGCTACAGTACCGAGTAGCTGCGTACAATACTGGAGTTATCCATCCCCCTGTTCCCCTCCCTCTCCACGTTGCCCATGGGCCTCCTTTTATACGCACAAAGGGGTCACCAACAGGTGGCAAACAGTAAAGGTAGAGGTGGAAAGTTGCTACAGTAAGGCCATTATTACCAGGATGACATGTCCTACCTACCACTGACGGCAGGGGACAAGGGCATTAAATGCCCATGCCTTTGCTGTCCACATACATGTACCCGGACGTCTTGGACGTGGGAAAAGCCTATCCCACCTGCTCCTGCACCGCTAGCTACAGTGTACCGCCGTCTACACAGTGCCCTGCCACACACGCTTGGAAGGACCCAGAGCGCCACGCTGGCAGAGGCACCGGAGCAGCACAGTAGCACAGTGGTACAGTAACACTTGCCGCGGCAAGACCTTGCCGCACCTGACAGCTTGCCGCAACCCATAGCTTGCCGCGCAAGGTAACTTGCCGGGGCAAGTACCTTGCCGCAGCTGCTATCTTGCCGCAGCCAATACCTTGCCGCAGCCAATGACTTGCCGGGGCAAGTACCTTGCCGCGGCAAGTACTCTGCTACAGCAAACCTCAGGCTGGGCCTCAGTTGTCCCTCCCGGCAAGCTCCTCTTGCCGGGGCCTTAACTCTTGCTTTGTATACTTTGTTCTTGAATGGCTTAATAATCTTGAGCTTCTCTCTGGCTGTCCTCCCGCAAGCCTGGCCGCGGGATGCTACTACTGCCCGTGCACAAGTACGGGGTACTAGGGTACCCCTATTCTAGTACACCGACAGGAGACCCCGGGCTTGGGCCACACACGGTGCCGGGCGTTGTTGGGCTAGGCCCAAACAGTGCACGGGCACGCGTGGCTGGGATAAGCCGAAACGTCCCTATGCTGTTTAATTGCACGCTCTCCCACGCGTCGCGCGTTGAATGCGGAGCGTGGGAAGCGTGCGCAGTTATCTCGAATGACGAAGGGGCGGATGGTTCCACATCTTTCCCCATAAAAGGAGGGACCTGCAGAAGCACTCACACACCCCTCTCACCATTCTCGATCTCCAAATCTCCGCCTTCTTCTTCCTCCGCTCCAAAACAAAACGGTTTCCCAATCCTCCGCCACCGCGCGCGTCCGCATCTCCCTCGGTCCTCAGCTCCGCCTTCGCCATGCCTCCCAAAGGAGAAAAGGGGAAGACGGGGAAGTCCTCAATGACGGAGACCCAGGCGCAGTTGAAGAGGCAGAAGTACGCGCTCTTCGCTCCGACGCTCACGGGGCCGGATCTGAAGGCCAAGTTCCAAGGCATGTGGGCCGCGAGGACCAAGGCGCATCCGGCTACCCGCGTTCGCCCAGCCACCGACGAGAGCGAAGTGAGCAAGTACCCCTTCTTCGCTTGCTACTTTTGGTGCGGGCTCTGCCCACCGTACTCGGATTTCTTCAGCGACGTCATGTACACCTTCAATCTCCGTCTGCTGGATCTCACACCGAATGCCGTATCCACCATGGCAATATTTGCGCATCTGTGCGAGAACTTCGTCGGCGTCGCACCCAACACCGCGCTGTTCAGGCATTACTTCACTCCCCGTGCTGAAAAGGGGGAGCCTCTCATTGTTGGCGTCTCGTTCGTTTCAAGATTGGGCGCCAAGGAGCATCATCTGAAGGGGGATCTCCGCCCAAGATGGGGAGAAATCCGGTCTGAATGGTGTTGGATCATTGACGATGAGCCGCCACCATACTGTGAGCTTCGCAAGACCCCAGCAGCGTGTGGCACAGACTGGAGCGATCTGGATCCCCAGGACAAAAAGCTGGAGATTGCCGCTACCAGGATCATACGGCTCAGGGAGGCCGGGCTCACCATAGGGATGGTTGGCGCAGACTTCCTCCGCCGCCGCATTGCTCCTCTGCAGCAGAGAGGAAGGCCGGCCTCTGATTGGAAGAACCCAGCCGATATCATGCGGCTGCGCCCTGGACTGATCAACAACTTCACAGTTCTGCAGCACGACTTTTTCATGCGAGAACTGTTCAAGCAAGAGACAGATCCAGAGAAGCGCGACAAGGCGTTCACGCTGCCGAAGCACATCGTGCCCCTTTGCAACAACTCCGATTGAGTGCAATCATCGCTATGATGCCGCTCTGCAATGCGCATAGCGTTGAAGCAACTTGGGACGTGCCGCTCGAAGAAGACGTGCGGCGATTCTTGACTCCACGGTCGAAAAGCAGGTCCGGGTGGAGGAGTGGCTCGTCCGCAACACCATGAGCAAGAAATAGAATTCATTGCTCGAAGAGTGGAGGAGGACAGGCTGCCAGGGAAGCTGGCGATTTTGGTTATACTTTGGCGGAGCTCGACGAGGCACAAAAGGAGAGCCTTGCCGAGCAGGGGATGCTTGCCGGGAAGGGCGAGCTCGCCGCACCCGGCAAGGATGTCGGGCCAAGCCAGCCTGCCGACGAGTCAGGCAGCTCGGAGGATGAGGGCTCCTCTTCCGAGGAGGGCACCGAAAGCCCACCGCAGTCAGAGTCCCCAGCCCCTCTGAGGAGGAAACGCCTTCGCAGGCTTGGCAAAGTGGCTGAGCGGCAAGAAGTTCAACAACCGCCGGAGCGCCGTTCGACGCGCTCGACCGCGGCAAGGGCTGGTGCTGCGGGAGCGTCTCACGCGGCCCCGGCAACTGGAGCAGGGTCATCAAAGACCGCTGCTACTACCCCCGCCAAGCGGCCAAGGAGCCCAGCTCCCCCTCCTCCCCCTCCTCACACGGAGGCGGACTTTGATTTTTCCGCCCTCAGCGAAGAGGATGACAAGGAAGAGTAAGTTCCCTTGCCGCGACCCTCAATCTTTGTAAGGTTTTGTTTCTGTCCTCACTTGTCGCGCTCCGGCCTTGCTTCCGCAGGGAGGAAACCTTGGCGGAGAGGACAAGGAAGAGAGCTAAGGCCTCGACGAGCAAGACCGTGGTGGTCGTCGAAGATGAGCCCACGGCAACCACCGGGAGAGCGTCTGAGACCATCCCGACCAGCTCGGAGCCCAGCCCTCGTCGCAGCCCCCAGCACAGCCCCCAGCGTAAGTATTTCAACTACCTTTCGCTGGCGGTCACTGAGGAACAAGCATTTTATCACTGACATCTTTGGGCGTGTAGGAGAGGAGCAGCAAGTGGAGCCATCTGAAGGTGCTCCAGAAGTACCACCCCCCTCGACCACACCGCCAAGGAGAAGATCTCCGGTAAGGGCTCCCACTAGCGAGCCGAGCCACGAAGAGGAGCCGGCAAGCGCCGAAGTGCCAAGCACCAGCGCTGGCGACCCCACCCTAATGACAAACGTTGACGGGGGAGGGGAGCCCACCGCTCCTGAGCTCAACACGGGTAAACCCACTTGCCGCAAAACTCTTTCTGCTTTCTTTCTTTTGTCTTCTTGAATTTCTTCCTGAAGCTCTTTTTGCTTTACTTCTCGGGTTGGCAGAGCCCTCCTCGGTGGAGCCAATGAACATTGACTCTTCTGCCGAGGAGAACACCACAGGGGCCATCGACGACGAGGCCGCCAAGGCCGCCGCTGCCAAGGCCGACAAGCTGGCAGCCGACAAGCTTGCCGACGAAGAAACTGCCAGGGCTGCCAAAGAGGCCGGCAAGGCCGCCGAGGATAATACCGCCAAGGCGCCCACCGATGAAGCCGCCAAGGCTGCTGAAGCTGAGGCCGCCCAGAAGGCTGCTGAGGAGGCCGGCGAGGGAGCCGGTGGTCGTACTGACGGCCTTGAGGCCACAGGAGCGCCAGGCGCTACTCCAACCACGGGTCCCTCAACCACTGACGAGGCGGCAGCGCCCAACTCGCCTCCGCCAAGCAAATACATCCGGGTCGGCGAGAACGTCTACGTCAGCCTCCCCTGGACGGTGGGCTCCAGAGCACCAACCGAGGAGGATGTTGTGGACGAGGAGATCCTTGCCGCTGCCGGGCTCCAGCTTGTGGATGCGCCAGGCGCCAGCAGCAGCAGCACGTCTGAAGAGGAGCAACTGCTTCAAAAGCTGCTGAATCTTCATCGCGCCCGACGGGAGAAGCTAGCTTCCAGGGAGGCGCTCATCGAGAAGGCCGAAGCTGACATGTTGAGGCGCGCGGAGATCTTGGCGGACGTCCGCGCGCGATCTCTTAATGCGTTAGAGGTCAAGCGGGCATAGCTGGCCGAAGAACGGCAGGCCCTCCTCCTGATGAAGCAAGACATTGAACAAAAATAGGAGGAGACCGCCAAGGAGTTGTCTGCTCAGGCCGGTGACCTGAACCAGCGGAAAGTGGACCTTGATGCCCACGAAGAAGAACTTGCCGAGCGCAAGAGGAAACTTGCCGAAACCCTCCAGCAGAAAGACGAGGAGGTGGCAAGACTTGTCGCAGAGCGGACCCAGGGGCAGGCACAAGAACACCAGAAGGAAATCGAAGCCTTGGCCCAGGAGTACGCCAGCAAGTTGGTGGAGGCCACCAACGCTGTTGCTGCTGCAGAAGTGAACAGGAAGGAAACGGAGGAGAAAGTGGCAAGACTAGAGGCCGCCCTCAAGGCAAACGGTGACAAGCTCTCAACGCTTGAAAGTGAGAGGGCAAAGGTGACCCACACTTTGGCGGAGATGCAAGTTACCATAGCCACGAAGAACAATCTGCTTGCCGCCGCCAACGACTCTAGAGCAGACCTGAAGCTGAAGCTGACCACGCTGAAGGAGACGCTCGACACCACCAGAAAGCGCGAAGGGCTTCTAATGACAGAGCTCCAGAAGGAAAAGGGTCTGCTTCAAGACGCTATTGCAACCCACAAGAAGTTCAGGGATAACGTGGGGATCTTCACAGACAGGCTTGCCAGCGCCGCCGAGGACATCGACAAGGAGCTGACTGCCCTGAAGGTGCCGGACTTCGGGTACTCCACCGACAAGAACACGCAAACTAGCGTCAAGCTAGCCGAGTTCTTCGACGGAGTAGTAGAAGCACTCCAATAGCTCCAAGTCAATCATAAGGCTCAACTGGCCGACGAGTCACGCAGGCTTTGCCGGGGAGTTCTCCGGAGGTTGTTGGTGAAGATAGCATACAGAAACCCGGGCGTCGACTTCAGCAACATCTTCAAAAGCATGCCGAAGGGATACGACCCCGCGCCACTAGAGGCCCTTGTCGCGCCCATCGTGGAGAGGGTGGACCAAATCCAGAGAGTCGAAGGCGAGCACCGCAATTAGAGAGCCCATTCTTCTCCCTCCTTGCCGCCGCTAGACATGTTAAAGAACAATCTGTTTAAGCCGCGGCAACTTATCTTGTAATATAACTTGCAATATTTTGGAGTTAATGCATGTCATCTCCCTTGAGCAATTTCTTTCTTTGTGTGTACTTGCCCTACGCTTATAGGGAACTTGCCGGTGCGCGCACCATTGCCGCGAGCGCTGGGTGCGGGACTTCAGCAGCCTGCTGGCGGTGCCGCTGCTGGCAAGCAACCTTGTCGCGCTCAGTGCAGCCACTTAGGTTATTGGGCGGACTCGAAACAAGGTAAGGGCGCGACCGATTACGCTTAGGTTCCGTCGCGCACAGGTTTTCCATACAAAGAGTAGTATCGTTCAAGGAAAATAACCTTGAAAATAAAAAAGAATTTGATTGTTCAAACTTTGGCACTTAGCTTTGTCGTTGATCCCTCCGCGGCAAGGTCTTGTCACTGCTTGCCGCTGTCTTCTTCCCGGCAAGGCAAAGTTTCTTTGAACGACGCCTGGTCCACGCCTGGTCCATATCATTATCCCATCCCCCCCGGCAAACTTGTGCGCGAGGGAAGCTTCTGTCTCTTCGAGAAAAAGAAAGAAGAGAAAATAAAGATATAGGAGCTTGGCGGCTCGTTAATGCTTACCGGGGAGGCTGTACTGCACAGTATGTCAGATAATCATGCAAAATAAAAGTAAACATGAAATCGTCAAAAACTGCGAAATACAAAAGCTTTATTTATGCACAGGGTCTACGCCTGGCTTTGTACAAAGGATTACATGCAACAGCGGCAATACTTGTACAAAAGGTGGTTGCCGGGGAAGGGCCCGGCAACCGCGCCTTATGGAAAAAACTTACGAAGATGCTCAATGTTCCAGGAATTGATCACTGGAATGCCATCCTCGGTCTCCAGGCGGACAGTGCCGGGCCTGGTGACTCGTTTCACCCGATAAGGGCCTTCCCACATCGGCGTCAACTTGTTTGAATTCTTGGCCGACTGAACGCGCCGAAGAACAAGGTCGCCTTCCTCGAGACTTCTGGCATTAACTTTGCGGCTATGGTAGCGACGCAAAGCTTGCAGGTAGCGAGCAGCTCTCACAGCAGCCTGAAGACGATCCTCCTCGAGGAGCACAGCGTCATCTTGCCGCAGTTGCTCTTGCTCAAGCTCATCGTAAGCGAGCACTCGAGGTGACCCGTATACGAGTTCCGTGGGGAGAACTGCCTCTGCTCCATAAACTAGAGCAAAAGGCGTCTGGCCAGTAGCTCGATTTGGCGTCGTCCTGATCGACCAAAGAACCACTGGCAGCTCCTCGATCCAGTTCTTGCCGCACTTGCGCAGCCTATCGAAAGTTCTCGTCTTGAGCCCACGCAGCACTTCAGCATTTGCCCTTTCAGCTTGACCGTTGCTTCGCGGGTGAGCAACAGAAGCGAAACAGACCTTGGCGCCAAGGTCTTCGACATACTGCATGAAGGCGTGGCTCGTGAACTGGGTACCGTTGTCGGTGATGATCCTGTTAGGAACACCAAAGCGACAAACAATTCCCTTGAAGAACTTGATGGCTGATTGTGCTGTCACCTTCCTCACTGCTTCCACTTCCGGCCACTTCATAAACTTGTCGATGGCCACATACAAGTACTCGAAGCCCCCGGTGGCACGGGGAAAGGGGCCGAGGATGTCGAGCCCCCAGACCAAAAATGGCCAGGAGAGAGGGATTGTCTGGAGAGCTTGAGCTGGCTGATGAATCTGCTTGGAATGAAACTGGCACGCTTCACACTTGGTTACTAGTGCAGTTGCATCCTGGAGGGCGGTGGGCCAAAAGAAACCTTGCCGGAAAGCCTTTCCAGCAAGGGCTCTTGACCCTATGTGGTGACCACATATGCCTCCATGAATCTCCGCCAACAGCTCCTGTCCTTCTTCCCGGGGAATACACTTCATGTTCACACCGTTTGGTCTTTTTCTGCACAGCATGTCATCGACAAATTGATACATATTGGACCGTCGGGCTACTTTCTCCGCTTCTTCCTGCTCTTCGGGAAGTTCTCCTGTCTGAAGGAAACGGACGATCTGCTGCGCCCACGCTGGAGCCTGTGGCTCGACAACGAGGACTAAAGGCATTTCTTCTGCTGCGGGGACATCAGGCCCTACGGCAAGAGCTTGTCGCTCTACCAGAGCCGGCCGTTCCCCGACGAGCTTGGCGGGAACAGCCGCTTCAACGACGAGAGCCTGGGGCCCTGCTGGAGCGTGCTGTCCTTCAACAAGCTCGTCGGGAGCAGTTGCTTCAACGACGGAAGCCCAAGGCCTCGTCGGAGCATCTTGCTTCTCAGCGCTTCGATCAGGAGCGCCTGCTTCAACGACAAGGACCCAAAGTCTTGTCGGAGCAAGTTGCCCCTTTGCCTCTTGCCTAGGAGCACCCACTTCAACGACAAGAGCGTGAGGCCTTGTCGGAGCAAGTTGCCCCTCTGCATCTTTGGCGCTGGCTTTGGCAGCCTTCTTGCCGATGGCTTCGGGGAGCTCTGCCGGGAAGTAGTCGCCAGAAGCCAACTTCCTCTTCCTGCCTTGCCCTACTGATGGCGTCACGGATGGCTGAGTTAGTTGGAGCACAAAAGTGCCTGGTTCCACAGGCAATTTGAGTGCGGCGCGCTTTGACAAACCATCGGCAATGTCATTCTCAGCACGTGGGACGTGCTCCATTTGTAGGCCGTCAAAGCGTTCCTCCAACTTCCTCACCTCATCCACATAAGCTTCCATCAATGGGCATTGGTAGTTCTTGTTCACTTGCCTGACGACAAGCTGCGAATCTCCCCTGACAATAAGCTTCTTGATCCCAAGGTCTGCCGCGATCCTGAGACCGGCAAGCAACCCCTCATATTCTGCAGTATTGTTCGTCGCCTGTTCCTTGGGAAAGTGCATTTGGACCACGTACTTGAGGTGCTCTCCGGTGGGTGCGACAAGCAGTACGCCAGCACCGGCGCCTTGCAGCGAAAAGGCACCATCAAAGTACATAAGCCACTCTTTGCTTGTCTCCTTGCCGGGGAGAGTCGTCTCTGGGATTTCTTCGTCTGGCGTTGGTGTCCATTCTGCGACAAACTCTGCCAAAACTCGGCTCTGTATGGTTGATGTACTCTCAAACTTGAGACCAAAGCTCGACAACTCCAACGCCCACTCGACAATCCTGCCTGTCGCTTCTGGATTTTGCAAAATCCTTTTCAGCGGGAAGCGAGTGACGACGGTAACTTCATGTGCTTGAAAGTAATGGCGCAGCTTTCTCGAGGCCATGAGAAGGCCGAAAAGCAGCTTCTGCACACCAGAATACCTTGACCTAGCTCCCTGCAGAAGAGAGCTCACAAAGTAGACCGGGCGCTGCACCATTTTCTTCTTTTGCGCCAAAGATGTCGGGGGAGCCCCCAGCTTGTCGCTGGACGTGCTTGCCGCAGTTACTGCCTCCTCATCCACCTCTCTCTCCGCTATCAGCGCAGCACTAACCACTTGATTGGTTGCCGCTAGATACAGCAACAACTTCTCTTGTGGTTTAGGTGCGACAAGTATTGGAGGAGAGGAGAGGTATCTCTTCAAGTCTTGCAACGCTGCCTCCGCCTCCGCCTCCAGAGTCCAACCTTGCCGCACCTGACAGCTTGCCGCAACCCATAGCTTGCCGCGCAAGGTAACTTGCCGGGGCAAGTACCTTGCCGCAGCTGCTATCTTGCCGCAGCCAATACCTTGCCGCAGCCAATGACTTGCCGGGGCAAGTACCTTGCCGCGGCAAGTACTCTGCTACAGCAAACCTCAGGCTGGGCCTCAGCTGTCCCTCCCGGCAAGCTCCTCTTGCCGGGGCCTTAACTCTTGCTTTGTATACTTTGTTCTTGAATGGCTTAATAATCTTGAGCTTCTCTCTGGCTGTCCTCCCGCAAGCCTGGCCGCGGGATGCTACTACTGCCCGTGCACAAGTACGGGGTACTAGGGTACCCCTATTCTAGTACACCGACAGCGATCTACACCAACAACTTCGCTGTCGTCATTACCAACTCTCTTCCCCTTTATGCAGCGGTGTAACACCTCTTCTCCCCGCTGCAATCTCTACTTGAACATGGTGCTTAACACTATATATTATTATCCAGTGATATGTGGCAATACTGTGATGTTTGAGTAGATTCGTTTTGTCCTATGGGTTGATTGATGATCATGATTGGTTTAATTTGTATGTCTTATTTTGGTGCTGTCCTATGGTGCCTTCCGTGCCACGCACACATGGGGGATTCGCTTATAGTGGGTTGCGAGAGTGACAGAAGCTTAAACCCGAGTTAGGGGGTTGTTGCGTATGGGAGTAAAGAGGACTTGTTACTTAATGCTATGGTTGGGTTTTACCTTAATGATATTTAGTAGTTGCGGATGCTTGCTAGAGTTCCAATCATAAGTGCATATGATCCAAGTGCGGAAAGTATGTTAGCTCATGCCTCTCCCTCATATAAAATTGCAATAATGATTACCGGTCTAGTTATCGATTGCCTAGGGACAAATCCTTATCTTGTGTTACAAAAAGCTTTCTACTAAACAAACTAACTTTTATTATCTTGCAAGTTATTCGTAGTTTTATTCTCGCAAAGTACTCCTAGTTTTATTCTTGCAAACTTATCCAATTACACCTACAAAGTACTTCTAGTTCCATACTTGTTCTAGGTAAAGCAAATGTTAAGTGTGTGTAGAGTTGTATCGGTGGTTGATAGAACTTGAAGAGAATATAAATTCTACCTTTAGCTTCTTGTTGGGTTCGACACTCTTAGTTACCGAGAAAGGATACTATTGATCCCCTATACTTGTGGGTTATCAATGATGTACCATCGATGGTTGAGGGACTTCCATTCACGGTTGCAGATGACCGCGTCGGAGTAGGGCGCGAAATGTTTGTGTTCATGGAACCATATGTGAATGTTCCTCCCAAAGGTTGTGCCCTTTTGCTCCGTGCCATGGATCGGATCAATGCTAGTGGCCAACCATGCATCGCACAACAGCTCATCCTTCTGCATGTTGAAGTTTCCTCCTCTACCCTTCTTCTTCGGATCATCAGTTGTATCATCCAGATCATCGTGCTCACCCTCCTCCTCCTTCTCCTCCTCCTCCACCTTCAGCCACTCCTCTTCGGCGGCCCAATGATGTTGTTGTTGTGTGCCATCGCCAGTCTGGGTGTAGGACTGGTGCGTGGCCGTTTGGGTGTAGGACTGCTACTGCTGGTAGTTGCCGGACTGGGTGGGATCCGAGTCTTCCACCTGTCCGTCCTCATAGGCCCCTCCTACTACCTTGCCTCCATCTTGGATGATATCGAGCACCCCCCTGTCCATGTCGTGCCCCAGCTCCCCCGCTCTAGGCATTGCAGCGAACAGCATGCGGGCACCCATCTGCTCCCCGCCCGCCTTCCGCGCCCGAACAAGCTGCAGCGAAGAAAACTCGAAGAAGAGCGGCGCCGCGTTAACGTCAATGATGTAAGGCACCGTATCGGCGGGGGTTCCGAGCTGCTTGGCGGTGTAGTAGTTCGGAGGCTTGTAAGGCTCTAGCCATGACGCCGTTTTTATTGTGGGCGCGCCCGTCTAGCGGCGTCTGCCATGTCCGCCATGACCACCTCGTCCGCCATGACCTCCACTCCCAACACCACTACCAGGCCCACCAGCGACCAAAAGCTTCTTGAGCTTCTCCTTCTTTGCAGCCTTCGCTTTGATGCGGCGATTTTTTCGCATCGCCGAGCTGATCTTTCGGGTGAGCGTGATGCTCGGATCCTCTGGCACCTCCACTGGCTCCATCTCCGATAGGTTCTTCAACAGTTCCTTGCGTTGGCGGCGGAAGGAAGGAGAGCGTGGGAGAAAAGAGCGGGAATTGGTGGAGAGCGGCAGGGGATGCAAGAAGAGAGTGGGGGATTTTGGCATGGGAAACAATGCGGGATGCTCCAAAAGCGCGGGCTCCGCCTTCCTTTTGGGTGGGCCAGGGGCAGAGAGCGATGTTTCGCGTGTCCGGACTCCTTGAAATAGGTTTTCGCCCGCTTTATAGATAAAGCAACGGTCCATACAACCAACATCCAACCTCTGAATCATGAACGATGACTGGAGCAAAAGCACAATCATGCCCAACAAATAGAAGAGAAATAAAAAAAACACCTAGTGGCTGCCGACACGCGGCACTACAAAGACGCAAGTCGACGTGCTGTAGCCAGTAGTGCATCCAGCATGAGCCCCAGACGATCTCGGCCACGCTGCCTAGACAGCGGGTGCCAGTGCTGCAGAAAAGCAAGGAATTTGAAGGAGTCATACGCCTGCCTTGGAAAAACCCACTCAATCACCATTTTATTACGCGTCGTCCATAAAATCCATGACATTTCCGCAAAGATAAACCAGAATAAGCGGCGATGTCGCCCAGGGTGGGTAGCCCTAGTCTGAAGGAACTCCACAAGGTCCAGGGCCTCCCAGTCGGACCCCAGTGCATTGCGGACGAACGTCCACAGGACCCAAGCAGCCATACAAGAGAATAGGGTGTGAGTCCCAGTAACAGGTACCATGCATAAGGGGCACAAGCCATCACCCGTCACATGCCTCTTAAGTACCTCGGTCCCTGAAGGGATGCGATATCATAGCAGTTGTCACACAAAAATCTTAATGTTTAAAGGCAAAGGGGCCTTCCACAAGGGGAAAAGCCATGGGATTGTAGGTGACTGGCATGATGCCTGATATGCCGTGTTCATTGAGAACTCACCCATTGGTGAAAGGCACAAGGACACGGTGTTCGGATATTCCAGCAACACCAATGGAAGGGCAGCCCGTAGTCTAGTCAACTCGTCACTCTCTTCCTGCCCAAAAGTACGACGGAATCGAATATCCCACTGGCCAGATCGAGAGGTCGCAGAGACAATTAGAAGCGGGTCCGTGCAAATAGAAAACGGGCCTGAAAATGTCACCCTAAGTGGCTTGATAACCCACAAGGGATCGTTTGTAGCCTTTTCTGATAAATAAGAGTGTCGAATCCAACGAGGAGGTAAAGGTAGAACAAATATTCCCTCAAGTTCTATCGACCACTGATACAACTCTACGTACACTTAACGTTTGCTTTACCTAGAACAAGAATAAAACTAGAAGTACTTTGTAGGTGTGGTAGGATATGTTTCCAAGATAATAAAGAACGTGAAAATAAAAAGTAGGTGATGTTCTAATTAAAGTACAATTAAATTAGTATAGCGAGTGTGGATTAGTAGTGGTAGGATTTGCGGAATTGTCCCTAAGCAATTAACTACGTTACTAGATCGATAGCAAGTTTTTATGTGGGAGAGGCCACTGCTAGCATGTCGTCCCTTACTTGGAATTCTATGCACTTATGATTGGAACTTTAGCAAGCATCCGCAACTAATAACGTTCATTAAGGTAAAACCCAACCATAGCATTAAGATATATATTGGTCCCCCTTCAATCCCGTATGCATCAATTTCTATGGTAGGAAGAATCTTCTGTCACCCTTGCCCTCCAATGCATACTCCTATCAACATAAAACTAACCCTATGGTGTGATCCAAACGCGCGCTCATATGATGGGCACCAAAGGACAGCAACATAACCACAAGCAAATTAAACCAATCATAGCAATTCACTAATTACCGATAGGACAACAAGAATCTACTCAAGCATCATAGGATGGCAACACATCATTGGATAATAATATGAAGAATAAAGCACCATGTTCAAGTAGAGGGTACAGCGGGTTGCAGGAGAGTGGACCGCTGAATATAGATGGGGGAAGGTGATGAAGATGTTGGTGAAGATGACGGAGTTGTTGGAGTAGATCGCCGTCACACGATGATTGCCCCGGCGGCGTTCCGGTGCCACCAGGAGAGAGGGGGAGAGAGCCCCCTCATCCTTCTTCTTCCTTGGCCTCCCCCTAGATGGGAGGAGGGTTCCCCCTCTGGTCCATGGCCTCCATAGCAGTGGAGGGGTGAGAGCCTCTCTGAGATTGGATATGTCTCTCTACTCTCTTCTGTTTCGCGTTCCCCAGATCTGGCCGAAAACCGTTTCTTAAATATCCGAAGATCCATAACTCCGATTGCGCTGAGATTTTAACACATTTTTTCCGGATATCAGCTTCCTTGCACCCGAAGGAGAGCAACAACCACCTTACGAGGTGAGCACAACCCACCACCACGCGCCTGGGACCTGGGCCGTGCCCTGGTGTCTTGTGGGGGGTTGTGGGCCTCCTTTTGCGTTTATTCCAGCTCCCAAAAATCACAAATATTCCAAAATAATTCTCCGTAAAATTTTATTGCATTTGGACTTTGTTTGTTATGGATATTCTGCGAAACAAAAAACATGCAACAAGTAGGAACTGGCACTAGGCACTGGATCAATATGTTAGTCCAATAAATCATATAAGTTGTTGCCAAAATTATGTGAAAGTTGTATAATATTGGCATGAAACAATCAAAAATTATAGATACGACGGAGACGTATCAGCATCCCCAAGCTTAATTCCTGGTCGCCCTCGAGTAGGTAAATGATAAAAAAGAATAATTTTTGATGTGGAATTCTACCTAGCATAAACTTGATCATATCTCTAATCATGGCATGAATATTAAGACACGAGTGATTCAAAGCAACAGTCTATAATTTGACATAAAGACATTAATACTCAGGCATCCAAACAAACAATCTTGTCTTTCAAAATATCAATGCTAAAGAATGCTATCCCTACAAAATCATATAGTCTTGTCATGCTCCATCTTCTTAACACAAAGTATTTATCATGCACAACCCCAATGACAAGCCGAGCAATTGGATCATACTTTTTAACGCGCTTCAGCTTTTTCAACCCTCACAAAGTACATGAGCGCAAGCCATGGATATAGCACTATGGGTGGAATAGAGTATGTTGATAGGGGTAAATATTGAGAAGACAAAAATTAAGAAAGTCTCACATCGACGCAGCTAATCAACGGGCTATGGACATGCCCATCAATTGATATCAATGCGAGGAGTAAGGATTGCCATGCAACGGATGCACTAAGAGTTATAAGTGTATGAAAGCTCAATATGAAAACTAAGTGGGTGTCCATATAACTATAATGAAAAATTACCACTAGTATATGAAAGTGACAACATAGGAGACTCTCTATATGAAAAACATGGTGCCACTCTGAAGCACATGTGTGGTATTTGCATGCCCCTTCTTCTTCTTCTTTCATTTTTTTCATTTTCTTTTTTTTTGTTTTTTGTTTTTGTCTGGGGTCTCAACCCGACTTGTGGGGGAATCATAGTTTCCATAATCCTTTGCTCACTGGGACATGCTCTAATAATGAATAATGATGATCATCACACTTCTATTTACTTACAACTCAATATTACAACTCGATACCTAGAACAAAGTATGACTCTATATGAATGCCTCTGGCAGTATACCAGGATGTGCAATGATCTAGTGTAGCAAGGACATCAAAAAATGGACAAGCCATGGAAATATCATGCTAGCTATCTTACGTTCATGCAAAGCAATATGACAATGAATGCTCAAGTCATCAAAACGAAAGCGGAGGAAGTTGCATGGCAATATATCTCGGAATGGCTATGGAAATGCCATAATAGGTAGGTATGGTGGCTGTTTTGAGGAAGATATAATAAGTCTTATGTGTGATAGAGCGTATCATATCACGGGGTTTGGATGCACCTGCGAAGTTTGCACCACATCTCGAGGTGAGAAAGGGCAATGCACGGTACCGTAGAGGCTAGCAAATTGCGGAAAGGTAAGAGTGCGTATAATCCATGGACTCACATTAGTCATAAAGAACTCATATAATTATTGCAAAAGTTTATTAGCCCTCGAAGCAAAGTACTACTACGCATGCCCCGAGGGGGATAGATTGGTAGGAAAAGACCATCGCTCATCCCCGACCGCCACTCATAAGGAAGACAATCAAGAATAAAGCATGCTCCAATTTCATAGCATCACGAGAGACTATACGTGCATGCTTCGGGAATCACAAACCTTCACACCAATATTCCTACTAACCATAACCGTTTACTAGTACCTCCCACATATTATCATCTCTATATCGCAAAACTATTGCAAGGAATCAAACATATCATATTCAGTGATCCACAAGTTTTATGTAGGATTTTATGACTAACCATGTGAATGACCAATTCCTGTTGACTCTCTAAATAGATATAAGTGAAGCAAGAGAGTTTAATTCTTTCTATAAAAGATCATGCTCTAATAAATATAAGTGAAGCAAAAGAGCATTCTACAAATAACTTCCATGTGAAGAGAAACAGGCAATCCAAACTTCAAATGATATAAGTGAAGCGCATGAAGCATTCTATAAAGCCATACTCAAAAGATATAAGTGAAGTGCAATAAGCATTCTATAAATCAACCATGTACTATCTCATACTAGCATGATGCATAAAAAACAAGTGAAAACTTAACACAAAAGACGCTCCAAGATTTACACATATCACATGAACGAAACGAAAACGAAAACATACCGATACTTATTGAAGAAAGATGGGCTGCCTTCCGGGGCATCCCCAAGCATAGACGCTTGAGTCTCCTTGGATATTTACTTGGGGTTCTTGGGCATCTCCAAGATTGAACTCTTGACTATCCTCCTTCTCCTCATATCGAGACCTCCTCAATCTTTGAACACTTCATCCACACAAAACTTAACAGAAAACTGGTGAGATCCGTTAGTATAATAAAGCAAATCACTACTTTAAGTGCTGTTGCAAACCCATTCATATTTTTTTTTGCATTATACCTACTGTATTATAACTTCTCCATGGCTTATACCAGCGAAACAATCGATAGTTTCATCAAAACAAGCAAAACAATGCATCAAAAGCAGAATCTGTCAAAAACAGGACAGTCTATAGCAATCTGAACATTGACCATACTTATGTAACTCAAAAAATTCTGAAAACTTAGGAACAAATAAACAATTTGCATAGGAGTACTTTGTAAAAATTTCAAAAACTTTTGACATTCTAGTAAAAAACGTAAAATCACGCACTACAGCCAAAGTTTCTGTTTTTGCACCGCACATACCAACAAGCAATCTAATCATCCTAAAGGAAAATCTTGGCACATTATTTTTATAATACAATATATTTGTACAAGGGGATAATTATTTTTGTTGAAAAGTTTCTGTAATCGAGATTCACAAAGTTTCCATGGGCATGAACAAAGTTCAAGGATGTCCCCCATTTCAACGGTGCTCGTCTTTCTCACTTTCACTTTTCTTTTTGTAAAGTTTTAAGTTCCCCTCTATATTTTTTTGTTTTTAAACTTTATAAAAGCACACAACAGAATAAAATGACTCTCTAAAACTTACAGGTTATCTCCCTGGTAGCGCTTTCTTTAAAGCCATTAAGCTAGGCATAAAGTGCTAAAGTAACTGATCCACCCGGATCCCAAGGTATATCAAAGCCAATTTTAATTTACCATGATTTATAATTTAGTAGTGAGCACAAAGCAACATGTATCATGCAATGATGAAGTCTAACTCTCTTCCTATGCATCGGCATGTCATAAAAGAATAATTCATGCACATCAAGTAAAGGCCAATACATAGCATAAACAATTTCTTGCAATTTTATCGTATTGGAAACATAGAGAGGTGGAGATGTAGTTCCTCTTTCATAATAATTGCAAGTAGGAGCAGAAAGCACATGCATATTATATTCATCAAAATCATCATGTGTAATGGTAGAAGGCAACCCATCAATATAATCCTTAATAAGAGCAAACTTCTCCGATGTAGTGTAGTTTGGAGAATTCAAAAAGATAATAGGACTATCATGCATGGGTGCAATAGCAACAATTTCATTTAATATAAGGAACTATAGCAAGTTCATCTCCATAAGCATAATTCATATTGGCATCTTGGCCACAAGCATAGCAAGCATCAAGTTCATCGAAAAGGGATATTTCAAAAGAATCCAAGGGATCATAGCAATCATCATAGCATTCATCCTTCGGTAAGAACGAAGGGAAATTAAATAATGTATGTATTGAAGAGTTACTCTCATTAGAAGGTGGGCACGGGTGATTAATCCGCTCTTCCTCCTTTTGTTCTTCACCCTCCTCCTCATCATTTTCATCTAATGTGCTCACAGTTTCATCAATTTCTTCTTCCATAGATTCCTGCAAAATATTAGTCTCTTCTTGGACAGCGGAGACTTCCTCAATAAACTCATTAATATCGACATTATATTCATAATTCACATAGCAATATTGAAGTATAGCAAAAATTTCAGGTCTGTAAACATCATCATCATAATTTTCATACTTTTCAAACAAGGATTCAATTTCATAAGCACCCTTAAAAGCAAAAAATTCTTTTATTCGTTCCACATCATAGTAATCATATCTACCATTAGCATAAGAAGCTAAGGTTTCATTATCGTTAAATTTTCATGAAAAGGGAAGGTGTGGAGCCTTCATCCTAGAGCAACAAGTATAATCATGTCTCAAGCATAAATCCCGAGCATACCAATGCAACATATGAATTTGATCCCATAAAAGTTTCCCTTTTTGAGTCAAGCGATCATCCCTGTAGTATTCACGTTGATCCAACGTGTCTCCCATTATCAAGTTGAGTGGGGTTTTCTCAGGATTATCAAAGTAGTGTCTAATATTTTTCACATAACAAGCATCAAGGGTTTTAGGAGGTTCCCCATCTCCATGAGTAGAAAGTACAACTATTTTTTTGGTATTTCGTGTTCCATATCCATAACTAAAGATATAAAACAACTTAGAACAGAAAACAAAAACTACTTACTGATAAAGCAAACAAGCACACACGAGAATATTCACCCCACGCTATCTCTCCCCGGCAACGGCGCCAGAAAAAGGTCTTGATAACCCACAAGTATAGGGGATCGTTTGTAGCCTTTTTCGATAAATAAGAGTGTTGAACCCAATGGGGAGCTAAAGGTAAAAAAATATTCTCTCAAGTTCTATCGACCACCGATGCAACTCTACGCACACTTAACGTTTGCTTTACCTAGAACAAGAATAAAACTAGAAGTACTTTGTAGGTGTGGTAGGGTAGGTTTGTAAGATAATAAAGAACATGAAAATAAAAAGTAGGTGCTGTTCTAATTAAAGTACAATTAAATTAGTATAGCGAGTGTGGATTAGTAGTGGTAGGATTTGCGGAATTGTCCCTAAGCAATTGACTATGTTACTAGACCGATAGCAAGTTTTTATGTGGGAGAGGCCACTGCTAGCATGTCGTCCCTTACTTGGAATTCTAAGCACTTATGATTGGAACTATTAGCAAGCATCCACAACTACTAACATTCATTAAGGTAAAACCCAACCATAGCATTAAGATATATATTAGTCCCCCTTCAATCCCATATGCATCAATTTCTATGGTAGGAAGAAGCTTCTCACACCCTTGCCCTCCAATGCATAGTCCTATCAACATATAGCTAACCCTATGGTGTGATCCACATGCGCGCTCATATGATGGGCACAAAGGGACAACAACATAACCACAAGCAAATTAAACCAATCATAGCAATTCACCAATTACCGATAGGACAACAAAAATCTACTCAAGCATCATAGGATGGCAACGCATCATTGGATAATAATATGAAGCATAAAGCACCATGTTCAAGTAGAGGGTACAGCGGGTTGCGAGAGAGTGGACCGCTGAATATAGATGGGGGAAGGTGATGAATATGTTGGTGAAGATGATGGAGTTGTTGGAGTAGATCGCCGTCACACGATGATTGCCCCGGCGGCATTCCGGCGCCACCGGGAGAGACGGGGAGAGAGCGCCCTCCTCCTTCTTCTTCCTTGGCCTCCCCCCTAGATGGGAGGAGGGTTCCCCCTCTAGTCCATGGCCTCCATGGCGGCGGAGGGGTGAGAGCCCCTCCAAGATTCGATCTATCTCTCTATTCTCTTCTGTTTTGCGTTCCCCAGATCTGGCCGAAAACCGTTTCTTAAATATCCAGAGATCCGTAACTCCGATTGCGCTGAGATTTTAACACAATTTTTTTTCGGATATAAGCTTCCTTGCGCCCGAAGTAGAGCAGCAGCCACCTTACGAGGTGAGCACAACCCACCACCATGTGCCTGGGCCTTGGGTCGCGCCCTGGTGTCTTGCGGGGGCTGTGGGCCTCCTTTTGCGTTGATTCCACCTCCCAAAAATCACAAATATTCCAAAATAATTCTCCGTAAAGTTTTATTGCATTTGGACTTCATTTGTTATGGATATTCTGCGAAACAAAAAACATGCAACAAATAGGAACTGGCACTAGGCACTGGATCAATATGTTATTCCAATAAATCATATAAATTGTTGCCAAAAGTATGTGAAAGTTGTATAATATTGGCATAAAATAATAAAAAATGATAGATACGACGGAGACGTATCATGGCTCGGTACCCATCCAGGGGTCCAACCAAAATTGGGTCCCATCCTCATTCTCTATAGAGAAAGAAATTCCTAGATAGGGATGGCAATTTTATTCATGGATTCGGGTACCCATGGATACCGACCCGGTTGGGCAAGGGTATGGAGGGCCTTTCAGCCCATGGATACATGGATCTGGATACCCACAAACATGTGCGACGGGCATGGTTATATTTTCTGCTTGGATATCCAATGGATACCCATATGATATGTGGGCCCATATGTTAGTGACACTAGACTATCCAAAAATTAGATTCACAAAAATGCAAAAGCCCGGCCCAAGTTTCCTAATCCTCTCCCGTATTAACCTGACCTAATTATATTAAACCTAAACCTAGCTCGGCTGCCTCCTGTCCACTCCTATCCCCTGCCCTAAGTGGTTCCATGTGTGGCGGCGCTTTGCGCCACAAACACCACTGCGTTGTGCCACACTGATGACCCACAAGTATAGGGGATCAATCGTAGTCCTTTCGATAAGTAAGAGTGTCGAACCCAATGAGGAGCAGAAGGAAATGACAAGCGGTTTTCAGCAAGGTAATGTCTGCAAGCACTGAAATTGTCGGTAACAGGTAGTTTGATAGCAAGATAATTTGTAACGAACAAGTAGCGGTAATGGTAACAAAAGTGCAGCAAGGTAGCCCAATCCTTTTTGTAGCAAAGGACAGGCCGGAACGGTCTCTTATAATAATAAAAGCGTTCTTGAGGGCACACGGGAATTTCATCTAGTTACTTTCGTCATGTTGGTTTGATTCACGTTCGCTACTAATTTGATATGTGGGTGGACCGGTGCTTGGGTGCTGTTCTTACTTGAACAAGCCTCTCACTTATGATTAACCCCCTAGCAAGCATCCGCAACTACGAAAGAAGAATTAAGATAAAAGCTAACCATAGCATTAAACATATGGATCCAAATCAGCCCCTTACGAAATAGCGCATAAACTAGGGTTTAAGCTTCTGTCACTCTAGCAACCCATCATCTAATAACTACTCCACAATGCATTCCCTTAGGCCCAAAGATGGTGAACTGTCATGTAGTCGACGTTCACATAACACCACTAAGGGAATCACAACATACACATCATCAAAATATCGAACGAATATCAAATTCACATGATTACTTGCAACATGAATTCTCCCATGGCCTCAAGAAAAAAAGCAACTACTCACAAATAATATTGTCAGATTCAGGGCTCCGCAGACCCAAGAAAGGTTCAAACTCTGGGGCGTGTGCGAAGGACTCAACCTATTCAGTCGACCAGCTCGTCGCCCTACGGCCTAGCTCGATGCACACGAGAGGGCTGAGGATGAACTGGTATAAAGGATGAACAACCTCGCGAGGTCTATGGGTGAGGGTGGAATGGATCCGATCCGGTCTACGGTGGTGGCTAGCCTATACTTATAGTGGCCTCGGTCCTCTTCCCCCAAATCGTAGGCGGGAAGGGATCCCATAGTGTCCAATTTGAAAGGGGACAAGTAGTACATCTTATCCTGATGAAAGGTGGTCTTCGCCTGCAAAGCCTCTGATGGTGACGCAGCAGTGGGCTCGACGATGACATCCGTCCTGGCGGTCTTGGTCTTGTATCACTAGAATAGAAACCTTTGTCGGGCTCCTTGGGAACCCACGCCTACGCTTGCCTCCTTAGCATCAAAGAGGAATCTGCCTCCTCTTCGCCCGCTGGCGCCCGCCTGGCCTTGGTCGTCATGGCTTGCGTCATCGCAACCTCCTGAGGTAGGGTACCTGCATAGAAATCTCCTCTCCTCAGGAGGCAGCATGGGGAGGCCGCTCCCTCGGGAGGTCTTGGTGTCGTCCCCCTCGAGAGGCTTGGCCCCTCGCGAGGGTCTTGTCTTGGTGGTCTTGTAGATGGGCCGTACCAGGTCATCGAAGGTGCCACGCCATGGGCTGCAGGCAGGAAAGTTTGGATACCCTGGTTCCCAGAACGCCGACAGTAGCCCCCAGGCGCAAGGCGCGCTCGGACTTGGCTTCGAGGCGAAGCCAAAGGGCAAGGGCGCAGTGCCCCGGGCCCCAATCGCCTGCGGGCCAGGCTGACGCGTGGCGCTTGATGGGACGCGGGCACCTCCGCATCCCACACCGCCTCGGTAACTGCTCGGACTTGACAACTGCCCGGTGCACGCACCCAAGCCATCATGGCTTGGAACGTGAGAGGCCACCGGTTAGCCTTCCTCCGGCTATAAATGGGGGAAGGGGGGCAGAGCCCCCAACCCATCTTCATCTTCTTGCTGCTTGCTCCTTCTTCTTCTTCGCCGCGCCGCCATCTCGCCAGAGCATTCATGGCGCCAGTGAGGAGTTTCTCGGCCACCGAGGACGGAAAGGCCCCTCTGGTAGAACCGGAGTTGCTCCCGCCGAAGAAAAGGCGTGGTTATCCTTGCGAGACCGCCGCAGCACCCGTGGCCACGCAACCTTGGCACAAATGCGCCCCGCCGGGTTTCCACATTAGTGCGGACGTCCGTGCGCAAGGTCCCGCTCGCGATAGCGACCGCGGGAGTCGCGGAGGATGAAGCCGGGAAGGAGGGCAAGTGGAGACCGCGCGACCACCTTGCCCGCAGGCCCATGCCGGCGGCATGACCCGCGAGTTCGTGGTGTGGGTAGCGACACCGCCACGCACATGGATCCGGCTCCCGCGGCCCCTGGCGGGGGAGATACCGTCGAAGGGACCCTTCGAGCTGTGGCTACAGCACGATGGCTGCTGCAGTCAAGCTTCAGAGTCGGAGGTCGAGGTCGTCGACTCCGGCGACGTCTTCATGACCCGGGGATGGGGCGCGATCGCCCGCGCCTGCAACTCGGAGGGGAGGCACGCCATCCACTTCGAGTATGACGGGGCGTCGACGCTCTTCTTCAAGGTCTTCGGAGAGGACAGCCGACGTCTGGAGTGCTGCCCCAGGGGAGGCGATCGAGACGGTGACCCCCTCACAAGCCAGCAAATCGGCGAGGGCCCTCGTGGTGAACTTGCCCTTAGCCTTGTCCGCGATTCCTCCAGCAGCAGTGACGCCTCCTCCGAACCAAGCTTAAGCAACGACGATAGCTATGAGCCGCCGCGCCTCCGCGCTCGGGCTTGAGGGAGGAATGGCGCCAGCCAGGCGTCATGGGCGACACCGCCTGGGTCGCGATCCTCAGGAGGTCCTTTCCTTTCGTTTAATTCCTGCGCAAAATTCATGAAGGACCCTGCGGGGGTGTGTAAGGATCGTGACACTTTTGCCTTAATGTTAGTGTCCCCAACTTATGTTGTGTTTGCGTCTCTCGCTTGGGCACGGTTCCCCCTTTTTATTCTCGCTGTAGCTTAGTGCTCTACGCCGACAGGACCCAGTCCCCAGGCAAGCTTCGGCCGTCGCTGGTATGCCAGGTCGCGATGCCGTGGTCAAGGCCAGGAGGTGAGTGGCCTGAGGTCCGGTAAGAGCCCCCGAGGCGCGATGCTCAGGAGGTCCCCTTTGGCGTGCAAGCGGCTCCCGAAGGACTGAAAGGGGAGTTTCCTTGCCCGAGCGAAATCACAAGAGATGAAACACCGATTATGGGGTTCGCGTCCGGGTGTGCGAAGCGACTTATCTTCGCGAGCCTGCGGTGGTTTCCTTGTCACGAGGGCGAGCTTCTTGTGTGACGTTAGGCTGCGCCCTTCTCCTGATGGTGCCCCCCCCCCCCCCCGCAGGGCTCCTACCGACTCCATATCTCCCGCTCGTCAGGGTCCTCCACGTCCTCGGGACCCGGCTCTCGAGCAAAGCTCGGCCGCTGCTGGTATGCCAGGTCACGATGCCGTGGTCAAGGCCAGGAGGTGAGGGCTCGAGGGCCGGTAGGAGCCCCTGAGGCACGATGCTCAAGGGCCCCCCCCTTTAACGTGCAAGCGACTTGCGCGAGAAAAGAGTGGCTGGCTCCGAGAGGGTACCTAGGAGGGGTTGCGCCCCATGGCACGCAGTGCGGTATCCTTCCGCGATGGTGAGGTGTTGGCGAAGCTGCTCATGATCCTGCCTCCGAAGGTTCCTGCAACATTTACCGTGCCTCGTGGAGGCGTAAGACTTCTATTTAAGCTTGCGGAACAATCTGTGCTTGTAATAATTATTAGGACCCCGTGGTTTCCTTATTGCGCCAAGTTTCCTTCGTGCTTGGTTTTGTGCTCTGCGTCGGTAGGGCCCAGCCCCGCGCATACCTCGACCGCCGTTAGGGCATCCGGATCACCAGGACGACACCAAGGGGCGAGGGGCTATGTGACTAGTGAGGCCCCTGAGTCGCGATGCTCAGGAGGTCCCTCTTGACGTGCGAGCAGCCCTCATGAAGGAAACGTGGACGCCGGGGTGTAGGACTTCGCGCTCTGCGTCGGCAGGGCCCAGCCCCGCGCATACCTCGACCACCGTTGGGGCGTCCGGATCACCAGGACGACACCAAAGGGTGAGGGGCTACGTGACCAGTGAGGCCCCTGAGTCGCGATGCTCAGGAGGTCCCCCTTGACGTGCGAGCAGCCCTCATACCTTTGACCACCAGCTTTTGCCTGGGGGGAACGCGAGAAGACCAGGTACCCGGACCTGGTAGGGTAGCGTGTGCCAGGCGGGGCCTGAGCACAGCCCCCAAGTCCAGCCCCCTCACGCGATCCTCCCGAGAGGGAAGCTGTGGGGTGTTGCCGGTCATAGAGCCGAGAGGCTATCCTGAGGTTGGTGCGGCCGCGAGGGCGCCCTCAGTTGTTTATTCACCAGCGCGGAGCATGGTGCTTCCACTTTATCGTAGGCATAGTCGCTCCTCGACCGTGTCGTCCGCGAGCGCGGAGCATGGGGCTTCCACTGGTGCGTGGGTATAGCCGCTCCTCGACCGTGTCGTCTGCCAGCGTGAAGCATGGGGCTTCCACTGGTACGTGGGTGGGAGTTCCCACTGGGGGAGACTCCGGGGCGTGTACAGCCCCATTCGTACGCGTGGCTAGCATGGCAGAACTGAAGGAGGTGTATATGGGCACTCGTGAGCCAGCGCGGGACTCACGAGACCCTACCTCAAGGCGGGTTGCGCCTGATTTTTGCGGCGCGGGGCGCGCGTAAGAAACCTGCGGGGCGATGGGGGGTCATGCGCCGAATGCCCCTCCAAAGGTTATCGCATGAGAAGGCCGGACACCAATGACCCCAGGAGGTGACGTGAACGGGGCCGACCCGCCAGACAGAGCTCAGCCATTGGTTTTATCGGCGCTGCAGGGATGGGCCCGAGCACAGACGCCATGCCAAGTCTTCTCATGCAACGATCCCACGGAAAAATAGCCGGCGCACGGCTCCCACTGCAGCGAAGCGCCAAACTGCGGTTGTACGAACTGGGTTGTGCGCTCGCACTTGCCCACACGCGATTAGCTCATGCGAGAACAAGGCACCAAGGACCACGGGAGGTGACGCGCATGGAGCTGGCCCGCGGGACAGAGCTCGATCACTTGGGTTTGTCGACGCTGCAGGGACGAACCCGAGCACAGACGCCATGCCAGTCCTTAATCATGAGGCGGTCACAGGCGGGTTCGCAAGGGCGCAGCGACATCATAGTGACGAAGCACCGGACAGGCAGTTGAACAAACCAAAAAGTCACCCGAGGGGTGCCCTCAGTTGAACAAACCAAAAAGTCACCTGGCACCATTGTTGTCGAAGCGTTGGAGTAGTTGAAGATGCGTACTGTAGAGATCGCTCCTCACGAGCCGACCGGCTCCTGAGTCCCGGGAGGCTCCGGAGGTCCGGGGGGGCCTGTCACCTCCTCGGTCAGGACCGCCTGGCTCCTGGCCTCGTGAGCCGCCGAGGCTCCCTGCATGAGGCACTAGTACGAGGCGGCCACGTTCAGCAGGCCAAACAGCATGCGAACGTAGCCGCAGGAGTAGCCCCCGCTCCGGCCGACGCGGGATGGCCAGAAGAGGTCCTGTGAAGCAGCACTGTTGATGCCTGGTATGTTGACGCAGACGCGTAGCTCGCCGCCCGCGTCAGGGGCGGCAGCTGCACTGGGTGGTGCGGGGTGACGCTCGCCAAGCATGGCTCACGCCTCCTGAAGCTCCTCGATTGCCTTGGTGATGAACTCCTGAGCGCCCGGTGCCTCGCACCTTGCGCCTTGCTCACGGAGGCGCGCGTCGAAGCACGCCTCCACGTGGTGCCCAAACGCCTCCCTCGCGACGCCGGTCAGGTCAGGAGAGCCCCCGAGCCCATCCTGAGGGGCGCACCGGGCGTGCCTCCCTATGCGAGAGGGAAAGACACCCCAGCAAAGGGCGCGAGGCCTGAGGCACGACCATCGGGCGCCCCAGCCTCTTGACGGCCCTTTGGGAGGAGTTGCTTCTTCTTCTTGGGGATGGCCTCAGGAGGTAGGATGGCACCCTCGCCATCTGAGTTCTCGAACGCCGTGGCCTCGTAGGCACGCTCGAGGGAGCACACCGCATCCTTTTCATCGCAGGCGACCGTGATGATGCCGTAACTCCCTAGCATCTTGAGGACATTGTAGCTGTGGTGAGTTGCTGCCATGAACTTGGCGAGGGCCAGATACCCGAGAATGGCATTGTACGGGAGGTGGATGTGGGCGACATCGAAGTCGATGAGCTCGGTGTGGTAGTTGTCGCGCTTGCCAAAGGTGACAGGGAGGCGGATCTGCCCTATGGGGACGGTGGAGCCATCGGTCACCCCTAAGAAAGGCTTGGTGGGCAGAAGCTGGTCATATGGTACTTGGAGCGTTTCAAACGTCTCAACGGAAAGAACATTGATCCCCGCACCACCATCGATGAGGGTCTTGGTGACAAGGACGTTGTTGACTGTTGGTGTGTAGAGCATTGGGAGCGCGCCGGCGGTGGCTGAGCACTTGAGCTGGTCCATGGAGTCAAAGGTGATGGCGTGCTTGGACCACCTGAGGGGGTGCGACACCTCGAGCTTGGGGAGGGCCGCGTTCACCTCACGAGCGAACTGCTTGAAGACGCGATGAGAAGCGGGGGCTTGAGCGCCACCCAGGATGCAGGCGATCGCGCGAGGCTCTTGGAAGCCCCAACCCCATCATCTTGGCGGTTGTCGTCGTTTCTCCTTGGCGGTGGCGACAGCGGAAGGAGGCCAGCATTGCCCTCGGGGCGATCCTCACGAGGCTGGTCTCTCCAGGGGCCGTCACAAGGTTGGTCGTGCTAGTCTTGCCGGGGGTCGCGGTTGTCCCAGCGGCCTCCACCGCGGCCTCCTCCGCGGCCGTAGCCGCGGTCGTTGTGCTCGGGGCAGCGGCCAAAGCGCCCGTCGCGGATTGCCCTAAGCTCCTAGCAGTCATTGGTGTTGTGGTTGTGGACGTTGTGGAAGACGCAGAATGGGCGGTTGCCCCTGGGAGGCTCATCATGGTCACGGCCACGCTTAATCTCGGGCTCCGCGGCCAGCACGGCAGGGCCCTTGCACTTCACTTCCTTAGCCTTGGCCTTCTTGTCTTCAGGATCGACCTTCGGAAGCTCCAGGAGGGAGAGGCGACCTTCCTTGGCCCTCACGCATCTGGTTGCCATGTTGAACATCTCCAGAGCCGAACACAAGTCCTCGTGGATGGAGAGCTCCTCCTTCATCTCGATGTCCCGGATGCCATCAGAGAACACCGTGATGATGGCCTCATCCGACACCTTCGGGATCTTGAGGCGAACGGTCGTGAAGCGCTGTATGTACTAGTGCAAGGTCTCGCCCCGCTGCTACTTTATGCGCCACAAGTCGCCTGCTGCAGGAGCGCGGTCGCGAGTGCCCTGGAAGTTGGCGATGAAGCGCTTGTGCAGCTCGTCCCAGGAGGAGATCGACCCCACTGGAAGGTTAAGGAGCCTAGAACGCGCGCCATCCTTGAGGGCCATTGGGGAACCAGTTCGCCATGACCTTGTTGTTGCCGTTCGCCGCCTCGATGCTCAGCTCGTAGAGCTGGAGGAACTCAGCGGGGTCAGGCGTGCTGTCGTAGCGTGGAGGCAGATCTGGCTTGAACTTGCTGGGCCAGACGACATGGCGCAGCTCCGGGGTGAAAGCACGGCAGCCTGCCGCACTCACAGGTACCAGTCGCATGGGAGGAGCTTGATCTTGTCGCCCACGTGCCACCGCCTCCAGCGGCACGTGGTCTTGACGCGGCGGCGCTGGAAGCGCACGCGCTTCTCTTTGGGGCCGCTACACCACCTGGCAGCTTTCTTCATCGCGCGCAGGCTCGGGGTCCGCGTCGTGCAGAGGAGGAGGAGGAGGTGTGCCGTGAGCCACGTCGCCCGCCAGGGACAGCGGGGGACGGGGCGAACGGGATGGTGCAGGGGCTTCACCGGCGGCGTTGACGAGCTCGGCGATGCGGCCGAGCCAGTCATCGTAGAGGTCATTGGCCGGGCGGTAGCGCATAAGCTCTCGCGCCATGATCAGCGCAGCCTATGCATTCGCCGGCCCACGACGAACATGAGAAGACAATGCCGTGGCTGGAGTGGGTGATGGAGTTGCGGTGCGGCCATCGCGCCGCACGGACGGTGGCAGCGACGAGTCCTACTACTCGCGAGCAACAGGGTCAGTGGTGGCATTAGCCACCGGGGAGGCGGAGCGGCGAGGAGCGCCGTTTCCCACGGGTGCCGTCTGAGCGACATGAGCAGCCCGGCGCTCGGCACGGACACGGCGAGCATCGGCCATGGGAACGATGGAACGGCGGCGGAGCGAATGGTGGAAGAGAGGCTTCAACACGCCCCTACCTGGTGCACCAAATGTCGGATTCAGGGCTCCGCAGACCCAAGAAAGGTTCGAACTCTGGGGCGTGTGCGAAGGACTCAACCTATTCAGCCGACCAGCTCGTCGCCCTACGGCCTAGCTCGATGCACATGAACAAGGAAGAAGATGAACACAGCAGTTTACCCAGGTTCGGGCCACCTTGTGGTGTAAGACCCTACTCCTGCTTTGTGGTGGATTGGCCTCAGGAGGGGCTGAGGATGAACTATTACAAAGGATGAACAACCTCGCGAGGTCTATGGGTGAGGGTGGAATGGATCCGATCCGGTCCATGATGGTGGCTAGCCTATACTTATAGTGGCCTCGGTCCTCTTCCCCCAAATCGTAGGCGGGAAGGGATCCCACAGTGGCCAATTTGAAAGGGGACAAGTAGTACATCTTATCCTGACGAAAGGTGGTCTTCGCCTGCAAAGCCTCTGGTGGTGACACGGCAGTGGGCTCGACGATGACATCCGTCCTGCCATCCTGGCGGTCTTGGTCTTGTATCACTGGAATAGAAACCTTTGTCGGGCTCCTTGGGAACCCACGCCTGCGCTTGCCTTCTTAGCATCAAAGAGGAAACTGCCTCCTCTGCGCCCGCTGGCGCTCGGCTGGCCTTGGTCGTCATGGCTTGCGTCATCGCAACCTCCTGAGGTTGGGTACCTGCATAGAAATCTCCGCTCCTCAGGAGGCAGCCTGGGAAGGCCGCTCCCTCGGGAGGTCTTGGTGTCGTCCCCCTCGCGAGGGTCTTGTCTTGGTGGTCTTGTAGATGGACCGTACCAGGCCGTCGAAGGTGCCACGCCGTGGGCCGCAGGCAGGCAAGTCTGGGTACCCTGGTTCCCAGAACACCGACAAATATTCCTCCTCAAGATCAGAGGAGTAATAAATATCATAATGGATCTGAACATATAATCTTCCACCAAATAAACCTGCTAGTATCAACTACAAGATGTAATCAACACTACTAGTCACCCACAGGTACCAATCTGAGGTTTTGATACAAAGATTGAACACAAGAGATGAACTAGGGTTTGAGATGAGATGGTGCTTTTGAAGATGTTGATGAAGACTGGCCTACCAAAGATGAGAGGGTTGTTGGTGATGATGATGGCCAAGTTCCGCCTCGAGACGGCGGCGCTCCATCCCGAAAGCCCTCTCCTTATTTTTTCTAGGTCAAAAGACCTTATGTACCAGAAGTTGGGCACCGGAGGTGGGCCGAGGAGCCCACTACCCACCAGGGCGCGTCTAGAGGGGGTGGCGCACCCTGGTGCCTAGTGGGCACCTGGGTGGCCCCTCCGGTAGTTCTTTTCTCCAATATTTATTATATATTCAAAAATAATTCTCCGTAAAATTTCAGCTCATTTGGAGATGTGCAGGATAGGTATCTCTGACGTAGCTTTTTTAGGTCCAGAATTCCAGCTGCTGGTATTCTCCCTCTTTGTGTAAACCTTGCATATTATGAGAGAAAAGGTATTAGAATTACTCCACAAAGTGTTAAAATGAATAAAAACACTATAAATAATAGTAGGAAAAGATGATGCAAAATGGACGTATCAACTCCCCCAAGCTTAGACCTCGCTTGTCCTCAAGCGAAAGCCGATATCGAAAATCATGTCCACATGTTTAGAGAGAGAGGTGTCGATAAAAATAAAATACGAAGATAGTAGCATCATGCGTATTATTATAACAGCAACAAACTTTATCATAAAACTTTAGCATATAGATTCTCATGAACAGGTAACAATTCATCACAACATCGAAGTATAAAGCATAAACCTTATTGAAAACTAACAAACTATGTTCTCATTCAACTTTGCAATTACAATTCATCATATTTTCAGGAAGGGTCTCGTATCGGAGCCTTTTGGCAAGTCCACATACACAACCATCATTTAGTCTTCTATGATTTCTAACACTCACAGCATATATATGAGCAAAAACTTTCAACCGGACACATAGAAAGATAGGGGCTTATGGTTTCTCCTCCCAACTTATTCACCTCAAGGGTGATGTCAACAATAATAATTCATGATCACTCACATCCAACTGGATATATGTGCCTAGATCTTTCCCCACCACATGATGCTTGCAAAAGAGAATAAACATAACAAGGAATAGAGGAGAACACTTTGACTCTCACATAAAAAGTAAATACATAAAAGTAAAAGATAGGCCCTTCGCAGAGGGAAGCAGAGGTTTTCATGCGCTTTTTGGTTTTGTATGCACAACTCTTAATGCAAAAGAACATCATGTCATATTGCCCCTTATGATAGCAACCTTTATTATGCAGTCTGTCGCTTTTATTACTTTGCCATCACAAGTTCGTACAACACTTTTTTCCCTTACACCAAAAGATCAAACACATTTAGAAGCAATTTTTATTGCTTTATGCACAGATGACAACTTACTTGAAGGATCTTACTCAGTTCATAGGTAGGTATGGTGGACTCAAAAAAATGGATTTGGGTTTAAGGGTTCTGGATGCACAAGTAGTATCTCCACTTAGTGCGGATTTTTGGCTAGCAAAGATATTGCGCAAGCACCACATGTTAGAGGATCCATGACAATATAACTTCTATGTGAATATGAACAAACATAAATCATTACGTTGTCTTCCTTGTCCAACATCCACAATTTGGCATAAAATATTTAATGGGGGCTCACGATCATAAAAGATGTCCAAGATGGTATATTTGCATGTGAATCTTCTCTTCCCTTATTAATTCTTGCATGAATTGCATCATTAACCAATGCTATGTTTGTCAACTTTCAATAAATTTTATCACTTATACTTTTCCTTATGTGATGTCATTACTTACCATAAGATTAGCATATGATATTTTTCATTATTTCCTTTATTTTGATTGAAACAAGAAAGTAAAGAAGCAAAAACTCAAACTAAACTTTATTATATAACTCTCACTCGATTACATAGATAGATAGATCACGAAATTAGCACTCAAAAATAGATCATACTAAACTTTTATTCAACTAGAGCATGCAATAACTAAGGATCGAACTAAGATAGGTAAAGGCAATAAAAGTGATGGTGATATGATACCGGGGCATCTCCCCCAAGCTTGGCACAAGCCAAGGGGAGTGCCCATACCCGTGTACTTAAGTCTCCTTCTTTGGTGATGATGATGATGGTGGTGGTGTTGAGGTAGTAGCTTCACACTTCAGCCTCAATAGGTACTCCAATGTACGATTGATGCTCCGAAGGGCCATGTTTTGCTCATCCAACAAAATAATTTCACGAGTGAGATATGTATTCTGAACACAAACCACTTCAAAAGCCTTCAGGGATATCTTCTTCTTTCTCATCCTCCCCCGTGAGCATGGCTTGTCCCCCTTCTTGAGCTTGATCCCCCGCAACTTCCTTGGCCTTGTCCTCCTTGGTGGCTTCCTTGGGTTATTCTCTCCTTAGTTCCATCTTCAGTAGCCAAGCATCTTCCCCTATGTTGTTGGAGGAGGGGCAAGACATGATGCCTGGCTTGATAGATCTGACAGAAAAATAGCCCGAAACAAGAACAGAGGATATTTTCGCGATGCAATACGTCTGGGGGAGTATATAAAGAATTTTTATCTTGGGAAACAAGCATACTACAGGAAAAACGGAGTCGGGAAGGTGCCCTAGGGGCCCACTACCCACCAGGGCGCACCAGGTGGGGCAGGCACGCCCTGGTGCCTAGTGGGCACCTCGGCTGCCTTCCCAGGTGTTTCTTATTTTTCTATTTTTTTTCTAATATTCCAAAACTGATAGAAAATATTTTGCGAAATGTTTGGAGTCCGTTTACTTACCGTATCACGCACCTCTTCCTTTTCAGGGTTCTGGAGTGTTCTGGAAGGTCTCTTTAATGTATTCCTCCGGTGTCATGGTTTGAATAATATTAGTTTCAACATTAATAGGTGTACCTGAAATATAGTGCTTAATTCTTTGTCCATTGACCACCTTCAGATTAGTGTCTTCGGCATTATTGATCTTAATAGCTCCAGAGGGGTAAACTTCTTTGATGATATAAGGTCCTTCCCATTTGGAAAGAAGTTTTCCTGCAAAAAATCTAAAACGAGAATTGTACAATAGAACATATTCACCCACTTTGAATTCCCGCTTTTGGATTCTTTTGTCATGCCATCTCTTAACTTTTTCTTTAAACAGTTTGGCATTTTCATAAGCTTGGGTTCTCCATTCATCTAATGAGCTAATATAAAATAACCTCTTTTCACCAGCAAGTTTGAAGTCATAGTTGAGTTCCTTAATTGCCCAATATGCTTTGTGTTCTAACTCAAGAGGCAAATGACAAGCTTTTCCATAAACCATTTTGTATGGAGACATACCCATAGGATTTTTATAAGCTGTTATGTAAGCCCAAAGTGCATCATCTAATTTCTTAGACCAATTCTTTCGGGACCAATTGACAGTTTTTTGTAATATTAACTTTATTTCTCTATTGCTAAGTTCAACTTGTCCACTAGATTGAGGGTGATAAGGTGATGCAATTCTATGGTTGACAACATATTTAGCAAGCAGTTTACAGAAAGCACGATGAATAAAGTGTGAACCACCATCAGTCATCAAATATCTAGGGACTCCAAACCTCGGGAAGATAATTTCTTTAAGCATTTTAATGGCAGTGTATGATCAGCACTGCTAGTTGGAATAGCTTCTACCCACTTAGTGACATAATCAACAGCAACCAAAATATGAGTGTACCCATTAGAGGAAGGAAAAGGTCCCATGTAATCAAAACCCAGACATCAAATGGTTCAATAACAAGTGAATAATTCATAGGAATTTCCTGACGTCTACCAATATTACCAATTCTTTGACATTCATCACAAGATAAAACAAACTTATGGGCATCTTTGAAAAGAGTAGGCCAATAAAAACCTGATTGTAATACCTTGTGTGCAGTTCTATCTCCCACATGATGCCCTCCATATGCTTCGGAGTGACATTTTCGTAGGATTTGTTTCTGTTCATGCTCAGGTATACAACGTCTAATAATACCATCTACTCCTTTATAAAGATGTGGGTCATCCCAAAAGTAGTGTCTTAAATCATAGAAGAAGTTTTTATTTTGTTGGTATGGGAAACTAGGTGGTATAAATTTAGCAACAATATAATTAGCATAGTCAGCATACCAAGGAGTATTATGAGAAGCATTTATGAAAGCTAGTTGTTCATCAGGGAAACTATCATCAATAGGCAGTGGGTCATGAAGGATATTTTCTAACCTAGACAAGTTATCAGTTACGGGGTTCTCAGCTCCCTTCCTATCAGTGATATGTAAATCAAATTCTTGTAGCAAAAGTACCCACCTAATGAGTCTAGGTTTAGCATCTTTCTTTTCCATAAGATTTTTAATAGCAGCATGATCGGTGTGAACAATTACTTTAGAATCAACAATGTAAGATTTGAATTTATCACAAGCAAACACAACTTCTAGAAATTCTTTTTCAATAGTAGCATAATTTCTTTGGGCATTGTCTAGAGTTTTACTAGCATAATGGATAACATTTAATTTCTTATCAACTCTTTGTTCTAGAACAGCACCAACAGCATAGTCACTAGCATCACACATAATTTCAAAAGGCAAGTTCCAATCAGGTGGTTGAACAATAGGTGCAGAAGTTAAGTCTTTCTTAAGTGTTTCAAAGGCTTCTACAAAATCATCATCAAAAACAAATGGAACATCCTTTTGTAAAAGATTAGTAAGAGGCCTAGAAATTTTAGAGAAGTCTTTAATAAACCTCCTATAGAAACTAGCATGACCAAGGAAACTTCGAATACCTTTAATGTCTTTAGGACATGGCATTTTCTCAATTGCATCAACTTTAGCTTTATCCACCTCAATACCTCGGTCAGAAATTTTATGCCCCAAGACAATACCTTCATTCACCATAAAGTGGCACTTCTCCCAATTCAAGACAAGATTAGTTTGTTCACATCTCTGCAAAACTAGATCAAGGTTGCTTAAGCAATCATCAAAAGAAGTTTCGTAAACGAAAAAACCATCCATGAAAACCTCAACAATCTTTTCACAGAAGTCAGAGAATCTATCAATCATACATCTTTGAAAGGTAGCAGGTGCATTACATAAACCAAAAGGCATACGTCTATAAGCATAAGTTCCAAAAGGGCAAGTAAAGGTGATTTTCTCTTGATCAGGTTGTGATACAGGTATTTGAGAGAAACCAGAATATCCATCAAGAAAGCAGAAATGTGTGTGCTTAGATAGTCTTTCTAACATTTGATCAATAAAAGGTAGAGGATAATGATCTTTTCTAGTAGCTTTATTTAATTTTCTAAAATCAATTACCATTCTATAACCAGTAACAATTCGTTGTGGAATGAGTTCATTTTTATCATTAGGAACAACAATAATACATCCTTTCTTAGGAACACAATGGATAGGACTTACCCATCTACTATCAGCTATGGGATAAATTATACCTGCTTCCAAAAGCTTTAGTATTTCGGTTCTTACCACTTCCTTCATCTTAGGATTTAATCGTCTTTGGTGGTCAACAACTGTATTAGCACCAGGTTCCATATTAATTTTATGCTGACAGAGAGTGGGACTAATGCCCTTAAGATCATCAAGTGTATATCCAATGGCAGCACGGTGCTTCCTCAGAATTTTTAATAATTCTCTTTTCTTCATGTTCTTTAAGGTTAGCACTAATAATAACAGGTTATATATTTTTCTCATCAAGATAAGCATATTTCAAAGTGTCTGGTAATTGCTTTAATTCAAACACAGGATCACCTTTAGGTGGAGGAGGACCTCCTAGAGTTTCAACATGCAAATTGTGTTTAAGGATAGGTTGTTGTTCAAAGAATATTTTGTCTATTTCATTTCTTTCATGCAAGTGCATACCATTTTCATGGTCTGGCAAATATTGTTCTAGTGGATCAGTAGGAAGCATGGCAATAGAAGCAAGACCAATTATTTCATCCTTACTAGGTAATTCTTTATCACGAGGATGCCTACGAAACTTAGAGAAATTAAACTCATGAGACACATCTCCAAAATTGACACTGACAGTTTCTTTATGGCAATCTATCTTAGCATTGACAGTGTTCAAGAAAGGTCTACCAAAAATTATGGGACAAACATCATCTTGTGGGGAACCAAGAACTAGAAAATCAGTAGGGTATTTTATTTTTCCACACAAGACTTCAACATCTCTAACAATCCCAAGTGGTGTGATGGTGTCCCTATTTGCAAGTTTAATAGTGACATCTATGTCTTCTATTTCAGCAGGTGCTATATCATTCATAATTTCTTGGTAAAGAGTAAAAGGAATAGCACTAACACTAGCAGCCAAATCACATAAACCATGATAACAATGATCTCCAATTTTAACTGAGACGACAGGCATGCCAACAACATGTCTATTTTTGTCTTTAGTATCGGGTTTGGCAATTCTAGCAGCTTCATCACAGAAATAAATAACATGCCCATCAACATTATCAGCCAAGAGATCTTTAACCATAGCAATACTAGGTTCTACTTTAATTTTTTCAGGGGGTCTAGGTGCTCTAATATTAATATTGTTAACCACAGTTGAGACTTTAGCATGTTCCTTTATCCTAACAGGGAAAGGTGGTTTTTCAATATAAGTAGTAGGAACAACAGGATCAACATTGTAAATGTTAGTCACATCTTTAACTGTAACTGGTTCCTTAATTTCTTATTTAATAGGGGGTGATATTTAAACCACTTCTCCTTAGGGAGATCAACATGAGTAGCAAATGATTCGCAAAAAGAGGCTACTATCTCAGAGTCAAGTCCATATTTGATGCTAAACTTATGAAAAGCATCGGTATCCATAAAAGATTTAACACAATCAAATTTAAGCTTTATACCTGACTCTTTACCTTCGTCGAGTTCCCAATCTTCAGAGTTGTGTTTAATTCTTTCCAAAAGATCCCACCTGAAGTCAATAGTCTTCTTCATAAAAGAACCAGTGCAAGAGGTATCGAGCATGGTTTGATCATCACGAGAAAGCCGAGCATAAAAATTCTGAATAATAATTTCTCTTGAGAGCTCATGATTGGGGCATGAATATAACATTGATTTAAGCCTCCCCCAAGCTAGAGCGATACTTTACACTTCACGAGGCCAAAAATTATATATATAATTTCGATCACGATGAACTAGATGCATAGGATAATTCTTTTGGTGAAATTCCAATTTCAATCGATTCCAATTCCAAGCTCCAATATCATCACATAGCATATACCATGTCAATGCCTTTCCCCCCAAAGATAAAGGGAAAACCTTCTTCTTGACTTCATCTTCGGGTAAAACTGCAAGCTTAAATAATCCACAAACTTCATCCACATAGATTAGATGCATATCAGGATGTAGTGTTCCATCTTCTGAATAAGGATTAGCTAGCAGTTTCTCTATCATCCCGAAGGAATTTCATAACCAATATTTTCAGTAGATGCAGTAGATTGAGGGGCAACTCTTTGTGTTTCCGGTCGAGGTGAAGATACCCCAAACAAACCCCTCAAAGGATTGTTTTCCATAGTAGCAAGTACCAGTAAATTTCAGCACATAATATAATTTTTTCCTTACCGATTTCCACTTACCAAGAGCGTTTCACTCCCCGGCAACAGCGCCAGAAAAGATTCTTGATGACCCACAAGTATATGGGATCAATCGTAGTCCTTTCGATAAGTAAGAGTGTCGAACCCAACGAGGAGCAGAAGGAAATGACAAGCGATTTTCAGCAAGCTATTGTCTGCAAGCACTGAAATTGTCGGTAACAGGTAGTTTGATAGCAAGATAATTTGTAATGAACAAGTAATGGTAACGGTAACAAAAGTGCAGCAAGGTAGCCCAATCCTTTTTGTAGCAAAGGACATGCCGGAACGGTCTCTTATAGTAAGCAACGCGTTCTTGAGGGCACACGGGAATTTCATCTAGTTACTTTCATCATGTTGCTTTGATTCGCGTTCGCTACTTTGATAATTTGATATGTGGGTGGACCGGTGCTTGGGTGCTGTTCTTATTTGAACAAACCTCCCACTTATGATTAACCCCCCTCGCAAGCATCCGCAACTACGAAAGAAGAATTAAGATAAAAGCTAACCATAGCATTAAACATATGGATCCAAATCAGCCCCTTACGAAATAGCGCATAAACTAGGGTTTAAGCTTCTGTCACTCTAGCAACCCATCATCTAATAACTACTCCGCAATGCATTCCCTTAGGTCCAAAGATGGTGAAGTGTCATGTAGTCGACGTTCACATAACACCACTAAGGGAATCACAACATACACATCATTAAATATCGAACGAATATCAAATTCACATGATTACTTGCAACATGACTTCTCCGGTGGCCTCAAGAACAAAAGCAACTACTCACAAATAATATTCATGCTCAAGATCAGAGGAGTAATAAATATCATAATGGATCTGAACATATAATCTTCCACCAAATAAACCATATAGTAACCAACTACAAAATGTAATCAACACTACTAGTCACCCACGGGTACCAATCTGAGGTTTTGATACAAAGATTGAACACAAAAGATGAACTAGGGTTTGAGATGAGATGGTGTTGTTGAAGATGTTGATGAAGATTGGCCTCCCAAAGATGAGAGGGTTGTTGGTGATGACGATGGCTTCGATTTCCCCCTCCCACAGGGAAGTTCCCCCGGCGGAATCGCTCCGCCAGAGGGAAAAAGTGCTCCTGCCCAAGTTTCGCCTCGAGATGGCGGCGCTCCATCCCGAAAATCCTCTCCTTATTTTTTCTAGGTCAAAAGACTTTATGTACCAGAAATTGGGCACCGGAGGTGGGCCGAGGAGCCTACTACCCACCAGGGCGCGCTTGGAGGGTGTGGTGCGCCCTGGTGCCTAGTGGGCACCTGGGTGGCCCCCTCCGGTAGTTCTTTTCTCCAATATTTATTATATATTCTAAAATAATTTTCCGTAAAATTTCAGCTCATTTGGAGATGTGCAGAATAGGTATCTCTGACGTAGCTGCTTTTTTAGGTCTAGAATTCCAGCTGCCGGTATTCTCCCTCTTTGTGTAAACCTTGCATATTATAAGAGAAAAGGTATTAGAATTACTCCACAAAGTGTTAAAATGAATAAAAACACTATAAATAATAGTAGAAAAACATGATACAAAATGGACGTATCACACGCCGCCTCTTCCTCTCTGCCTAGCCGTTCACCCTCAACCCCCATCACTGACAGGCAAGGTATCGACTGCCCATAGCCCTGTTACCCCATCCCACACCCTCTCCCCTTGTCCAATGGACAATCAATCTCTAGTGAACAAGGCGGAGAGCTAGCGATTGCCCTAATAACGGTCCCATCATTCACCAGAGCGCAAAAGAGGCGGCGATCAACATCAATGAACGTGGCCGACGATGGCGGCAACCAGCAAAAGAGTAGGATCGGGGCTCTCGTCATGATGCCGAGGAGTGCACGCGGTCAACGAGTAGCAGAGGAGTTTCGTGCACCCATGACGGCAACACCATCAATAGTGAAGAAGGTCATATCCGATGCTCTCTCCCTCATGACACGTATAAAATTTTATATGAACCAGCTGCAAGTCGTAGGAAGGTTATATCAGTTTAGAGATCAATTGACTAGGAGTTAACCGAACAGGGCTTACATCTCACTAAGATCCTATAAATAATCTAGCAACGTCTATACTGAAGACTAGAACTAGCCGACTAGGATCTAACTGAATGTACAGTGTACTGAATGCGTCAATGTGTCAATGAACGTGGTGAATTAATTTGATGTTTGTAAGGCTTTGCATGGTGATTTTTCTATGCCCATGGAGCTCCATGTGTACCCGGGTATCCAACATGTTTGGGCACGGGCACAAGCTACGTCCATAGATACTTTGGTGGGTGGGTAGAGGGCAGGAAGATGGGTCATGGGTTGGATTTGGATCAGCTCCACCCGGTCCAAACCCGACCCATTGCGATTCCTATTCCTAGACGAATGTCCTCTTCGATGCTTTGGATAGAACGCCAAAACTAGGATCCTCCCGCATGAGAACAAGCTAGTAGAGGCTCATCCTTAAGGTATTTTGCCTGAAGAAGTTGTGTCTGGACTCCCGCAAATCCACCTAAGTTTGGCTCCGGTTTGTAGGAAAACACATCCGAACCGCGCCACGGACCGATACAAGACTGCGTTGGATGGCTTTCGTGGTCCGAACAGATATGGAAGGTTTGCGGGTGGGCGTTGGAGATACCCTAACATCGGTTAAAATGCTTGAACTTTTTATGACCTGTACGTTTGCGTCTAGTGTATGCAACATATCACGAAGAAGAGACATGTTGTGCCCTCCAAGTCGTTGCTCATTTGTTGTTCTCACACGCGTCAAGAACTTGTCTTTTTTTATGATTATGTATATGTATAAGTAGTAATAATATGGATGTGTGTATCCTGTGATGTAAAGGCCGGGGTAATTCTCTTTCAAAAAGAAAAAAATGAATGAAAATGTATATGTACACATAGGCACGGACATTTGTTTCAGAAAGTTTTTACAATAAAAGCATTATTTAGGAGCACATGCTTCTTGGTGCCAGACATGAATCACCCTGGATAGTTCCTGCTCCGATGATTATATCTAAAAGAAAAGAGACGAGGATTCCCTCATCTCCTTAACATTAGCGGGTCGTATTAAGTTCCAGAAAAACTTGGCTGTGGCTCCTCCCGTAGAAAAAGGAAAGACAATGGTCCTGTTTGGATCCATAGATTAGAGTTAGTTTGATGTAATTTGGCCTCAAATAGCCCTAAAGTATTCAAACATGAGGGCTAGTTTGAACTAGTTGCATCTAACCCACACAAAAAAACTATCCCACCCAAGAGGTGCTAATTGAAGCTAGTTCTCGTAGTGCATTTATTGTCAATCTAACCCTGTCATCCAAACACCTTTTTGGCTAGAGTTAGTTCAGGGTTAATTATGAGTCAGAAACTAAGTCTAACCTCTGAGTTAGAGTATCCGGATCGATGTTAGCTGAGACGTAACCATGTGCACGCACAATCAACCATGTTTGCATTTGAGAGGCCTGACCGCGCACCACACTGTAGTACTAGCGCCGTACGGATACAAACAAAGGCCTAGCCGAAGAACAGTGGCGTCCATTACTGCCGTTAGGTGAAGCGTTAATGCCCTCGCGTAGTCGCGTGAGTGCATTTGCTGATCCCCAGAGTGCAGACTGTACTGGTATTACTACGACCGCTGCACAACGTAAATGTAGTAGGTCTCCTTTAATCAGTACACCTGCATATGCTGCCACGAGCGGCGCTGTGCGACGAAAAGAGGAGTGCGCCGGAGCATCTTGCAGATTGTAGAATCGGGACTAAAATTCCAGGTGGGAGATCGCTTTGTGAAATTATTGACAAGATTACAAAGGAAATGAGCATGCAAACTGGCAGGGTCGCATTGCCAACAACAGTGCTGCGCATGAGTCCATCCATCCGTCCATCCATCCATCCAAGGATCAATGCGGTCACGCGGAGTGTGTGTGTCAGTCACAGCGACGCAGAATTGCTTGATGCACGATGCAGCTGGCGGCTAGCCTGCCTAGCTGCTGCGCTGCGGCAGCGGCAGTGGCAGTGGGAACTGGGTAGCGGCGGCAGCTAGCTAGCCACCGGGGAGTGTGGCCGAATGGGGACGAAAGGAGCGGCGAGTGGCCGGGGCCGGGGCAACGACGAATTCCAACGAACCCCGAGGCTGAGCACCGCATGCATGCATGCGCTGAAACGAGGTGGGAAGAGGGGACAAGAAAAGGCGGGACGCTTTCCACCCCGGCCGGAGTCGATCGGCAGAAACGAGGGGAGGGCGCCACAGCTACACATGCATGGACATGCATGCACACGACGGAGGTTGAAGACAGCGAGTGAGTGGCAGAAAGCCCGGTCTCGGGTCCAGTATCCCACAAAGCTAACCTACCTACTCTGCTACCTTTTGCTAATCCACCCCGCCCCTCGTTTCTTGCGTAGGAGACTACTAGTAGTACTTATAGTATGTATATGTATACTCACCCCTTAGCTGTCAGCCGCAAGAGTCAAAGCTTGAACTCACAGGGAAAAAGCTTCTTCAACAGATTCATCACCGGGTATACTTTTGAGTATTCTTTTCCTCCTTTTCCGTTTGACTTTCTGCACGAACAGCAGATCGTATTTTTGTACCCATGGATGGAAGGAAAGAGAACACCTGCACGTGAACATCCTAGCCTCGTAGGCAATGATCGGTTGGTCCAAAAGTCTACATGTAAAAATTGTGGATCATACTACTCTAGGGGCCTCTTTGATTCAAAGGATTCCTAAAGAAATTTAGGAGATTTTTTTTTCATAATAGCTACATGTGAGTCGTTTGACTTTTGAATTTGGGTCAGTCAATTTTGGATTAAATGTAGAAACATCCGGAGGGGAGGAAGAAACTCACCAGAAGGAAGGAAGAAGCTCGCCGGCAGGCTACCCCATCATCTATCTTAGGGTGGTGGTGGGGGGGGGGGGGGGGCAGCACTGGCGGTGGTGGGGGGCGGCAGAACGGCGATGGTGCAAGTTCCTCGGGGAAAATCACTGTCGGCGCCAGGGCTAGAGGGATGGCCGGGACGGCGGCAGCACGGCGGTGGGAGGAGGTTCCGGGGAGAGCGGGGCGGCAAGGCTGCACGGGAGCGCCACCGGCCACAGGCGATGGTGGCCGACGGTTCGGCCGGTGGTCCGTGTGGGTGGTTGGAAGAAGATGCGTCGGGAGAAAGAAGACGCGTCGGGAGGAAGAAAACGGTTGGAGGTGGAAGATGACTTGGCGGCCGTTAGATCAGAGATCAAGGGCGGAGAATGATCAACTGTCCCAAATTGGGATTCCAGTCGACTCGCACATAGCCAGTCCAATTTTTTTCTATGTGGTTTGTTCGATTCGTTGGATTGTAATTCACATAATTTGTTTCATAGAAGTCATCTATACTATTTTTTATAGGAAAATTTTCATCGACTAAACTCATCTGAAGATCCTATGTTTTATTTGTGTACAATCAAATGATCATACTAAGGCCTCCATTGGTTCATCAGATAGGAAAATTGTAAGAAGTGAGATGGCATGCATCTCAATTCCTGCAGCGAAAAAGATGTCATTTGATTCATTGGATAGATTTTTTTCCATTGAGTCTTTTTAAGAAAAGGAGGATAACCCCCGACCTCTGCATTGAGCGATGCACACAACCATATACTATTTACTATTCAAATACAACAGCCGAACAACAACGAACCGGAGAAAAAAAAGGGAAACCCTAGGTTGCATGCCTTGTGACAGTAATTCCATCAGACGACCACTAACCCTATGATAAAAGAAAAAACTCAAAATGAAAATACACAACTCCTAGGCTACGCCATCAAGAAGGAATCACCGCACGTGCGCCGATGATGACAAGACAAACCCAAGGTTTATCTCAGAATTCTCATCCCCAAAGCCAAGATTCGATCCACCACCTTCAGTAAGGACACGACGTAGACACGCGTCGACATAGCCTGATCAGAGATCTTGTGTTTCCATCGGAGTGCGCAAACTCGTATCCTTCGTCTGGCTGTCGTCGCCTCAATAACTGGATACCTCGGGAGAAGATGTCGGAACACAAATACTTCACATACCACCTTGCCTCCCGTCCCTGTCACACCACCTTCAATCCAACAGCAACGGGCAAAAACATGACACCTCCGTTAGAGCCACTATATTTTGTAGCTGCAGGGCACCAGGCATGACTTGATGTCCCCACATGAGACATCACGCGTGGCACCCATTGGCGACTACACCTACCAGCGACAGGTATGTCTTGATGGCTCCAGAAGAGTTGCATGTGTCACCTACCGAGCCGCATCGAACCTGATCTATCAATGGAAGGGGCGTCCCATACCGCCACTTGCCTTAGAGAGTCTGTCACCACCTCGAGACCCAGCCTCCGTGTCGTCCTCGCGACCATGGAGGTCGCCGTCGTCGAAGAGCTAGGGCCACCGCCCCAAGCACCAAAGTCGAGCATCGTCATCGGCACCACGACTACCGTTGCGCCACGCCGCCATATTACGAAACCGCACGGCCGCCGCCACCGGGGCGCCACAACGAGACCGTCATCGAAGACGCCAATAGATCTAGAAGCCGCCCGATATCCGTCACGCTCACCCGCCTTCCTATCTCCCCAACCCATGTCTACAATAGGGAGAGTTGCCACCCTGGCCGCGTAGCCGCCACGGCAGGAGCAACAACACCCACAACCCTGCCTTCCAGCAATACCGCAAAAGCCACCCATCATCGCGCCTTGATACGTCTCCAACGTATCTATAATTTTTAATTGTTTCATGCTATTATATCATCAATCTTGTATGCTTTATATGACATTTTATATCATTTTTGTGGACTAACCTATTAACTTAGTGCACAGTGTCAGTTCCTATTTTTTTGCCTATTTCTGTTTCGCGGAAAAACCATACCGAACGAAGTCCAAATACGATGAAACTTTACGGTGATTTTTTATGGACCAAAAGAGACCCTAGAAGCTTTGGGGGGAGGCCAAACGATGTTGGAAAAAATAGTAGAAAACAAAATTATTGCCCTACGATCACCTAGGAACACTAAGAAGATGCAATGAACGGTTTGGATCAGATGGTTACCGACTCCGAGTTGCAGCGGAAGAAGATGAGTCAGTGTAGATCATACTTGGAGTCCCTCGAACCGTAGATGAACAATCCTACGAACCGCCCATGAACAATCCCTTGAACGGAAGACCGAAAGCATGGCCTTTATACGAGTTGCAAGCGTCCAGTCTTCACGATCCGACCGCACTTCACCATCCAGAGCTAATCGTCGCCGGAGAATTAGAGGGAGGAGATTAGAACCATGCTGGGCTTCTAATTATGAGGATTAAGGATCTAGGTCTAGCTCTAATTGATCAACTATGACCAACTAGAACTATAACTAGAGAACTAGAGGAGGCTCCAAATTTTGTGTGTTCAAAAGTGCCAAGACCTGAAGTATATAGGGGTTGGAGGGGAGAGGAGGGAGCCCCACAAGGGGTGAAGGAACTCTTTCCCTTGTGCCGGCAAAATGGAGGAGGAGTCCCCTTCAATTCGGCCTCCCCCTCCCCTTTCCATGGGGAGAAGAGGGTGCCACCCATTTTGGGCCCAGGTGGCCCTAGTAGTCTTCCAACTCTTGGCCTTTTAAGATCTGTTGATATTAAATTAAATATAAAAGCCTCCTAACTATTATTATAGCCTTTTATTATTAATTTAATATCTTTGGAAACATTTTCCACCTATATATTATTTATCGGTAATACCCGGTATTGCCCGATAAAGAACCCCTTACGGTGACCCCGAAACGCTTCCGGTTCCTCTCGAAACTATTTCGGATATGAAGGAAACTATTTCACAAATATTTCCTTGTTACTCCCGTCCTACTAACACTCACCAGATCGTGATTACCTTAAGCTTGTGACCCTGTAGGTTCGGTAAAACATAGACATGAACAAAACCCCTTTGTTTAATGAACGATAGCAGAACCGTGGACGTCCATATCGATCCCTATGAGTACATGATACGTCTCCAACGTATCTATAATTTTTTATTGTTTCATGCTATTATATTATCAATCTTATATGCTTTATATGAAATTTTATATCATTTTTGGGAACTTACCTATTAACTCAGTGCCCAGTGCCAATTTCTGTTTTTGCCTATTTCTTTGTTTCGCAGAAAAACCACAAACGGAGTCCAAATACGATGAAATTTTACGGTGATTTTTTTGGACCAGGAGAGACCCTCGTAGTTCCGTTTGACCTAATTCCAAGCCTATAAATTCCCTAAAATCTAGAAACCACCAGAGCGAGACCCAAAACCATTTTATCACCGCTGCAAACCTCTGTTCTTCCATGATCTCATCTGGAGGCCTCCGTCGATACTCTTTCGGAGGGGGAATTGATCACGGAGGCCATATTCATCAACCTTTCTGCCTCCATGATGATGTGTGAGTAGTTCCCACAGGACCTACGGGTCCATAGCAGTAGCTAAATGGCTGTGTCTCTCTTTTCCATCTTCAATACAATGTTCTCTTCGGAGATTGACTCGATGTAATCCTTTTGTGGTGCGTTTATTGGGATCCGATGAATTATGGGTTTATGATCAAATTATTCATTGAAAGTGACTGAGTCTTTTCTGAACTTTATTATGTGTGATTTTATAGCTATCTATGCTTTCCGATCTATGAGTTTTCTTTGACCAAGTTGATGATTAGATCTTTAGAGGAAGTGGTGCATAGTAGTAGGTTCAATCTTGCGGTATCCTCACTTTGTGACAGGAGGATTAGCGAGCCACGTATTTGTATTGTTGCTACAAGGGTAAAACAACGAGGTTCAAACATATTATTCGGTCTTACTTTGTCTACATTATGTCATCATGCTCCAACCATTACTCTGTTTGTTATGAACTTAGTACCTTAAGATGCATGCTGGATAACGGTCGAGAGGTGGAGTAATAGTAGTAGATGCAGAATTATTTCGGTCTACTTGTCACAGACGTAATGCCTATATATTTATCATGCCATGAATAAACTCATAACTATGCGCTTTTCTATCAATTGCCCAACAGTAAATTGTTTACCCACCATTACTGCGCTCATGAGAGAGATGCCTCTAGTGAAAGCTATGGCCCCCGGGTCCATTCACGTCATATTACTAAAACCCTCAATACCGCTTGCTGCAATTATTTATCTTTCATTTTGTTTTGCAATCTATCTACCTATCATTATCAGAATTTATCCTTGCAATTAACGAGTACACGTGGATTGACAACCCTCTTGCCCGCGTTGGGTGCAAGTACTTGCTTGAATTGCCATTATGTATACTCAAGAGAACACTAACTTATGTGACTTCTCAAATACTAATAATAATGATTTAGTTAGTACTCTAATCGCTTTTCCCGCCACTAGTGTGGAATCATATAATATAAATGTTGCACTATTGAATCTTGTTATGAAAGAACAATTTGCTGTAAATCCTAATGAAGATGTTGCATCTCATCTTAATACCTTCGTTGAATTATGTGATATGCAAAAGAAAAAAGATGTGGATAATGGACAGTAGAAATTTTCCCTCAAGTGGATGACATAAGGTTTATCAATCCGTGGGAGGCGTAGGATGAAGATGGTATCTCTCAAACAACCCTGCAATCAAATACAAGAAATCTCTTGTGTCCCCAACACACCCAATACAATGGCAAATTGTATAGGTGCACTAGTTCGGCGAAGAGATGGTGATACAAGTGTAGTATGGATAGTAGATATAGGTTTTTGTAATCTGAAAATTTAAAAACAGCAAGGTAGCAATTGATAAAACGGAGCACAAATGGTATTTCAATGCTTAGAAACAAGGCCTAGGGTTCATATTTTCAATAGTGCAATCTCTCAACAGTGCTAGCATAGTTGAATCATATAACAATCCCTCAATTGCGACAAAGAATCACAACAAAGTTCTTATCTAACGGAGAACATAAGATGAAATTGTTGTAGGGTATGAAACCGCCTCAAAGTTATGCTTTCCGATTAATCTATTAAGTCATCCCTGTAAGTGTCACGAACTGTAACACCCCATGTCATTAGCCACAGTAATCACTTTTGATAATGACAAGTCAGCATGTTTAGCAGTGCATAATCATCATTAGCATCATATTGTATTTCAACTCCTAAGTCAGAATTCTAATTTGGATGAAAGTGGAAAATAAAAGTTATCCAACATAGAAACTAAAATGTTCAATAAATAACATATATTACAGAGACTATTCTAAAATTGTAACTAACAATTAATAAATTAATTAGGTGGCTCTAACATTACCAAAACAGCAAGGATTAATGCATTTTATTTATTATAAAATTTGTGTGGACTCCAATTTGCCTCCAAACCAATTTTTGGTAGTGGCAGATAATGTCTAGTAATTAATGGAACAATTGCCATGTGTTTACAAAATCATATTGTGGCCTGACTAATTATAAACAGAGGATAGGAATAAATAAAAAGAAAAAGGTAAAGAAAACGAAACAAATAAATAAATAAATAAAAGAGAAACCCCCCCGGCCCAACTGGGCCAGCCCAGCCCAGCCGGCGGCCCACGCCCCCCCCCCCCCCCTATATGGCCTCCCCAGGAGGCCACCGAAACCCTAATCCCCTCCCACGATCCCCACTCCCCCCCTCCCCTGATCCATTTCTGGATCGGGATCGCCCCGAGCCCGCGCGCTCGCCTCGCCGCGCGTGGACGCCGCCTCGACCCCGCGCCCGTCGCCGCACATCGCCGGCGCCGCCCGTCTCCGCCGTCGTCCTCGTCTCCCTCCCCGAGCACCGCTGCCCCGTGCCCTACGAACCGCGGTGAGGCTCCGGCCTCCTCCCTTCCCCTCGGTCACCGCCGGCTCGCCGCGCCCCGCGCCTCGCGCCTGCTCGCGCCGATGCGCGCACGCGCACGCTGCCCGCGCCCGCGCCCGCTTGCCTCCTGGGCCATTGACGTAGGGGCCCCACGGCCTAGAAACGATTTTTTTAAAAAAGAAATAATAAAATAGAAAATAAAAATGAATTAATAAAATTAATAAAAATTAATTAATTAATTAATTAGCAAATTAATTAAGTTAATTAACTCTGATTAGGTTAACTAATTAATTAGTTAGTTTAGTTAAACAGTAATTAATTAGTTAATCACTAATTAGCTGGTGAGAGTATGACAGGTGGACCCCACATGTCAGGATGACTGCTGACGTCATGCTGACGTCAGCATGCACTGTTTCGGATAATGTTTAATTTAAATAAATAATTAAATTCCAGAAATTAATTAAAACTTTAGAAAATCATATTAAATAATCCGTAACTCTGATGAAAATACTTTATACATGAAACTTGCTCAGAATTCCGATACGAACCCGAATACGCACTCCGTATTCCTGTCAGATGCCTCTAGCTATAAGAACGTTGAACTTTTAGACCGATTTCGATAAATAAATAGTGCCCAACTTTAATTAAATAAATCCGAATAAATTCCTAAATTAACTAAATCATTTAGTTAGGCAGTAGAACACCCTGACATATCATTTAGGCATGTCATACATATTGTTTGCATTATGGCCGTGAATTTATTGTTTCTCTCCCCCCCCCCCTTCTCTTTCGATAGCCGCTGAGACCGACGACGCTGCAGCTGGGTCCGACTACACTACCGACGAGCAGCCCGTTGACGACCCCTCTCTCTGTCGGAGCAACCAGGCAAGCCCCCCCCCCCCCCCCTTGAGCATCCAATATCGCCCATTCCATTTCTCCTGCTTGCATTAGATTTCGCTACTGTTAATGTATGCTCCTATTCTGATGCATAGCCTGCTTTTGTAACATGTTCATTGTTACTTTACCTGCCTATGATAAACTGTTTAGTACAGGTTGGTAGTGAACCATCAGTGACCCCCACCACCTTATCCTTGTTACCCCTGCTTGATCATCGACGACTCGATCAACGTGATCGTCGACCAGAGACCGACACCTCACTTCACACCCCCCCTTAGTTGTACGACTCTGCGTAGTAACTATCGAGTGCCGAGGGTGATACCTCGTAATGCACTCCCAATGAATACTCTGCAGTGTAGCTGTTCGGTCGTGGTCATCGAGGATGATTCCTCCTTCTCCATTTCCGATACGACTCTGTCGTGCAACCCTCAGTGTGAACCTCGAGGGTGATGCCTCATCCGTTCACCCTGATGATTTCATCGAGTGGAATCCACCGAGGGTGATTCCTCGGGTTTTTCCCTTTGATGTTATGACCACACGGTTACCTTGACCTTTGTTACAGGCGGGTCCACCCTGGTGGGTACCGCTGGGGATCTATGATGTCGGGTGCGCCGGAAGGGCACTCGAGTGTGATATTGTGGCGGAGCATCAGAGACTCTGATTGTCTCCGCGTGATACTAATTGAGCCTATTGGATTTGGGTGTGTGATCTGAGTGGGTCGACGTGCCCTATACGCACTACCACCACGCGGGATAATGGTTATGGGGCCCTCTGCGATGTACGTTTCTCCCGAAAGCTCGTCTGACATCACGATTCATCGTGCGGGCTGATTGTCGGGATTTGGCTGGATACTTCACTGACGAGTTCAGTGTCGTGCCTGCAGCCCGGTCAGTGGGTGCATAGGTTAGTCCGGCGTGCTGACCTCTCTGCCGAGCCTAGGTAGGGCGCTGCTTCGTGTTGATCTTCCGAGGACGGCCATTACCCAGCAAGTGTGTCCGACCGGAGTTGATCGAGCGTGTTGGTGAACAGTAGTGCACCCCTGCAGGGATGAATCATCTATCGATAGTCGGTCCTACGGTAAAGGACGCTCAGTTTGTGTATCCCAATCTACTACTTGAACTGGATACTTGTTACTTAATTGAAGCTTCGGGATCGCTTTCTCGCTGGGAGTCGAGGAAGGATCTCTAGGCTTTGCTTCAACATGTTTGCTAAATAAAATGCTATTCTACTCTCTTCTACTGCTGCAAGATGATGGCCTCATGAAGATGTTTGAAGATGCTAGTCTTCGATAGGACTAGGCCTTCTCTCTATTCTGGCATTTCTGCAGCCCAGTCCACTTATACAGCCTTTCTCCATTGATAATGTTGCATATTTAGTATAGATCCTTGCTTGCTGAGTACTTCGGATGAGTACTCACAGTTGCTTTACTTTCTCTTTTCCCCATACCCCACCTTGATGATACATCAGACGATGGAGTCCAGGAGCCAGATGCCACCACAGGAGCTTACTACCAGGAGGGTCCGGAGGGCATGTACTACTGGATCGAGCCAGCCGACCAGGAGTAGGATTGGAGGCTCCCAGGCAGGAGGCCAACGCCTTTCGATCTAGTGTCTTTGTTTGTGCTAGCCTTCTTAAGGCAAAACTTGTCTAACTATGTCTGTACTCAGATAATATTTGTATGACTGACTTATGTATTCGGATCTTTGGATCCCCGGTCTATAATATTGTGGATCTTCGTTTATTTGTGTTTAGAGTTGTGTTGTGATATCTTCCCGTGAGTCCCTGTGCTTGATCATACACGTTTGCGTGTATGATTAGTGTACGATTGAGTCGGGGGCGCCACAAGTTGGTATCAGAGCCGACTGCCTGTACGAAGCCCCCTTCCAATTCCTTGGCCGAAGTTGAGTCTAGAAACCAAAAAAACTAATTTACTAACTTGGCTGTGTGGCTTACGGGCCCACGTCGCCAACTGGGTGGTATTAGGATCTTTTATTCCTCGTCTATACTCTGGGACTCTAATCTCTCTTCTATTTGGGTTAAATAAATTTTACTAACGCCGACACTTAGGATCTCGTAAATCCCATCTACCCGGAGAGCTGGATATCTGTGCAATTTCCCTGTCATTGATCTGATTAGTCTGATAATCATTTTCCTTTCCATTGTTTTGTTTAACCTTTCTCTCCGAGTTGTGTTAAACTTATCATTTTCGTTTGACAACCTTGAATTTCCTCTGTTTCAGATGGACCTTTTGTTTCCACCGCGTCCTACGACACAGCTTGTGCTTCGCACTTGGGCTCGTGATGCCCCTGGGTTTCCAGCTGTCCTGATCGCTCTCATGACCAGACTTGGCTACCGCTGGTACCCCGAGTATATGGTCTATGAGGATTACCGCGAGTTCAATCAGGAGCAGTACCATGCTGATGTTCGTATCTATGATCAGCAAAATGACTCAGACACTGAGCTACACCTTTACCATGGTATCGGTGTGACGATTGAGATGGCAGTCCATGATGCCGCCTACTCTGCTGTCGCACATCTCCGAGGATAGTTCAGCGATATCTTGGATGACTCTGAGTTCCGATACATTTCGCATGCCCCTGCTGGAGATGCTACTGGATACTACACAGCTATCTGTGCCCCGTACGAGCCTCGTCGCTATGACCCGCGTGTTCTGATTCAGTGCACTCAGGCTCTGGATCGCACTGTTCGGGCTCTTGCCGTCGAGTTGGTTGCCACTCGAGCACGTCTCTATGATGCTATGACGCAGTTGCTACCCGCTGTTCGCGCAGGGATACATCTGGAGCACCTCCTTTATCCGCGCATGACTCAGATGTATGATGGTATTGATTGGCCTGCTGTTGGAGGTCATACACCTGCACGTGGACCTCTTCTTACAGCTCGAGACCGGATTCTGCATCAGAGTGCACATGGAGCGCAGGATCCTTCCGCGACGAACATTCGTCGTCCGCACTTGCAGTTACCCTATTTCAGTGGTTTTCTCCGACGTTGATGTAGCCTTTGCTATGTCTCGTTGTGTACTTCCTTACCGTGTGCCTGCGCGCCGCCTAGTATGTCTAGCTTTTGAATTTGCGCCGTTATGCTGTCCGCATGTACCCGACTCTGTGTATGGATCTGTATGTCTTAATTGACTACTGTTATGTATCTGTTACACTACTTAAATTGTTGTCGAGTTACATCATGTTTGTCACTAAACACTCGCAATTGCTTTTACTAAACTACCCCCTGTTGATACTTAGCAGGATGGTTAGACCAGGTGGTCGTGGTCGTGGTACCCCTGAACGCCCACCACCGCCAGATTATATGGCAGCTATGATGCAATAGTTTGAGCTCAACCGCCAGTTCATGACTGGAATTATGGCTTAGTTTCCGCATCAGAACAACAAGAACCAGAACCCAGCTTCAATAACTTTGACAGAGTTTATGCGACTTAACCTAACTCAGTTCCGCAACTCTGACAAGCCACTGGATGCCGATGACTGGCTCCGCGACATCACTCACGAGATGGAGTCTGCTAATGTCGCCCTGCCAACTTTGTCAACTTCGCGGCCTTTTTCTTCAAGGGCCCCGCAGCTCAATGGTGGGGCACATACAAGCGTACACTGCCTGTTGGAACAGTCATCACCTGGTATGAGTTCCAGGCTGCTTTCCGTACACGTTACATCCCTCAGGCAATTATGGAACGTATGAAGACCCAGTTCCATAACCTCACTCAGGGCAACAAGACTGTCGAAGCTTATCAGCGGGAATTTCTAGACCTCTCCCGCTATGCTGAAGAAGGCATCGCCACAGATGCCCGTAGACAGGAGAAGTTCCGTAATGGACTACACCCCGACCTCAAGCTTGCACTTGCTGCTCAAGACTTCAACGACTTTTCAACTCTAATGAACAAGGCTATTCTTGTTGAGACCGCTCAGATGGAACACAAGGACTCGCAGAAGCGCTATCGTGATGCTGGCTCATCTTCGGGCTCAGCACAGAAGCGTCGAGTTTGGATTCCCAACAATGCGTTCCGTCCCAATACCTCTGCGCCAAAGAACAACTATGCTGCACCACGTCTGCCTCCTCCACCACCGAGGCAGCCAAAAGCTCAAGCTATTCAAAACAATGCTCCTCTTCGTCCTGAAGGTGGTCTGTGCTTCAAGTGCCGCAAACCATGTCACCAGGCTAAAGACTGCCGCCAGACTCAGAATCAGTTAGCTTTTCCTCGTGCTGGCCGTGGCAATGGTCGTGGCAACAATCAGACCCGCAACTATAATACTGGGTCTGCTGCACATGGTCGTGGACACGCTTACAACATTGACATTGAAGAAGTCCAGGATCAACCTGCTACTGTGATGGGTACCCTTCTTGTTAACTCAGTACATGCTTCTGTTTTATTTGATTCAGGAGCATCACATTCATTCATCTCTGGAAAATTTGCGTTCATGCATGGCAATCGATATGAGAAGATGCATACGCCGTTAGTCATTAAAACTCCCGGAGGTCACTGTCATGCTGACGTGATAGCACCTAACATTACCGTCGAAATTAAAGGGTTGGAATTCCTTGCCTCACCCATCGTCTTGAAGTCTTCCACCATAGACCTCATACTCGGAATGGATTGGTTGAAAGCTCACATTGCTTTGATCAATTGTGCCACTAAATTCGTCCAACTTCTTCACCCCTCCGATGAGATAGTGAGCTATACCGCCCGCATTACACGGGACGCTGAAGCTCAGATATATGTTCTGAATGCTTTGAACGCCTCACCTATGGAAGGGATCGAGAACGTTCCTATCGTTCGAGATTTTCCAGACGTCTTTCCAGAAGAACTTCCAGGAATACCCCGGCTAGAGCGGTCGAGTTTGTCATTGAGTTGAAGCCTGGCACTGTCCCTATTGCCAAGCGACCTTATAAGATGCCTCCGCATCACCTACTCGAGCTTAAGGAAGAAATCGACAAGTCACTTAAGAGTGGTTTCATCCACCCCAGTTCCTCTGCTTGGGGAGCACCTTCACTCTTTGTTAAGAAGAAGGATGTAACTAACCGTTTGGTTCAAGATTATCGGCCCATTAACCAAGCCACAATCCAGAATAAATACCCACTGCCTCGGATCAATGATCTTTATGATCAACTCGCTGGATCATCGGTGTTCTCTAAACTCGACTTGAGGTTGGGTTATCACCAGATCCGTGTCCGTGAAGAGGATATTCCCAAGACTGCATTCGTCACTCGTTATGGCTCCTATGAATACACCATCATGTCATTTGGCCTAACGAATGCTCCAGCAACTTTCTCCCGTCTGATGAATTATATATTCATGGATTACCTCGACAAATTCATCGTGGTATATCTAGATGATATTCTGGTCTATTCTAAGAATAAAGAGGAACATGCTGAACACCTCCGTCTGGTACTGGAAAGGCTCCGAGAACACCAGTTGTATGCCAAGTATTCCAAATGTGAATTTTGGCTTTCTGAAGTAACTTACCTTGGTCATGTGATTTCAAAGGATGGAATTGCTGTTAACCCCGAACGAGTTCAGGCTATTCTTGACTGGACTCCCCCGAAGAATGTTAAGCAAATCAGAAGTTTTCTCGGACTTGCTAGTTATTGCCGTCGATTCGTTGAGAACTTTTCCAAGATTGCAAAACCATTGACAAATCTGCTTCACAAAGGTGTCAAATTTGAGTGGACAGAAAAATGTCAAGAAAGCTTTCAGACACTGAAAGATAAGTTAACATCTGCCCCAGTCTTAGCACCCCCGGATTCCCAAAAGGATTTCGTGATATACTGTGATGCCTCCCGTCAAGGATTAGGCTGTGTCCTAATGCAAGAATGCAAAGTGATTGCTTATGCCTCCCGACAGTTGCGTCCTCACGAAGAAAATTACCCAGTGCACGATCTCGAACTTTCTGCGGTTATTTATGCCCTAAAGCTATGGCGACATTACCTTCTCGGTAACCGTTGCGAGATATATACGGATCATCAAAGTTTGAAGTATTTATATACTCAACCAGATCTGAACCTTCGTCAACAAAGATGGCTTGAGACAATAGCCGATTATGATATGAATATCTCATATACCCCTGGCAAGGCTAATGTAATGGCCGATGCTTTGAGTCGTAAGGCTTATTGCAACAATCTTACGGTTCAGGAAACACAACCTCTTCTTTATAAAGAGCTTCGCAAATTGAACCTCCATATTGTTCCACAGGGTTATCTCAATACCCTCGTTGTCAAACTAGATTTAGAACACAACATCAAGACTATGCAACGGTATGACTCTGAAGTAGAAAGGATCAAGCGATACCTCGAAAAAGGAAAGCCGTCGGAATTCCATCTTAATGATGATGGGATCCTATTTTTCCAACACCGTCTCTTCGTACCCAAGTTCAAGGATGAGAGAGAACACGTTATGAAAGAAGCTCATGACACTCCTCTATCAATTCATCCTGGTAGCACAAAAATGTACCGTGACATTTGTCAGAGATACTGGTGGCCTAATATGAAGCGAGATATTGCTCGTTATGTTTCTGAGTGTGACGTTTGCCGCCGCATTAAAGCAGAACATCAAAGGCCCGCTGGAACTCTACAACCCCTTGCAATTCCTGAATGGAAATGGGACAAGGTCCAAATGGATTTCATTACTGGTTTTCCCAGATCTCAGAAGGGTCATGATGCTATTTTTGTCGTCATTGACCGATTCTCAAAGGTTGCTCACTTTCTACCAGTTAAGGAGACAATCACTGCTAGCCAGTTAGCAGACTTGTATGTTTCCCGAATTGTGTCACTCCACGGTGTTCTGTTGGAGATCAGTTCTGATCGTGGCAGCCTCTTCACCTCCAGATTCTGGAATAGTTTCCAAGAAGCTATGGGAACTCATCTGTCTTTCAGCACCGCTTTTCCCCCTTAGTCACAGGGTCAAGTTGAACGAGTTAATCAAGTGCTCGAAGATATGCTTCAAGCTTGCGTCATCTCCTTCGGTAAGAAATGGGAGGAATCTCTCCCGTACGCCGAATTCTCTTACAACAATAGCTATCAAGCTAGTTTGAAGATGGCACCATTTGAAATTCTATGCGGTCGTAAGTGTCGAACCCCTCTGAATTGGTCAGAAACTGGGGAACGCTCACTCGTCGGACAGGACATTATTCAGCAAGCTAAAGAAAAAGTCCGCATTGTCCGTGAACATTTGAAATCTGCTCAGTCTCGTCAGAAGAGCAACTATGACCGAAAGCACCAGGAAATGGTCTATCAACCTGGCGAGCAAGCTTACCTCCGCGTCACTCCATTGAAAGGCACTCATAGGTTCGGAATCAAAGGCAAGTTAGCTCCTCGCTACATTGGCCCGTTCCGTATTCTTGCCCGTCGAGGAGAAGTGGCATATCAGTTGCAATTGCCGCCAAATCTTTCACAAGTACATGATGTCTTTCATTTATCCCAACTCCGTCGCTGCTTCAAGGATCCTATTCGAGCTGTGGATCACGAAGTGCTTGAATTACGGGAAGATCTGTCTTATCCAGAATATCCCATCCGTGTTCTTGATGAAGCTGAACGTCGGACTCGTCAAAAGTCAATCAAATTCCTCAAAGTTCAGTGGTCGAATCATTCTGAAGATGAAGCCACTTGGGAACGCGAGGATCGTCTTCGTGAAGAATACCCCACTTTCTTTCAGTCTTCCTCTTAATTCTCGGGACGAGAATTCTTGATAGATGAGGAGAATTGTAACACCCCATGTCATTAGCCACAGTAATCACTTTTGATAATGACAAGTCAGCATGTTTAGCAGTGCATAATCATCATTAGCATCATATTGTATTTCAACTCCTAAGTCAGAATTCTAATTTGGATGAAAGTGGAAAATAAAAGTTATCCAACATAGAAACTAAAATGTTAAATAAATAGCATATATTACAGAGACTATTCTAAAATTGTAACTAACAATTAATAAATTAATTAGGTGGCTCTAACATTACCAAAACAGCAAGGATTAATGCATTTTATTTATTATAAAATTTGTGTGGACTCCAATTTGCCTCCAAACCAATTTTTGGTAGTGGCAGATAATGTCTAGTAATTAATGGAACAATTGCCATGTTTTACAAAAATCATATTGTGGCCTGACTAATTATAAAACAGGAGATAGGAATAAATAAAAAGAAAAAGGTAAAAGAAAACGAAACAAAAAAATAAATAAAAGAGAAGTCCCCCCTGGCCCAACTGGGCCAGCCCAGCCCAGCCGACGGCCCACGTCGCCCCCCCTATATGGCCTCCCCCAGGAGGCCACCGAAACCCTAATCCCCTCCCCACGATCCCCACTCCCCCGATCCATTTCTAGATCGGGATCGCCCCGAGCCCGCGCGCTCGCCTCGCCGCGCATGGACGCCGCCTCGACCCCGCGCCCGTCGCCTCACGTCACCGGCGCCGCCCGTCTCCGCCGTCGTCCTCGTCTCCCTCCCCGAGCACCGCTGCCCCGTGCCCTACGAACCGCGGTGAGGCTCCGGCCTCCTCCCTTCCCCTCGGTCACCGCCGGCTCGCCGCGCCCCGCGCCTCGCGCCTGCTCGCACCGATGCGCGCACGCGCACACTGCCCGTGCCCCGCGTCGGCCCACGCTCACCGCGACGTCCGCTGCGGCCGCTCACTCGCTGCACGTCGCCGCCGGCGCCCTCCGCTGCTTGCCTCGCCTCGCCGTCTCCCCGCGCCGCCGACCCGCTTGCGCCCCGCCGCGGCCCTGCCGCTGCCCGTGCGCGCGCCCGCGCCTGCCTAGCCACGCCTGCGCGCCGCGCCCGCGCCCGCGCCCGCTTGCCTCCTGGGCCATTACCCAGTGGGGCCGAGCCCCTGTGCCACTGACGTAGGGGCCCCACGGCCCAGAAATGATTTAAAAAAAAGAAATAATAAAATAGAAAATAAAAATGAATTAATTAAATTAATAAAAATTAATTAATTAATTAGCAAATTAATTAAGTTAATTAACTCAGATTAGGTTAACTAATTAATTAGTTAGTTTAGTTAAACAGTAATTAATTAGTTAATCACTAATTAGCTGGTCAGAGTATGACAGGTGGACCCCACATGTCAGGATGACTGCTGACGTCAGCATGCACTGTTTCGGATAATGTTTAATTTAAATAAATAATTAAATTCCAGAAATTAATTAAAACTTTAGAAAATCATATTAAATAATCCGTAACTCTGATGAAAATACTTTATACATGAAACTTGCTCAGAATTCCGATACGAACCCGAATACGCCCTCCGTATTCCTGTCAGATGCCTCTAGCTATAAGAACGTTGAACTTTTAGACCGATTTCGATAAATGAATAGTGCCCAACTTTAATTAAATAAATCCGAATAAATTCCTAAATTAACTAAATCATTTAGTTAGGCAGTAGAACACCCCGGCATATCATTTAGGCATGTCATACATATTGTTTGCATTATTGCCGTGAATTTATTGTTTCTCTCCCCCCTTCTCTTTCGATAGACGCTGAGACCGACGACGCTGCAGCTGGGTACGACTACACTACCGACGAGCAGCCCGTTGACGACCCCTCTCTCTTGCCGGAGCAACCAGGCAAGCCCCCCCCCTTGAGCATCCAGATATCGCCATTCCATTTCTCCTGCTTGCATTAGATTTTGCTACTGTTAATGTATGCTCCTATTCTGATGCATAACCTGCTTTTGTAACCTGTTCATTGTTACTTTACCTGCCTATGATAAACTGTTTAGTATAGGTTGGTAGTGAACCATCAGTGACCCCCACCACCTTATCCTTGTTGCCCCTGCTTGATCATCGATGACTCGATCAACGTGATCGTCGACCAGAGACCGACACCTCACTTCACACCCCCCTTAGTTGTACGACTCTGCGTAGTAACTATCGAGTGCCGAGGGTGATACCTCGTAACGCACTCCCGATGAATACTCTGCAGTGTAGCTGTTCGGTCGTAGTCATCGAAGGTGATTCCTCCTTCTCCATTTCCGATACGACTCTGTCGTGCAACCCTCAGTGTGAACCTCGAGGGTGATGCCTCATACGTTCACCCTGATGATTTCATCGAGTGGAATCCGCCGAGGGTGATTCCTCGGGTTTTTCCCTTTGATGTTATGACCACACGGTTACCTTGACCTTTGTTACAGGCGGGTCCACCCTGGTGGGTACCCGCTGGGGATCTATGATGTCGGGTGTGCCGGAAGGGCACTCGAGTGTGATATTGTGGCGGAGCATCAGAGACTCTGATTGTCTCCCCGTGATACTAATTGAGCCTATTGGATTTGGGTGTGTGATCTGAGTGGGTCGACGTGCCCTATACGCACTACCACCACGCGGGATAATGGTTATGGGGCCCTCTGCGATGTACGTTTCTCGCGAAAGCTCGTCTGACGTCACGATTCACCGTGCGGGCTGATTGTCGGGATTCGGCTGGATAATTCACTAACGAGTTCAGTGTCGCGCCTGCACCCCGGCCAGTCTCGCAACGCGCAGGGTGCCCAGGGCGATGGCCCAAGACCTCTGGGTGCATAGGTTAGTCCAGCGTGCTGACCTCTCTGCAGAGCCTAGGTAGGGCGCTGCTTCGTGTTGATCTTCCGAGGACGGGCATTACCCAGCAAGTGTGTCCGGCCGGAGTTGATCGAGCATGTTGGGTAACAGTAGTGCACCCCTGCAGGGATGAATCATCTATCGATAGCCGGTCCTACGATAAAGGATGCTCAGTTTGTGTATCCCGATCTACTACTTGAACTGGATACTTGTTACTTAATTGAAGCTTCGGGATCGCTTTCTCGCTGGGAGTCGAGGAAGGATCTCTAGGCTTTGCTTCAACATGTTTGCTAAATAAAATGCTATTCTACTCTCTTCTACTGCTGCAAGATGATGGCCTCGTGAAGATGTTTGAAGATGCTAGTCTTCGATAGGACTAGGCCTTCTCTCTATTCTGGCATTTCTGCAGCCCAGTCCACTTATACAGCCTTTCTCCATTGATAATGTTGCATATTTAGTATAGATCCTTGCTTGCTGAGTACTTCGGATGAGTACTCACGGTTGCTTTACTTTCTCTTTTCCCCATACCCCACCTTGATGATACATCAGACGATGGAGTCCAGGAGCCAGATGCCACCACAGGAGCTTACTACCAGGAGGGTCCGGAGGGCACGTACTACTGGATCGAGCCAGCCGACCAGGAGTAGGATCGGAGGCTCCCAGGCAGGAGGCCAACGCCTTTCGATCTAGTGTCGTTGTTTGTGCTAGCCTTCTTAAGGCAAAACTTGTCTAACTATGTCTGTACTCAGATAATATTTGTATGACTGACTTATGTATTCGGATGTTCGGATCCCCAGTCTGTAATATTGTGGATCTCCGTTTATTTGTGTTTAGAGTTGTGTTGTGATATCTTCCCGTGAGTCCCTGTGCTTGATCGTACACATTTGCATGTATGATTAGTGTACGATTGAGTCGGGGGCGCCACACGAACAACCCTAGAGTTCGTACTAAAATAACACCATATGAAAACACATCAATCAACCCTAATGTCACCTAGATATTCCAATGTCACCACAAGTATTCGCGGGTCAATTATACGATATGCGTCAAATAACTTCAGATTCACAATATTCAATCCAACACAAAGAACTTCTAAGAGTGCCCCAAGATTTCTAACGGAGAAACAAGGATGAAAATGTGCATCAACCCCTATGCATAGATTACCCCAATGTCACCTCGGGAATTGATACGTCTCCAACGTATCTATAATTTTTGATTGTTCTATGCTATTATATTATCTGTTTTGGATGTTTTATATGCATTAATATGGTATTTTATATTATTTTATATGCTTGTGGGCCCCACAGGAGTCCTCCAACCCTAATTCTTGCGCTATAAATTCCCAAATATTCCCAAACCACCAGAAGCGTCCACCAAAATACTTTTTCGCCGCCACAAGCCTCTGTTCCCATGAGATCCCATCTTGGGGCCTTTTCCGGCGATCTGTCGGAGGGGGATTCGATCACGGAGGGCTTCTACATCAACCCTATTGCCCTTTCGATGATGCGTGAGTAGTTTACCACAGACCTACGGGTCCATAGCTAGTAGCTAGATGGCTTCTTCTCTCTCTTTGACCTTCAATACAATGTTCTTGGAGATCTATTCGATGTAATACTTTTTTGCGGTGTGTTTGTTGAGATCCGATGAATTGTTTATTTATGATCAGATTATTTATGAATATTATTTGAGTCTTCTCTGAACTCTTTTATGCATGATTAAGATATCTTTGTATTTCTCTTCGAACTATCGATTTGGTTTGGCCAACTAGATTGGTTTTTCTTGCAATGGGAGAGGTGCTTAGTTTTTGGTTCAATCTTACGGTGTCCTCACCCAGTGACAGAAGGGGTAGCGAGGCACGTATTGTATTGTTGCCATCAAGGATAAAAAAGATGGGGTTTATATCATATTGCTTGAGTTTATCCCTCTATATCATGTCATCTTGCTTAAGGCGTTACTCCGTTCTTATGAACTTAATACTCTAGATGCATGCTGGATAGCGGTCGATGTGTGGAGTAATAGTAGTAGATGGAGGCAGGAGTCGGTCTACTTGTCACGGACGTGATGCCTATATTCATGATCATTGCCTTAGATATCGTCATAACTTTGCGCTTTTCTATCAATGGCTCAACAGTAATTTGTTCACCCATCGTATGCTATCTTCAAGAGAGAAGCCTCTAGTGAAACCTATGGCCCCCGGGTCTATTTTCCATCATATATTTTCAGAACTATAAACCAAAAAGCCCAAAAATACCTTGCTGCAATTTATTTGTTTTTACTTTGTTTTACATTTTAGTAATCTTTTATATCCATCTCTATCAGATCTCATCCTTGCAAGTGACCGTGAAGGGATTGACAACCCCTTTATCATGTTGGGTGCAAGTGTTTGATTGTTTGTGCAGGTGCATAGATTGGAGGCTTGCTTGTGCCTCCTACTGGATTGATACCTTGGTTCTCAAACTGAGGGAAATACTTATCTCTACTTTGCTACAGCACCCTTTCCTCTTCAAGGGAAAAACCAACGCAAGCTCAAGAAGTAGCAGGAATCCGCGAGTTGAGTGCCAAAACATACATCAAGTGAATCAATAGAACAGACCATTGTCACCACGGGTATCCACATGCAAGACATACATCAAGTGTTCTCAAATCCATAGAAGTATTCAATCCGATAAGAGTGAAACCTCAAAGGTAGAAACTCAATTCATCACAACAAGATAGAGAGGGGAAAAACACCATATGATCCAACTATATTAACAAAGCTCACGGTACATCAAGATCATGCCAAATCAAGAACACAAGAGAGAGAGAGAGATCAAACACATAGCTATTGGTACATACCCTCAGCCCCGAGGGTGAACTACTCCCTCCTCGTCATGGAGACCACCGGGATGATGAAGATGGCCTTCGGTGATGATTTCCCCCTCCGGCAGGGTGCCGGAACGGGGCCCCGATTGGTTTTTCGTGGCTGCAGAGGCTTGCAGCGGCGGAACTTCTCATCTAGGGTTATTTTCGATGTTTGGGGTATTTATAAGAATTTTTGGCGTCGGTCTCACGCCAGGGGGGTGCCCGAGGGGCCCACAAGCTCGGGGGCACGCCCCCCAGGCTTGTGGCTCCCTCGTCCACTTCCTGGCCCAGCTCCGGTGCTTCGGCATCTCTTTTGGTCCATAAAAAATCACCGTAAATTTTAAGCCCATTCTGAGAACTTTTATATCTGCACAAAAAAGACACCACGGTAGTTCTGCTGAAAACAACGTCAGTCCGGGTTAGTTTTGATCAAAGCATACCAAAACCATATAAAATTGTTGTAAACATGGCATGGATACTTCATAAATTATAGATACGTTGGAGACGTACCAGCATCCCAAAGCTTAATTCCTGCTCGTCCTCGAGTAGGTAAATGATAAAAGAAATAATTTATGAAGTGTGAATGCTAACATAGTGCATAAATTTGATCAATGATAGTTCCAAACACTTTTTCTAGCATCATTATATATCATAAACAGTAGCTCATCTCATAAAACTTCTCATGATCAAGTAACAAGCTATTGACAGTATAGACCATAAATTTTCTTGAAAACTAACAAACTATTTTCTCAGTCATCAAACAATTGCAATTCATCTTATTTTCAGGAAGGGTCTATGTAAGAGCTTGGATTTAGCAAATTCCACATACTCAACTATCATATAGTCTTCCATGATTGCTAACACTCAAAGCATATTTTTAGAACAAATAGCATCCATCGAACACAGAGAAAGATAGGGGCTTAATGTTTCGCCTCCCAACTTATCTATCATATAGATAATTGCCAACAATAATAATTCATGATCAAATATATTTGAATGGCCATATATGATTGGATCTTTCCCCACCACATGATACTTGCCAACTAGAGAATAATTGAGGTTGAAATGGGAAGGAATACTATTGAATCTTGCATAAAAGTAAATACATAAAAGTAAAAGATAGGCCTTCACAGAGGGAAGCAGGGATTTGCAGAGGTGCCAGAGCTCGAAGTTTGTAAAACATAGATGAATATAATTTTGGGGGGTATGCTTTCATTGTCAATGTAGCGACCGAGAGTTTTCAACATCTTCCATGCTAGACACATTATAGGCGGTTCCCAAACAGAAAGGTAAAGTTTTACTCCCCCTCCATCAACAAACACAAGCCATGGCTAGCCGAATCCTTGGGTGCCCTCCATACCAAAAACAATCCGGAGGAGTTTTTGTTTTATTATTATATTTCGATTTTGATCATAGGACTGGGCATCCCAATTACCAGCCACTTTCTCGTGAATGACAAGCGAATAAACACTCATCGTGAAAATAAACCACCTAGCATGGAGGGTGCTGACAGCCCCCTGTCGCTTCATGAGCGATTTGGGCATACAAAACAGATTATTATTTGAAGATTTAGAGTTTGGCACATGCAAATTTACTTGGAACGGCAGGTAAATACCGCATATAGGTAGATATGGTGGACACTCATGGAAGAAACTTGGTTCAAGGATTTTGGATGCACAAGCAATATTCCGGCTTAGTACAGAAATTTTGGCTAGCAAAAGATCCTAAGCAAGCACCACATGTTGGCGGATCCATAACAATATAACTTCTATACAAATATACCCAAACATAACTCATTACGTTGTCTTCCTTGTCCAACTTCAACTAATTTGCTCAAGTTTGAAAATAATTAATGGGGCACACAATCATAGAATATGTCCAAGATAGTATATTTATATGTGAAATCTCTCTTCCTTCAATATTCTTTCATGAATTGTTCAAGTGACCAATGTTGTGTTTGCTAACTTTCAATAATTTTTACCACCTATACTTCTTATATGTGAAGTCATTACTCCCCATGGGATAAGCATATGAAACATATATAATTTCAGATTTATGGTATTCAATTCATTCAACCATTTACTTATAGGATATAAGTGAAGCACGAGAGTAAATGACAAACTACTCCAAAAAGATATAAGTGAAGATCAATGAGTAGTCAAATAATTAAGTAGCTATGTGAAGACTCTCTCTCATTAAAAAAATAGATCTTAAGTATTTTATTCAAACAACAAGTAAAACTAAATAAAATGACATTCCAAGGATAGCACATATCATGTGAAGAAGCAAAAAAACTTAGGCTCAACTAAGACTAACCAATAATTGTTGTTGAAGAAAGGTAGGATGCCTATCGGCTCATCCCCAAGCTTAGATGCTTGAGACTTCTTTAAATATTAACTAGGGATGCCTTGGGCATCCCCAAGCTTGAGCTCTTGTGTCTCCTTAATTCCTTTTATATCACGGTTTCCCTAATTCTTAAAAACTTCATCCACACAAAACTCAACAAGAACTCATGAGATAAGTTAGCATATATCAGTGCAAAACCTTATCATTCTCTACTGTAGAAAATCACTAAAATTATAATTTAACATTGCATACTAAATGCCTCTGCATATTTAATACTCCTATCCTCAAATAGAATCATTAAACAAGCAAACATATGCAAACATAACAGCAATCTGTCTAAACAAGAAAGTCTGTAAAGAGTGCAATAATGTTCATACTTCCCTAACTCCACAAATTTTGAAAATTAGCACACTGTAGAAAATTTCTTATAGCTCACCCTGTAAAAATTTCAAGATTTTATCTTGTTCTGACTATTCACAAATATTCAAAACATAACAACAAAATTCCTCTTTTCAAACAAAAACATATATACTTGCAAAATAAGCATGGTAAAGGCTATACTTGACATTTTTATTGAAATAAAAAATGCAAAACATTACTCCAATAACAGCAAGCAAATCCTAATAAAATAAAATGACGCTCCAAGCAAAACTCATATCATGTGACGAATAAAAATATAGCTCCAAGTGAGGTTACCTATAATGTTGGAGACGAAAGAGGGGATGCCTTCCGGGGCATCCCCAAGCTTAGTTGCTTGGGTCTTCCGTGAATATTACCTTGGGTTGTTTTGGGCATCCCCAAGCTTAGTTGCTTGGGTCTTCCGTGAATATTACCTTGGGTTGTTTTGGGCATCCCCAAGCTTAGGGTCTTGCCACTCCTTACTCTTCTCATATCGATATCTCACCCAAAACTTGAAAACTTCAACCACACAAAACTTAACGGAACTTCGTGAGATGGGTTAGTATAGTAAAACAAATCATTCACTTGGGTACTGTCAAAGACAAGATTCATAATTGTTTCCACGTAATGCCTACTGTACTCTATCACATGACTTGAGTATTCATTATCATTTTGCTTTATATGATCATATAGAGCAGACATGATATTTGTGGTGTAGCCACCATTCATCATTATTATACATGTTATGCTAGATCATTGCACATCCTGGTACACTGCCAGAGGCATTCGTATGTAGTCATATCATTCAGTTTATCGAGTTGTAAGTAAATAGAAGTGTGATGATCATCATTATTAGAGCATTATCCCAGTGAGGAAAAGAATGATGGAGACTGGCGGGTCCTCGAGAAAGTGGGGATGAGTTTCATGATATTGTTCTAAAAAATGAGAAAAAAGATAAAAAGAGAGAAGGGCCATGTAAGTATCCTGTACCACACTTGTGCTTCAGAGTAGCACCATGTTCTTAATATAGAGAGTCTCCATGCTTTGTCACTTTCATATACTAGTGGGAGATTTTACATTATAGAACTTGACTTGCATATTCCTATGGCGAGTTTCCTCAAATGCTCGAGGTTTTCGTGAGCAAGAAAGTTGGATGCACACCCATTTTGTTTCATAGGGAGCTTTGATGCACTTATAGCTCTAGTGCAGCTGTTGCATGGCAATCCCTAGCTACTCCTCTCATTGATATCAATTGTATGGCCTCTCCATTGCCTAACCATGCGCCAGTTGATGCGAGACTTTCTCAACTCTTTGTCTTCCCATATAAACCCCTACCATCATTCTCTTTGCCATCAAAAGTGCTAAGTTCATGGCTCATGCTCATGTATTGAGTGGAGTTGAAAAAGCTGAAGCAAGAAAAAGTATGATGCAATTGCTTGGTTTGGCACCGGGGTGTTCATGATTTATACATTATGCTAGGAAGATCGAGCTATGTCATAAATTAGTAGGAATAACATTCTTTAGCATTGTTTATTTTGAAGAGTAATGATTATTTTGTAACATTCTTGCATATTATTGTTTTGATATCTATTAAGTCATAGTTTCTCAACATTCATACCCGAAAGAGTTACATGCTTAAGACATGTTAGGTAGCATTTCACATCAAAAATTCTATTTTTATCATTTACCTACTCGAGGACGAGCAGGAATTAAGCTTAGGAATGCTGATACGTCTCCAACGTATTGCTACTTCTTGAGCTTGCGTTGGTTTTTTCCCTTGAAGAGGAAAGGGTGATGCTGCAAAGTAGAGATAAGTATTTCCCTTAGTTGAGAACCAAGGTATCAATCTAGTAGGAGGAACACACAAGTCTCCAATAATTGCACCTACAAAAAAATACTTGCACCCAACGCGATAAATGGGTTGTCAATCCCTTCACGATTACTTGCAAGGATGAGATCTGATAGTGATAGATATAAAATATAAGTAAAAGTGTGAAATAAAATAAAAGTAAATAAATTGCAGCAAGGTATTTTTGTGTTTTTGATTTTATAGATCTGAAAATAATATGATAAAAGATAGACCCGAGGGACATAGTTTTCACTGGAGGCTTCTCTCTTGAAAGAAAGCATACGGTGGGTAAACAAATTACTGTTGAGCAATTGATAGAAAAGCGCATAGTTATGACGATATCTAAGGCAATGATCATGTATATAGACATCAAGTCCGTGACAAGTAGACCAACTCCTGCCTGCATCTACAAATTACTCCACACATCAACCGCTATCCAGCATGCATCTAGTGTATTAAGTTAACAAGAACTTGGTAACACCTTAAGCAAGATGACATGATGTAGAGGGATAGATCCAATCAATATGAACAAACCCCATCTTTTTATCCTTAATGGCAACAATACAAATACGTGTCATGTCCCTTTGTGTCACTGGGAATAAGCACCGCAAGATTGAACCCATTACAAAGCACCTCTCCCATTACAAGAAAAATCAATCTAGTTGGCCAAACCAAATCAATAGATTGGAGAGAAATACTAAGCTATATAAATCATGCATAAAAGAGTTCAGAGAAGACTCAAATAATATTCATAGATAATCTGATCATAAACCCACAATTCATCGGATCTCAACAAACGCACCGCAAAAGAAGATTACATCGAATAGATCTCGAAGAACGTCGAGGAGAACATTGTATTGAAGATCAAAGAGAGAGAAGAAGCCATCTAGCTACTAGCTATGGACCCGTAGGTTTGTGGTAAACTACTCACACATCAACGGAAGGGCATCAAGGTTGATGTAGAAGCTCTCCGTAGTCCAATCCCCCTCTGGCAGAGTACCGGAAAAGGTCTCTAGATGGGATCTCACGAAGACAGAAACTTGCGGCGATGGAAAATATTGTTGGTGTGCCCCCTAGTCTACGGGGAATATTTGGGTATTTATAAAAAGAAAAATTAGGGCAAGAAGTGCCACGGGGGCCCCACAAGCTTGGGTGGCACCCCCCCTAGGGCGCACCCCTGAGCTTGTGGCCACCTCGTGGCTCTTCTGGCCTCCTCCCGAAGCTTCCAGGGTGTCTTGTGGTCCAACAAAAATCATCAAAAAGTTTCGTTCCTTTTGGACTCTGTTTGGTATTGATTTTCTGAAAAAAAATAAAAACAAGGAAAAAACAGCAACTGGCACTGGGCACTAGGTTAATAGGTTAGTCCCAAAAATGGTATAAAATAGCATAATAATGCATATAAAACATCCAAGATTGATAATATAATAGCATGGAATAATAAAAACATTATAGATACGTTGGAGATGTATCACGTATCTATAATTTTTTATTGTTTCACCCTATTATATTATCGATCTTGTATGATTTATACACCATTTTATATCACTTTTGCGGACTAACCTATTAACTTAGTGCCGAGTGCCAATTCCTGTTATTTTTGCCTATTTGTTTGTTTCGTAGAAAGACCGTACCAAACAAAGTTGAAATACGATGAAACTTTACGGTGATTTTTTATGGACTAGAAGAGACCCTAGAAGCTTCAGGGTGAGGCCAGGAGACCTGCTGGTGGGCCACAAGCCCAAGAGGCGTGCCCCCTGAGCTTGTGGGACCCACATGCCTCCGTTTAACCTAATTCCAGTGCTATAATTACCTAAATTCCACAACCCAAAAGCGAGACCCGAAACAATTTTGTTGCCGCTGCAAGCCTATGTTCTTCCGTGATCCCATCTGATGGCCTCCACCGATACTCTGCCAGAGGGGGAATCCATCACGGAGGCCATCTTCATCAACCTTCTGCTACTTCTAAACTATGTTGGGATTTCCCCGAAGAGGAGGGGTGAAGTAGTACAGTAGGGATAAGTATTTCCCTTAGTGAGAACCAAGGTTATCATACCAATATGAGAACCATGCAAATTCCTGTCTTCGGTACCTACAAACACAAAAGCAAATACTTGCACCCAACACAGGCAAGAGGGTTGTCAATCCCCTTGAACTCGTTACTTGCAAGGATTAATTCTGATAGTGATAGATAGATAAATTACAAAACAAAATAAATATAAATAAATTGCTGCAAAATATTTTTGGTTTTAGTAATATGATAAAAGTAGACCCAGGGGCCATAGTTTTCACTAGAGGCTTCTCTCTTGAACACATAGCATACGGTGGGTAAACAAATTACTGTTGGGTAATTGATAGAAAAGCGCATAGTTTTGACGTATTCATGGCAATGATCATGTATATAGGCATCACCGATACATCTCCGTCGTATCTACTTTTCCAAACTCTTTTGCCCTTGTTTTGGACTCTAATTTGCATGATTTGAATGGAACTAACCCGAACTAACGCTGTTTTCAGCAGAATTGCCATGGTGTTATTTTTGTGCAGAAATAAAAGTTCTCGGATTGACCTGAAAAATTTACGGAGAATATTTATGAAATTAATAAAAAATACTGGCGCAAGAATTATCCAGAGGGGGTCCACCTAGAGGCCACAAGCCTGGGGGGCGCCCCCCTGGGGCGCGCCTAGAGGGCTTGTGGGCCCTTTGGACCTCCTCCGACCTCAACTCCAACACTATATAACCCTATTCGGGGAAAAACAAAGAGAAGGATTCATCACGTTTTACGATACGGAGCCGCCGTCACCTCCTGTTCTTCATCGGGAGGGCAGATCTGGGGTCCGTTCGGGGCTCCAGAGAGGGGGATTCGTCGCCATCATCATCACCAACCTTCCTCCATCGCCAATTTCATGATGCTCATCGCCGGGAGTGAGTAATTCCTTCGTAGGCTTGCTGGATGGTGATGGGTTGGATGAGATTTATCATGTAATCGAGTTAGTTTTGTTAGGGTTTGATCCCTAGTAATCACTATGTTCTGAGATTGATGTTGCTATGACTTTGCTATGCTTAATGCTTGTCACTAGGGCCCGAGTGCCATGATTTCAGATCTGAACCTATTATGTTTTCATGAATATATTTGTGTTCTTGATCCGATCTTGCAAGTTGTAGACACCTATTACGAGTTATGATCCGCATACCCCAAGGTGACAATAATTGGGATTCTTTCTGGTGATTACCGTAGTTTGAGGAGTTCATGTATTCACTAAGTGCTAATGCTTTGATCTGGTTCTCTATTAAAAGGAGGCCTTAATATCCCTTAGTTTCCTTATGGACCCCGCTGCCACGGGAGGGTAGGACAAAAGATGTCACGCAAGTTCTTTTCCATAAGCACGTATGACTATATACGGTATACATGCCTACATTATATTGATGAATTGGAGCTAGTTCTGTGTCGCCCTAGGTTATAACTATTGCATGATGAATGCCATCCGACATAATTATCCATCATTGATCCAATGCCTACGAGCTTTTCACATATTGATCTTTGCTAAGTTACTTTGTCGTTCCCACTGTTACAATTGCTACAAAACCGCTACTGTTACTTTTGCCACCGTTACCGTTACTTCCATACTACTTTGCTACTAAATACTTTGCTGCAGATATTAAGTCTTTAAGGTGTGGTTGAATTGACAACTCAACTGCTAATACTCGTGAATATTCTTTGGGTCCCCTTGTGCCGAATCAATAAATTTGGGTTGAATACTCTACCCTCGAAAACTGTTGCGATCCCCTATACTTGTGGGTTATCAAGACCTTTTTCTGGCGCCGTTGCCGGGGAGCATAGCTCTATTCTCTGAGTCACTTGGGATTTATATCTGTTGATCACTATGAAGAATCCGAAAGATCCAAGAACCAAGATCTATCCCTCTACTACGAGGGGAGGTAAGGAACTGCCATCACACTCTGCACTTGATTCACCTACTGTTTTGAGTAAGCTTGTGACACCACCACCTGCTAGTAATCTTAATATGTCGCAAGTAATTGATGATGCTACTTCTGCTATGAATGATACTTATGATGATGCTATTACTTTGCTTGATAAGACTGTGCCACTAGGAGAATTGCTTGATGAACACCTTGCTAGAGCTAGAGAAAATGAAATTACTAAAACTGATGATATTATTGAAACTGAAGATTATGATTCTCCTCCTAGATATGAATTGCCTAAGGTACCTGAGGGTTATATTATGGATGAAGAGACAGCTAGAGACTTTTTTGCTTGCAATGATAGAGATGATCTTAAGAAATTACTAGTCAAGCTGAAAGAAAAATCTTTGAATGCTAGAATGCAATATGATCCTAAGTTTGCTACTTCACATATCTTTGTTACTGATAAGGATTATGAATTCTCTATCGATCTTGAGTTAATTACTTTGGTTGATTCTGATCCTTTCCATTGTTATGAATCTGAAACTGTTGTGGCACATCTTACTAAACTGAATGATATAGCCACCCTATTTGCTCATGAGGAAAAAATTTGCTATTATTATATTCTTAAGTTGTTTCCTTTCTCATTAAAGGGTGATGCTAAGATATGGTTTAACTCTCTTGCTCATGGTTGTGTGCGTAGTCCCCAGGATATGATATATTACTTCTCTGAAAAATATTTTCCTGCTCATAAGAAACAAGCTGCTTTACAGGAAATATTTAACTTTGTGTAATTTGAAGAAGAGAGTCTCCCACAAGCTTGGGGGAGGCTTCTCCAGTTACTTAATGCTTTGCCTGATCATCCTCTCAAGAAAAATGAAATACTTGATATCTTTTATAATGGACTAACCGATGCCTCTAGGGACCACCTAGATAGTTGTGCTGGTTGTATTTTTAGGGAACGAACTATTGAACAAGCTGAAGTACTATTGACTAATATATTGAGCAATGATAATGATTGGACTCTTCCCGAACCACCTCCTAAGCCAACTCCAAAGAAGAGAGGTATTCTATTTCTCAGTCCCGAAGATATGCAAGAGGCAAAGAAATCTATGAAAGAAAAAGGTATTAAAGCTGAAGACATTAAGAATTTACCACCTATTGAAGAAATACATGGTCTTAATACTCCGACTCATGTAGTAGAGGTAAATTCTCTTTATAGGTTTGATGAAGGTGATATTCCTCATAATAAGTTTGCTAGTCAATGCTTGGATGAATTTGATAACTTTATTGTTAAACAAGAAAACTTCAATGCATATGTCAGCAGACAATTGAAACGTAATGCTTGACTGCTTGGGTGACTATATGTGTAGAACTGTTAATGATCTCAAGATTATTAGTAAACATGCTTCCATGGTAAATACTCAAGTAGAACAAGTACTTAAGGCACAAAATGATTTGCTCAATGAGATGAACAATAAGAATAATGATAATGCTGTTAGAGTTATGACTAGAGGTGGTAAAATGACTCAGGAACCTTTGTATCCTGAGGGCCATCCTAAGAGAATTGATCAAGATTCTCAGAGAATTAATACTGATGCACCTAGTCCTTCTAGTAATAGAAAGAAAAAGAAAACTGATAGGACTTTGCATGCTTCTAGTGAACCTGTTATAGACACACCTGAGAATCCAAATGATATTTCTATTTCTGATGCTGAAACAAAATCTGGTGATGAACATGAACCTAGTGATAATGTTAATGATGATGTTCATGTTGATGCTCAACCTAGTAATGATAATGATGTGGAGATAGAACCTGCTGTTGATCTTGATAACCCACAACCTAAGAATAAACGATATGATAAGGGAGACTTCATTGCTAGGAAACATGATAAAGAAAGAGAACCATGGGTTCAGAAACCCATGCCCTTTCCTCCTAAATCATCCAAGAAAAAGGATGATGAGGATTTTGAGCGCTTTGTTGAAATGCTTAGACCTGTCTTTTTGCGCTTGTGTTTGACTGATATTCTGAAAATGTCCCCTTATGCTAAGTATATGAAATATATTGTTACTAATAAAAGAAAGATACCGGAAGCTGAAATTTCCAACATGCTTGCTAATTACACTTTTAAGGGTGGAATACCAAAGAAACTAGGAGATCCTGGAATACCAACTATACCATGCTCCATTAAAAGAAACTATGTTAGAACTGCTTTATGTGATCTTGGAGCCGGTGTTAGTGTTATGCATTTCTCTTTGTATCGAAGACTTGATTTGAATAAGTTGACACCAACTGAAATCTCATTGCAAATGGCCGATAAATCAACTGCTATACCCATCGGTGTTTGTGAGGATGTACCTATCGTAGTTGCAAATGTTACTATATTAACGGACTTTGTTATTCTTGATATACCCGAGGACGACAGTATGTCGATCATCCTTGGTAGACCCTTTTTGAATACTGCAGGGGCTGTTATTGATTGCAACAAGGGCAATGTCACTTTTCATGTCAATGGTAATGAGCATACGGTACACTTTCCGAAGAAACAACCTCAAGCGAATAGTATCAACTCTACTGGAGAAATTCCAACAATTGCTATTGGAGGTTTTAAATTCCCTATTCCTACTGTCAAAAAGAAGTATGATACTCTTATTGTTGGTGACATGCATATCCCCGTTGAGGTAACCTAGTGTTATTCGAAAATTCTCCAGTTTCATGTCATTCGGAAGAAGTTTGTTAATAAGACTTGATCAACCTTATTAATGGATTCCTTTTGACGGGCATGTGATGGATGAATTTAGGAGGCACAACTTTCTCTACCCAACTTTTACTCTATGTTATTTAGATTTAATAAAGTAAAAATGCTATTATTTTCCTTTTTTGAATTATCCGTGCAATAAAAAATGACCAAAAAATAAAAGTTCTCCAAATGCCCTGAAAATCTAGTATGATTTTTTCTAGAATATTTGAGAATTTTAGGCACTGAAAACACCTCAGGGAGATGCACCAGTGGGCCACAAGCCCACAGGGCGCGCCCACCCCCCTAGGCGCGCCTACAGGGCTTGTGGGTCCCATGTGAGCCCCCCTCACTTATGCCAGCACCCATTCACTTCGTCTTCCTCCAGAAAAATCCCACCATTGCTCAAATCCGTGTTCTAGCTCATCTTGCTGCCATTTTTGATCTCCTTGCTCAAAGCTCCATTTGCAAAACTATTTTGGGGGATTGTTCTTCGATATGTGACTCCTCCAATGGTCCAATTAGTTGTTGTTCTAGTGCTTTATATATTGCAAATTTTTGCTGTTGTGGTGACCATGTTCTTGAGCTCGCATGTCAAATTTATATGGTTTGAAGTAGTTTTGTTGCATGATATAGCCTCTAGACACTTGTGGGAGTAGTTGCTATCAATCTTGTTGAGTTTTGTTCACCTTTATTTTGGGTCACTAAAAAATTCAGAATTTTTTCAGAGGGAGGAAGATGTTTAGGAAAATATACCAAGGTGGTTCCTCGAGGAAGAAAGCCCCAAGGCTCGTGATACGTGAGCCAGACCTCGAACCACCGAGAGAAGCTCTAGTGCGACCTTGTGAATGGCCGTCGGATCATTTCATGAATCATGCCAGTTTTAAGGAGGAACTTGATGCGTACGTGCAAAACGCTGGCCTTGAGGACTTCGTTTCAGATAAGTGCCGACAATACAATCACCTTACTGATTCCTTTGTGCGGAGGTTTGAGTTCACATCTAAGCGCAATACCCATTCTATTTTATTTGATCTATATGATAAATCCTTTCGAATGGACCTTGAAGATTTTAATGAAGTATGTAAAATCCCTCAATGGGGCATTTATAGTGAACCCCGAAAATCTGATTGCATTGATTTCCTTGCTAGCATCACTGTGGGGGAAACTAGAACTGTCACACAAGCTACTATAGGGAGCATTCACTTTCCTGCTATACATTATTTTGCTCTTTTTATAGGTAGATGCATTAATGGTAAACATGATCATAGCCACCTGTGTGCATCAGATCTTAGCGTCCTCAAGAGTGCGGTAATGGGTGATAAACGATATAACTTGGGGGCTATTGTTGCAAGGCGGTTGCATAATAATGCCAAAGATGGGGATTTCTTTGGTGGAATTTATGCCACCCGATTAGCTAATTATCTCGGTGTACCCATAAGAGAAAATGATGTTGAGTTACCACCTACTTATCTTGATCATGATGCTATGGCGCGTTAGCAGTTTCTTGAGGGGAGCGAATCACCCCTCCAGTACCGGCTAATCTTTGACAGGGAGTGCATTTTCCATATTACGCTTCCTGCTCCTGCCTTCTTTGACTTTCAGGTAAAACGAAGATACTTCATAACCAGAGAGGAGGCGGACGATTATGAGAGAGCGGGGGAGGCCGCTCGCCTCCACGAGGCAGCCCTCCAAGTGGTAGCAGCCGCAGCTCAGTACTATCCCAACTATGACTTTGTATATCCGTCAGGCCAGCCGTGGCCCTAGACCAACTTAGGCCAAAAGCCTAAGCTTGGGGGAGTACGTATTTCTCACCGACATTACATTCATGCTCACACATTCATTCCAGTTGTCGGTGTTCATACTTTTTCATTGTATCATCCATGTTAGTTTATTTTTCTTGCTTTCTTCTTGTGTGTTTGAAAAACTTAGAGAAAATCCAAAAAAAATAGTTCTAGTTGTTTAGTTTTCTTTCTAGTTTAATTTAGTAGTAGTATTAAAAGAAAACCCAAAAATATTTCTCGTTCTTCTTTTGCTTGTTGGGAGCTTTCCCGTGTAAATAGTTTTTCTCATTCTTGTTTTGCTTTCTTTCAGAAAAACAAAAACTCCAAAAATATTTTAGTGTGTTTCTTTTAATTTCTTTTCTTTTCTTTGGGTCGTAAGGAGAAGACCATGATGAAAATGTTGAGTGGCTCTCATATGCATTATTGTTGATCTAACAAAGAGCCCATATTACCTTGTCTTCTCCTTTGAATAAATGTTGCAGATTCCAGCTTAGTCCAATGCACGTGCACTCTTATTATTATTCACATCGTTCGGTCGTGCAAGTGAAAGGCAATAATGACGATATTTGATGAAGTGATTGAGATGGAGAAAAGCTGGTACGAACTTGACCTATTTTGTTTTTGTAAATATGATTAGCTCATTGTTCTTGATTCAGCCTATTATGAATGAAACATGTTTGCAATGACAATTAGAGATTATAGTTACTCATGCCATGCTTAATTAGCTAGGAGTTTATAATGGTTTGTCTTGAGTGCCAACATGCATTTTAAAATGGTTATGATGTAGTATGATAGGATGGTATCTTCCTTTGAATGATTTAAGTGGCTTGACTTGGCACATGCTCATGCATGTAGTTGAAACAGAAACAACATAGCCTCCACGATATTTATGTTCATGGCGATTTATATCCTACTCATGCTTGCATTCAATGTTGGTTAATCTCAATGCATATTTATGACTGCTGTTGCTCTCTAGTTGGTCGCTCCTCCATCTTTTGCTAGCCTTCACTTGTACTAAGCGGGAATACTGCTTGTGCATCCACTTCCTTAAACCCAAAGTTGTTCCATATGAGTCCACCATACCTACCTATATGCGGTATTTACCTGCCATTCCAAGTAAATTTGCATGTGCCAAACTCTAAACCTTCAAATAATAATCTGTTTTGTATGCCCGAATCGCTCATGTAGCGACTGGGGGCTGTCAGTATCTTCCATGCTAGGTGGGTTATTCTCACGATGAGTCTTTATTCACTTATCATTCACGAGAAAGTGGCTGGTAATCGGGATGCCCAGTTCCATGCTCGAAATCAAATCAAAATCATAAAACAAAACTCCCCCAGGACTGTTGTTGGTATGGACGGCACCCGTGAATTTGGCTAGTCGTGGAGTGTGATTGTTGGTGGAGGGGGAGTACAAACTTTACCATTCTATTTGGGAACTGCCTATAATGTATCTAGCATGGAAGATAGTGAGATCTCTTGATTGTTATGTTGACAATGAATGCATACCACTCAAAATTATATTCATCTCTATTTTAAAAGCTTCGAGCTCTGGCACCTCTGCAAATCCCTGCTTCCCTCTGCGAAGGGCCTATCTATTTACTTTTATTGTTGAGTCATCATCCTCTTATAAAAAGCACCAGCTCGAGAGCACCACTGTCATTTATATGTGTTGTTATTAATTGATGTTGAGTATGATTGTGACTGGATCTCTTTTACCATGAATTACAATGTCTAGTCAGTCCTTGATCTTCAGAGGTGCTTTGCATTTATGTTTTGCGGTCTCAGAAAGGGCTAGCGAGATACCATTTTTTCATATTATATCATGATTGCTTTGAAAAAAGTGTTGTCATCCGAGATATCTTATTATTGCTCGCTAGTTGATTATGCCATTGATATGAGTAAGTGTGAGAACTAAATGTTATTGTGAATATGGTTAGTTCATAATCTTTGCTGAAAACCTGAACATCAGTTAGACATATTTACAACAAGATCAAACACAGTTTGTAAAAGTTTTTCTTTGTCACTTTCAGTTTGTCAACTGAATTGCTTGAGAACAAGCAATGAGTTAAGCTTGGGGAGTTGATATGTCTCCGTCGTATCTACTTTTCCAAACTCTTTTGCCCTTGTTTTGGACTCTAATTTGCATGATTTGAATGGAACTAACCCGGAATGGTGCTGTTTTCAGCAGAATTGCCATGGTGTTATTTTTGTGCAGAAATAAAAGTTCTCGGATTGACCTGAAATTTTACGGAGATTTTTTTGGAATTAATAAAAAATACTGGCGCAAGAATTATCCACAGGGGGTCCACCCAGAGGCCACAAGCCTGGGGGCGCCCCCCTGGGGCGTGCCTAGAGGTCTTGTGGGCCTCTTGGACCTCCTCTGGCCTCAACTCCAACTCTATATAACCCTATTCAGGGAGAAAAAAATCAGAGAGAAGGATTCATCGCGTTTTACGATATAGAGCCGCCGTCACCTCATGTTCTTCATCGGGAGGGCAGATCTGGGGTCTGTTCGGGGCTCCAGAGAGGGGGATTCGTCGCCATCATCATCACCAACCTTCCTCCATCGCCAATTTCATGATGCTCACCGCCGGGAGTGAGTAATTACTTTGTAGGCTTGCTGGACGGTGATGGATTGGATGAGATTTATCATGTAATTGAGTTATTTTTGTTAGGGTTTGATCCCTAGTATCCACTATGTTCTGAGATTGATGTTGCTATGACTTTGCTATGCTTAATGCTTGTCACTAGGGCCCGAGTGCCATGATTTCAGATCTGAACCTATTATGCTTTCATGAATATATTTGTGTTCTTGATCCGATCTTACAAGTTGTAGACACCTATTACGAGTTATGATCCGCATACCCCAAGGTAACAATAATTGGGATTCTTTCCGGCGATTACCGTAGTTTGAGGAGTTCATGTATTCACTAAGTGCTAATGCTTTGTTCCGGTTCTCTATTAAAAGGAGGCCTTAATATCCCTTAGTTTCCTTATGGACCCCGCTGCCACGGGAGGGTAGGACAAAAGATGTCATGCAAGTTCTTTTCCATAAGCACGTATGACTATATACGGAATACATGCCTACATTATATTGATGAATTGGAGCTAGTTCTGTGTCGCCCTAGGTTATAACTGTTGCATGATGAATGCCATCCGACATAATTATCCATCTTTGATCCAATGCCTATGAGCTTTTCACATATTGATCTTTGCTAAGTTACTTTGCCATTTCCACTTTTACAATTGCTACAAAACTGCTACTGTTACTTTTGCCACCATTACCGTTACTTCCATACTACTTTGCTACTAAATACTTTGCTGCAGATATTAAGTCTTTAAGGTGTGGTTGAATTGACAACTCAACTGCTAATACTCATGAATATTCTTTGGCTCCCCTTATGTCGAATCAATAAATTTGGGTTGAATACTCTACCCTCGAAAATTGTTGTGATCCCCTATACTTGTGGGTTATCAATCATGTTCATGACAAGTAGACCGACTCCTGCCTGCATCTACTACTATTACTCCACCAATCGATCGCTATCCAGCATGCATCTATGGTATTAAGTTCATGACAGACAAAGTAACACCTTAAGCAAGATGACATGATGTACACAAAGTAAACCCAATCAATATGAATACACCCCGTTGTTTTACCCTTAATAGCAACAATACAATATGTGCCTCGCCACCCCTTCTGTCACTCGGTGAGGACACCGCAAGATTGAACCCATTACAAAGCACCTCTCCCACTGAAGATAAATCAATTTACTTGGCCAAACCAAACGGATAGATCGGAGAGAAATACAAAGCTATAACAATCACTCTTAGTAAAGTTCAGTAAAGACTCAATTACTTTCAGCGAATAATCTTATCATAAACCCACAATTCATCATATCCCAACAAACACACGCCAAAAGAAGATTACATCGGATAGAACTCAAAGAAGATTGAGGAGAACATTGTATTGAAGATCAAAGAGAGAGAAGAAGCCATCTAGCTACTAGCTATGGACCCGTAAGTCTGTGGTAAACTACTCACGCATCATCGGAAGGCAGCAAGGATGATGTACAAGCCCTCCGTGATCGATTCCCCCTCCAGCAGAGTACCGGAAAAGGCCTCCAGATGGGATCGTGGAAGAACAAAAGCTTGCGATGGTGGAAAAAGTGTTTTGGGTGGCTCTCTATCGGTTTGGGAATATATGTGAATTTATAGAGGTGGAATTAGGTCAAACAGAGTTGCGTGGAGCCCATGGGCTCAAGGGGCGCGCCCTAACCCCTAGGGTGCGCCCTGTGAGCTCGTGGCTCTCTTGTAGCTCTTGTGGCTTCCTCCCGAACCTTCTAGGGTCCCTTCTGGTCTAGAAAAAAACACCGTAAAGTTTCATCGTGTTTGGACTTCATTTGGTAAAATCTTTTCTGAAAAGCCAAAAACAAGTAGAAAACAGCAACTGGCACTGGGTTAATAGGTTAGTCCCCAGAAATGATATAAAGTTGCATAAAATGCATATAAAGCATCCAAGATTGATAATATAATAGCATGAAACAATAAAAAATTATAGATACATTGCAGACGTATCACCTTGCTATCTCCATAATGATGTGTGAGTAGTTCCGATAGGACCTATGGGTCCATAGTAGTAGCTAGATGGCTTTCTCTCTTTGTTGTCTTCAATACAATGATCTCTTCGAAGACCAATTCGATGTAACTTTTGTGGTGTGTTTGTTGGGATCCAATGAATTGTGGGTTTATTGTCAGATTGTTCATCGAAAGTATTTCAGTCTTTTCTGGGATTTATATATGTGTGATTTTATAGCCTTTTATTTCTCTCTGATCGATCTATCTCTTTTGGCCAATTAGATTTATTTATCTTCAGTGGGACAGGTGCTTGGTAGTAGATTCAATCTTGCGGTGTCCTTACTCTGTGACAGGAGTTGCAAGGCACGTATTGTATTGTTTCTACTAAGGGTAAAACGATGGGGCTCGAACATATTATTTGATCTTGCTTTGTCTATATTATGTCATCATGCTTCAAGCATTACTCCATTTGTTATGAACTTAATACCTTAAGATGCATGCTGGATAGCGGTTAAAGGATGGGGTAATAGTAGTAGATGCTGATAGATTTCGGTCTACTTGTCTCGGACGTAATGCCTATATATTGATCACGCCATGAAGAATCGTCATACCTATGCACTTTTCTATCAATTGCCCAACAGTAATTTGTCTACCCACCATTGTTATGCTCATGAGAGAGATGCCTCTAGTGAACCTATGGCCCCCGGGTCCATTCACTTTATATTACTAAAACCCTAAAAATACTTGCTGCAATTTATTTACTTTTATTTAATCTATCTACCACTATCAGATTTAATCCTTACAATTGGCGAGAACAAGAGGATTGACAACCCTCTTGCTGTCGTTGGGTGCAAGCATTTGTTTTTTTGTGTGTGTGTGTGCTGGTACTTCTTACCTTGTTTGTGTGGTGTCTCCTATTGGTTGGATAAACCTTGGTTCTTAACTCAGGGAAATACTATCTGCTACTATACTACTTCACCCCTTCCTCTTTGGGTAAAGCCCAACACTATCGCAAGTAGCACGCCTCGCCCAACAATCCGGCTATAGGAGAATAGGGCTGCATCCCTGACTCGTCGTGCCAGCCGTAGAGGAAGACCCAAAGAGGATCACCCGTTGATGGCCCATTGAGACCACCGGGGATTAGATCCCCGCTTCCCCAATCACGAGTGTCGTGTCACCTTGTCTGGCAGCGGCCTCCGGGAGCCTCGAAGAGAGAGAGAGATCGGGAGGAGGGTGGCGGCAGTCGACTAGGGCTGTGAGAGGAGGAGGGTGTCGGTGTACTAGAATAGGGGTACCCTAGTACCCCGTACTTGTGCACGGGCAGTAGTAGCATCCCGCGGCCAGGCTTGCGGGAGGACAGCCAGAGAGAAGCTCAAGATTATTAAGCCATTCAAGAACAAAGTATACAAAGCAAGAGTTAAGGCCCCGGCAAGAGGCGCTCTGGGTCCCTCCCGGCAAGCTCCTCTTGCCGGGGCCTTAACTCTTGCTTTGTATACTTTGTTCTTGA